>OAMR01000276.1:953399-1044874 GCA_900205405.1 Echinochloa crus-galli | reverse complement strand
CAGAAAACACCCCAGGCTTCTCTGATTTTATTTCCCGAAGCCCAGCCCTTGTCTTTTGCGTGTTAGCCCTTGGGTTTAATGCGTATTTATGTTTTAGCCCTGGTTTCTTTCAGTTAAGCCCCTGGAAACTTAGTTTCTTTGCCAGCAAGTCCCTAAAACTTGTTTTGGCCATATCTTTTCCGTCCTAGCTCCGTTTTTAGCGTTCTTGGTGTCCAAGCGTTCGTCTTTTCGAGCTTGTTAGTTTTAGATGCTTGTTTTAGTCTGTTAAGAATGTTTGATGTACTGTTTTCTTATTGTTGTATGTTTTATTGCTTGAATCGTAGATCTCGTGCCAGTTGCAACCGAGCCGCCTGTTGAAGCGGACCCAGAACAACTCTTCGGAGAAGAAGAAGAAGATCTTTTTGTATGCGAGATCAAGTGGCCCTCCCCGCATATTCTTTTTGTCCTATATAACTGCATGTCAAACTAAAATTTACTTTTATTGCATTAATATGACGGGAATACCTATGTTAAGGATTTACCTAGTCTTTCACCATGAACCCTTGAATCAACCCAGTTTAAATAATGTTTTGGGATAGTTATGCTTAGCCTTGCTACACCATGGGAAATGCTTTTAAAACTGCAACTTTACAAAATGATGAACATAATGACTATTGGAGAAATGTTGGTTAATACAAGAGAACAATATTCTAATCGGAACATGGAGTGACCACCCAGGAAAACAGCGCAACCATGGTGTTAATGGGCTCTGACCTTAGCCAATTAATTAGGTGTGTGATCGCACTGATAGGGGAAGAACAGCTACTGCATTTTCGTGGCAATTAAATTATCCAGTGCTCCACCGACAGCAAGCCATGGCCTTTCATTCCTCCACTGTTTGGCCTCTCAGTTTCCTTGCTGCACCTATAAAAAACACCTGATAGGAGGCCCAGGCAGACGTCCGAAGACTCGATTCGATTCCTGGCGGACATGAAGCGCGACCTCGCCGGCGAACCGGAGAAGTACGACGAGTTCATCGCCGTCATGCGCGAGTACAGGGAGGGGAGGTTAGTATGACGAGCCATCCATGATTGCAGAGTGATAGTTATTATTATCAACATTAAAAGTTGCACTAGTGTCTTCCGTCTGCATGTTTATTTATTGCATACCGATCTCCAGATTTATTCTTGTTCGTGGATTGCAGAATGGAAACAACCGCCATGGTCAACCAGGTGAAGGTCCTGCTCTCCGGGTACCCCAGTCTCTTACGTGGCTTCAACGTGTTCCTGCCATGGGATTATATCAGAGCCAATGGGCCAGCAGGGGGATGTTGCATCTGATACTACATTCTATGAAGGATGGGGCTGTGATTGATGGGATGAAAATTTCGTCGTCTCTCAGATTTCCTATGCCTAAACCTATGTAGCCATTGCTTTCTTTCATCTGGATCTGTGTGTAGCTTCAGCGAGCTGCAATGGTTCTACCAACAATGTTCATCGTTGCCAATTCGAAACTATTCCTAGTTTTTTATGTGCGAAATTTCCTGATAAACATTGGATAATATACATGTTTCCTGATTTCTATTTGATCCTTGAGCAATTTGTGTGTTAGTTATATGTCTGAGGATATTTGGGATGCGCGTCGAGAACCTGTATGTTTGTAATGCTGGAAAAAATATTATGAAGAAACGCCCAATACAGTAATGGGAAATTAGTCGTACCAGTGCCCGGACGTCCGACAGGAATGATCCCAACCGATGCTCCCTTACAACATCAAAAGAGAACCTATGCAACATATTGTTTCACGCCTACAACAAAATCAGATTTCAAGAGTAAAAACATGATACTGTCATTAATCTGATCTTGTGGCCAATATGAGTTCAAAACATGCATATACCAAACCCCCGCATGCTTTTGCACTTGAAGAGCAACAAAATGTTTGAAAATAAAAACAAAATTAGGTTATAACAACTGCAACAAGTAGTTATAGAAACACTTTGAAATACTTGATGAAACATTAGAAGAATTGTCATGAAAAAACAGAGAACCATGTTGCAAGTTGCATCATTTAAAATCGGATAATTGAAACATCTAACCTTACATCTCGCTACAAATAAATGAACTTATGACAACATCACATGCATGTTTATCCAAAAAGATTGGGCAAATAAGCACCAGCAACATAAAAAAAAATGTCTGTCTGCAACAATCACGAAAACTATAAGCAACGAGACTACTAGAAATGAGTTGCATGCTTTGGCCCCAGCATCCTCCTGCCTCCACTTCACAGTCATCGCTACTGTTGGCATGGTGTCTTCTCCTGGAGTTCGGTGCATATATAGCCTAGGAAGGGGATGTATGTAGAGAAAGGGGAGATGGTCACCGGCGTGGATGCCATATCTCGGATGGGGCAAGGAAAGGGAGATGGAGGAGGCTGTGGAGAGCAATAGGAATGGCAACCACGCAGCAGTACGTGCTGATAGGAGGTGGCAGCAGACACGGCCCTGCGTCCATCATGGGGAGGGGGAGGGGTCAAATCAGGGTTAGGTTCCACCAAGAGCAACGACGATTTGATCTGATCGAGCCAGATGACAGATTTTGGTGTGGCAGCTTGGGGATTAAAGAGTGCAAGAGGGATTGATTTTGGGGGATCCAGGGAAGAGGAAAAGATGGTCACCAGATGAGGTGCATGAGAAGAGTTGAGGCATAGACTTGAAGGTCACAGGAAGGTCTCTGATATTTGTTTTCAAGTCGGACGCCAGGATGGAAGCATTGCCGATTGAAAATTCTTGGAATGTTCTTTATCTGGCCATCTGGATGAGGCATACACACACCTAACAACAAACAAAAAATAAAAATGTGATAAATGTTATTGCTGTCTTAGAAATTTGTAAGGACCATTACATGTATCAATGGTGTTTGAGCAAGGAACAATCATATCAGCAACCTTTATCATGCATGTGATATTCATATATCTAATATCTTTCTCACCGCAGCTTAGATAGGCATCTGTTATGAGTAATACCAACACCGCAGCCCTAGGGATTGGGAGCTCTTCATATAGAAGCAGCATCACTGCCAGGGTCCACATGGAAAATAAAAAAATGGAAGCAGCAAGTCTATCGTCTCCCTAACTCGTACAGCTGCACCTGCACAGGCTCGCGAATGTCCAAGAAACGCAGCTCCGATAAATTGTAGGCTAGGTGAAAGTCAAATTGCCTTTGGTGCCCCATTATTCTATACCATGATATTACGTTCGATTCAACCACCATGTTCTTGTACCTTTAGCAGATTTGTGGACGGATGCATGATCATCATTCTCCATACTTACGCTCCCGATCTGATATGCTGCAATGCAGTTAGTGTTGATGACCAGAATTGGCATCACCTAGATTTTTCAGTCAGTCTGGGCAAACTGGTCAAACAGGGATTCAAAACCGGTCAGACCAGTTCGGTGAACACTATCAAAATGCAATTTGGACTTCACTATTTCATAGATATCATTGAATTGATCAGAATGCATATGTAGAACGTCCAATTTGGAGTTCAGATGAGGGAGTCATGACCTCGAGAGGATTTGTATCCAGGCAAAATCCTAGGCCTCCTATCGAGAAGATTTGGAATTCAGAAACTGTCGGACAAGTTTTTGAGTATTTGGAGTCAAATTTGGAGATTCATGTGGAGTTTGAGTTGGAAATGATCTGAGAATCAGTGCATGACCTCTCTTCCCTATAAATACAAATGGCCACAACCGATCAAGTATAGTCCAATCAATTAAATACAATTACCTTTACTTCTAAACCTTAATCCTTTCCAACCTCAAACTTGCTGTGCTTCCTTCATCTCCATGTTGATGGAGAGCATTCTAAGTGGCCTACCGACTCTAGAACAACCTAAGGTGCACCAACCCTGATAGGGTGCATCCTTGGACGCCTCCTTACACTACAAAATTGCATCGCATTAACGACCTGAGATTCTCGACCACCTACAAACATGTGGTCGTCGTATGCCAGATGAAGTTCACCCCCTGCTAATCATGTGGCACGACGACTAGAGAAATTTCTGTCATTATCTAATGCCCTATAGTGGTCGTAAACATAGGGTATATCCCATCCATTAGTTAAATTGGAAACCAAAATCTTCTGCCTAAGACTCCTGGTCTCTCCTCCTCAGATCCGTTCTGCACGCCCAGATAAGAATTGTGGTTGACAATCTAGTAGGTTTAGATGGAAACCGACTTGTAAACCCTAGCCCGTCACCCTATATAAGGCGGACTAGGACAACTCATCCTTTAACCCATACTCTCGTCCTTGCTTTCGGAAGCACGACCGAGTACCAGCAATACAAACACCACCACCGGGTAGCCCGAACCTGTCTAAATCAGTGCCTCCTGTGTACCATCAAACTCCTCGCTCAACGATCCCTCGCCTACAAATCAACCACTCGAGTACCCCCAGGTGGATTGCCAGTCCCAAGGTCCGTCAGTTGGCGCGCCAGGTAGGGGTGATTGTTGAGCTTTTTCAATTCAAAAACCCAGCTAGCTTCAAAGTAGATCAATCTCGCATCCTCTTCCACGCTTGCGTGGAGGCGCGCTCTGAATGAATCTTACATCCGATCTAAGAACCCGCCTGACTCACCCAGTTTCCGGACTACGGCGAGTTTCATATCTTACAGGATGACCACTTCGACTCGGCTACTAATCAAGCTATGTATTTTTATTTTGTTTTATTTTATTTTGACAGTTTTTACAAGATCGTCATGTGCGTAGCCTCTTCTCCATGTCCATGTGAAAATTTCCAACATGCTCGGCGCACGTTAGTGCCCTTTTTTGCACAGTTCCGGCTGTCATGCTGTTTTATTTTCATGTCATGTGCATCTTATCCTCAACGGTTATTAAAAGTACTGGGGTAGAACACGACTTAATCCGTGAAACCTCGATCTTGCGTGCTGTCTTCTATGAGAGCGTTGTAGTCGTGGTAAGCCGTATTCTCCGTGAGCAGTGGTCAGCAAAACTAGGTGCTTAAACGTAACAAGCTAATTACGCAGGGAAATTATGTGGCTTATCAAGAAAGGATGCACAAGAGCTAATTTTGATGAAGATTAAATCTCCGAGTTATTTTATATCATACTATCAAATATTTGTTATGTTCCTTTACAGTTGAAGATTCGGCGACCGCTCTCTGCGCGTTTCGGCCGACCTCGCATGCTCGGGGGCTGGCGTGTGCGACCACTCGACGTTACCTCATGTTGCTAGGCCAACCTCGCACGCTCGGGGGCTAGCACAGGTGGCTACTTGGAGTTCCTCGCGTCGCTCGGCCGACCTTGCATGCTCGAGGGCTAACGCGGGCGGCGACTCGGTTTACCTCGCTTCGCTCGGCCGACCTCGCACGCACGGGAGCTGGTGTGGGTGGTGACTCAGCATTATCTCGTGTTGCTCGGTCGGACCTCGCATGCTCTGGGCTGGCGTGGATGGCGACTCGGAATTCGTCCCGTCGCGCGGCCGATCTCGCATGCTCTAGAGATGGCACTCGCGGCGACTCGACGTACCTCAAGTCGCTCGGCCGACTTCGCATGCTCGGGGGATTGCGCGGGCGGCGACTCGGCATAATATCATGTCGCCCAGCCGACCTCGCATGCTCTGGGGCTGGTGTGCGCGGCCACTTGGCACTACCTCGCGTTGCTCGGCCGACCTCGCATGCTCTGGGGCTGGCGCGGGCGGCGAATCGGCGTTCGTCCCATCGCGGACCACGCAGGCTTGTGGGCTAGCGCGGTTGGCGACTCGGTGTTCCTCACGTCGCTCGCCTACCATGCAGGCTCGGGGGCTGGCGTGGGCGATGTCTTGGCATTCATTCCATCCCGCGGCCAACCTCGCAAGCTCGAGGGCTGGTACGAGGCCACTCGGCGTCACCTCGCGTCGCTCGGCCATCCTCGCACGCTGGGGGGTTGGCGCGAGCGGCGAATCGGCGTTCATCCCATCGCGGACCTCGAAGGCTTGGGGTTGGTGCGGGTGGTGACTCGGCGTTCCTCGCGTCGCTCGGCCGACCTCGCGCGCTCTAGGACTGGCGTGGGTGGCGACTCGACGTTCCTTCCATCACGCGGTCAACCTCACATGCTCGGGGGTAGGCGCGCGCGGCCGCCTCGCATCGCTCGACCGATCTCGCATGCTCTGGGACTGGCCTGGACGGTGAGTCAGCATTTGTTTCGTCACGCGGCCAACCTCGCATCGCTCAGAAAAACTCGAATGCTCGAGGGCTGGCGCGCGGCCACTTGGCGTTACCTTGCGTCGCTCGGCCGACCTCGCAAGCTCGGGGGCCTGCACGCACAGTGACTCGGTGTTACCTCGCATCGCTCGGCCGACCTATTTTACGACAATATATTGTCTAATTTTTTAGTCATAATCTTTTTTGTTGGCAACACGCTTTCACCTACCTTTTGAGACAACGTGTTGTCCGACTTTGAGCCTTGGCTACTGTATATACAATGTTCCTAATTGTCACCTTGGATATCCAGTCCTTATGAGAACTGGTTGACTACCACGAAGAGACTCGGCGTCGTGTGGGGATGCTTTTTCTTTTTGTAGCGTTGACCACCCTTATGCCGACCATGCGTTGAAGCACCTTCAGCCGTATACATTGGCCTCAAACCTTCATCAACAGTTCGACACGCGCTTGCATGTTGCTCGGGGGCTTTTGGGATATGGCTATCATTGGGCCCACTGTCAGAGGAGACTCCGCCGACCTAGGCCCACGCCTGACAAGGTTGTGGGCCGACCCCTAGGCATCCCACATTGGATCCCCTACTTGGCGGACAAGCTTGGCGAAGATGCGGCTGATGACTCGGCCGGATATCTCAGGAGATATTGTTGTAACCGACTCGGATAAGAGTCCTTGTTGCAATCTAGTAGGTTTAGATGGAAACCGACTTGTAAACCCTAGCCCATCACCCTATATAAGACGGCCTAGGGAAACCCCATGAGGGCGACTCATCCTGTAACCCATACGCTCGTCCTTGCTTCTTGAAGCACGTCTGAGTACCAACAATACAAACACCACCACCGACATAGGACGTAGGATATTATACCTCCGGGTAGCCCGAACCTGTCTAAATCAGAGCCTCCTGTGTACTATCATACTCGGACAACGATTCCTCGCCTACAAATCAATCGCTCGGGTACCCCCCAGGTGGATTGCCAATCCTAAGGTCCAACGCAGATAGTTAGGGCCACCCGGAAGTATAATGCCCTATGTCATGTGTTCAGGGGTGTCTGTAATGCTTGTGCTCAACAAAGCTTCGAAAAGCTATGACGACCTTCGGGCTATAATGGGGCTGATAATTCTCGTGTCCTCTCGGGCCCGGTTAACCTATGGTGCTTTTTATAGGCCAGTGACCTAGGATTTACAAGTTGGTTAAGATCTAAATCCACAGCAGCACCGCTCCCTTTTGCTCGTCACGCCATCGCCCATGCCAGCTCGACGGAGCCGCTCATACTGTAAATTGGATGCGCTTCGCCCAGCAAGCCTGCGCCTGCATGAGCTCCCTCCCTTTCCTAGATCTAGAAAAATGAAAGAGGAAAAGAGACTGGCATGATAGATTGAGCGGAGAAGAGATGGTTGAAGGAGTACCTTCTTGTGCTACATTTTGAAATGAGAGCTCTCTCTTTTGGCGGCCATAGTGTTTTTTCGCTCCCTACTGTTCGGTAGACTTTCCTAGGGACATATGCCACCATGGCATCTACGTGGCGCATGTTGGGACAATTTTTGCAACTTATCCCTAGAAAAAATGATAGATTCCTAGGGAAAGCAGAAGTTTCCCAATGATTTCAAAATCTCACCTTAGGGAAAGTTATGGTCCCTACGGTACTCTAAATTTTCAAAGGGAAAGGAAAAAACGGTAGGGAAACGAGTGAAATCCAGTAGTGCATCTTGTTGGTTGTTGTCTTCTTTTGACATTACGTAATGTTGCTAGGTAATGCCTAATTAATATATGTGTACGCCTTTGTAACACCCGATGAGTAGGAATTGACTCCCCTGTGTTTTTGACAAGGGTAAAGTCCATTTTTCAACCTTCAACGATGGCGGCCGTCCAATTTACAACTTTCAACTCACCAGACATCCTCAACCACTCAACTGTTCAAACCGAACAAATTATCCCCCTGACCAAAATCCACCCCGGTTTTGGGCCACGTCACCATGCCTACGTGTCAAAGAGTGCCCAGTCAGCATGTACAACGAGGAATTGCTGAGCTGAGCGTGCGGGCGGCGTGGCACCCCGCGGTGGCGGCGGGCGGTGGCGGTGCGCAGGTGGTGGGCAGCGTGCGAGCTGCGCGGTTCCCCGCGGCGGCGGCGGGCGGTGGGCGCGCGGGCAGCGGCCTCGCGCGGTGGGCGGTCGGGCGGTCGTTCGCCGACGGCGGCTCGGGTGACATGAAATCCGGCGAGGGGAGGCCATAGACGATGACTTGGTCTATCTAGGAAGTAACAGTGACCCACGATGAGTCCATTGATGTAGTTCTTGGGGTCGGAGGTGGCCGGAGGAGGGCTGCCGGCGTTGAGCAGCATCGGCGGCGATCGTGTGCATGCGCCGGCGATGGAGAGGGCAGAGGAAGCTTGGAGAAGTAGCTCGGGACCTTCACGGGGTCAAGGGGAGTGCAGCTGTGCGGTCGGTTGGTGTTGGAGTGAAGTGAGCATGGCTGCCCGCGTGGAGATGGCGGATGGCAGCGCCGGTGAGCGGCGGTGAGGCTCGAGGAGCGGTGGTGGAGAGCTTGGTAGGGGTCAGGGAGCTGCGCGAGAACACGGGGAAGGTGTAGGTGGCCTCAGTTTGGGCTGGGGTGGCGCGGAGGGGCCTGCCCACTTCTGAGGGGTTAGCGGCGGCGCCAATTGCGCAATGGTGAACCAGCTCTGGTGGATACGACCTCGCGGATCCGGTGTCGCCCTCCTCGTCTGCCTCGTCCCCACCTACCAGAGCGTGCCCAACCGCTTCGAGGCCGCCCGCGACCTCACCTGCGCCGACGCCACAACCAGGGTGCGATGGATCCACGGTTGGTCCACCGAGGAGAACCGCCACGGCGACGTGCTCAGCCGCTACATGTTCCTCTACGAGTGCGTCGACACGCGCCAGGTCGACCGCACCGTGCACCACCTCATCGCCGCCGGCATGGGCATCTCTCGCGGCGGCGGCGGCGTGCAGGTCGTGGGCAGCGTGGCGGCGGCGCGGCTCCCCGCGGCGGTGGCGGGCGGTGGGCAGCGCGCAGGCGGCGGGTGCGTGGGAGGCAGCCTCACGCGGCGGGCTTTCCTTCGCCGGCGGCGCGCAGACGCGGGCGAGCGCAGCGTCGACGTGGACACGTAGGCGTGGTGACATGGCCTAAAACCGGGGTGGATTTTGGTCAGGGGGGTAATTTGTCTGGTTTGAACAGTTGAGTGGTAGAAAATGTCTGGTTTCGTAGTTGAAGGTTATAAATCGGATGACCGTCGTAGTTGAAGGTTGAAAAATGGACTTTACCCTTTTGACAAACACATCGGAAACAATGGAATTTGACGACTGTTAGGAATTTCTCTAGCGTATAGGTTTCTCTGTATGTATCTTGATGTCTGCATGTGTATTTTCCACCCGTTGTGTGTTTGTTTTCCTTTCCACTAATGGTGCCAGCTACACCATCTTATGCAAGGCTCAACAACTATGGGGAGTTCCTTCTTAATCTGCAACACGAGTTCAACAACAAGGTCTTGCAAGTCTTGCTATATTTTTCATGATCTTGTCAAAGTTAGATCACTATGAAGCACACTGTTGTATAAACACTTGTGTACCATTTTTTCATTGTATATTGTCTCAGATAACATATTACTCACAGACAACAAATGACAAATTGTCATAGTCAATAAATCACAAATTGCTTTGGAAAATGAAATGTTGTAGTCAGGCCCCCTCAGAATGTGGAAGCACGTAGGGCATGCTTCTCCAAAAGTGGCTGGCCAGCTGCAAGGCATATTCAAGATGGCTAGCTCGCTCTCTATTCTATTTGGTGTAATGGTCGGTTTGCTATATTCCCAACATATTGTAAGCTTATATTATCAACATTACCTAATTTTGTAAGGTAATGCCCAAAACATGAGCAAACCATTGTTATGCACGGTGAGTAGGAACTAACCCCTGTGTGTTCTGGACATATACATGTGAAATATTAGAATTTCATCACTGTTAGGAATTTCTCTAAAGAATAGAGTTCCTCATATGTTTTTTGATGTTTGCATGTGCTCCTATCAGCAATGGTGTTCACACACGATCAGCACGTAAGGTATCCTTCTCCAAAAGCGGCTGGCCGCCTGCAACGCATATTCAAGAAGGCTAGTTCGCTCTCCATTCTGTGTGGTGTAATGGTCAGTTTGTTATATTCCCGATGTCTTGTAAGCTTATATTTTCGACATTACCTAATTTTATTAGGTAATGTCCAAAATGTGAGCACACCATTGTAACACACACAGTGAGTAGGAACTTACTCCTGTGTGTTATGGAC
Organism: Echinochloa crus-galli; assembly: GCA_900205405.1. NCBI lineage: Eukaryota > Viridiplantae > Streptophyta > Magnoliopsida > Poales > Poaceae > Echinochloa > Echinochloa crus-galli. The sequence continues at coordinate 1,034,389 of OAMR01000276.1, read as the reverse complement.
ATATACATGTGAAGTATTGGAATTTCATGACTGATGGGAATTTCTCTGAAGAATAGAGTTCCTCCTATGTTTTTTGATGTTGGCATGTTCTCCTATCAGTAATGGTGTTTCCACCAGATCAGCACGTAGGGTATGCTTCTCCAAAAGCAGCTGGCCGGCTGCAAGACATATTCAAGAAGGCTAGTGCGCTCTCCATTCTGTGTGGTGTAATGGTCAGTTTGTTATATTCCCGATGTCTTGTAAGCTTATATTTTCGACATTACCTAATTTTATTAGGTAATGTCCAAAATGTGAGCACACCATTGTAACACACACAGTGAGTAGGAACTTACTCCTGTGTGTTATGGACATATACATGTGAAGTATTGGAATTTCATGACTCGAGGGGAGGCCATAGACGATGACTTGGTCTATCTAGTAAGTAACAGTGACCCACAATGAGTCCATTGATGTAGTTCTTGGGGTCGGAGGTGGCCGGAGAAGGCCTGCCGGCGTTGAGCAGCATCGGCGGTGATCGTGTGCATGCGCCGGTGATGGCGAGGGCCGGGGAAGCTTGGTAAAGTAGCTCGGGAGCTTCACGGGGGTCATGGGGAGTGCAGCTGTGCGGTCGGTTGGTGTTGGAGTGAAGTGAGCATGGCTGCCCGCGTGGAGATGGCGGACGGCGGCGCCGGTGAGCGGCGGTGAGGCTCGAGGAGCGGTGGTGGAGAGCTTGGTGGGGGTCGGGGAGCTGCGAGAACACGGGGAAGGTGTAGGTGGCCTCAGTTTGGGCTGGGGTGGCGCGGAGGGGCCTGCCCACGGCTGAGGGGTTAGCGGCGGCGCCAATTGCGCAATGGTGAACCGGCTTTGGTGGATACGACCTCGCGGATCCGGTGTCGCCCTCCTCGTCCCCACCTACCAGAGCGTGCCCAACCGCTTCGAGGCCGCCCGCGACCTCACCTGCGCCGACGCCACAACCAGGGTGCGATGGATCCACGGTTGGTCCACCGAGGAGAACCACAACGGCGATGTGCTCAGCCGCTACATGTTCCTCTCCGAGTGCGTCGACATGCGCCAGGTCGACCGCACCGTGCACCACCTCATCGCCGCCGGCATGGGCATCTCTCGCGGCGGCGGCGGGCGGTGGGCGGCGGCGGCGTGAAGGTCGTGGGAAGCGTGAGGGCGGCGCGGCTCCCCGCGGCGGTGGCGGGCGGTGGGCAGCGCGCAGGCGGCGGGTGCGTGGGAGGCAGCCTCACGCGGCGGGCTTTCCTTCGCCGGCGGCGCGCAGACGCGGGCGAGCGCAGCGTCGACGTGGACACGTAGGCGTGGTGACATGGCCTAAAACCGGGGTGGATTTTGGTCAGGGGGGTAATTTGTCTGGTTTGAACAGTTCATATACATGTGAAGTATTGGAATTTCATGACTGATGGGAATTTCTCTGAAGAATAGAGTTCCTCCTATGTTTTTTGATGTTGGCATGTTCTCCTATCAGTAATGGTGTTTCCACCAGATCAGCACGTAGGGTATGCTTCTCCAAAAGCAGCTGGCCGGCTGCAAGACATATTCAAGAAGGCTAGTGCGCTCTCCATTCTGTGTAGTGTAATGGTCGGTTTGTTATGTTCCCAACGTCTTGTAAGCTTATATTTTCGACATTACGTAATTTTGTTAGGTAATGCCCGCACATCATTATAACACTCGGTGAGTAGGAACCGACTCCTGTGTGTTCTAGACATACACATGCATGTGAAGTATTGGAATTTCATGACTGTTAGGAATTTCTCTAAAGAATAGATGCCTCGTATGTTTTTGATGTTTGCATGTTCTCCTATCAGTAATGGTGTTCCCACCCGATCAGCACGTAAGGTATGCTTCTCCAAAAGCGGCTGGCCTGCTGCAAGGCATATTGAAGAAGGCTAGTTCGCTCTCCATTCTGTTTGGTGTAATGGTCGGATTGTTATATTTCCAGCGTCTTGTAAGCTTATATTTTCGACATTACCTAATTCTGTAAGGTAATGCCCAAAACGTGAGCAAACCATTGTTATGCACGGTGAGTAGGAACTAACCCCTATGTGTTCTGGACATATACATGTGAAATATTGGAATTTCATCACTGTTAGGAATTTCTCTAAAGAATAGAGTTCTCATATGTTTTTTGATGTTTGCATGTGCTCCTATCAGCAATGGTGTTCCCACACGATCAGCACGTAAGGTATCCTTCTCCAAAAGCGGCTGGCCGCCTGCAACGCATATTCAAGAAGGCTAGTTCGCTCTCCATTCTGTGTGGTGTAATGGTCGGTTTGTTATATTCCCAACGTCTTGTAAGCTTATATTTTCGACATTACCTAATTTTATTAGGTAATGTCCAAAATGTGAGCACACCATTGTAACACACACAGTGAGTAGGAACTTACTCCTGTGTGTTATGGATATATACATGTGAAGTATTGGAATTTCATGACTGATGGGAATTTCTCTAAAGAATAGAGTTCCTCCTATGTTTTTTGATGTTGGCATGTTCTCCTATCAGTAATGGTGTTTCCACCAGATATGCACGTAGGGTATGCTTCTCCAAAAGCAGCTGGCCGGCTGCAAGACATATTCAAGAAGGCTAGTGCGCTCTCCATTCTGTGTGGTGTAATGGTCGGTTTGTTATGTTCCCAACGTCTTGTAAGCTTATATTTTCGACATTACCTAATTTTGTTAGGTAATGCCCGCACATCATTATAACACTCGGTGAGTAGGAACTGACTCCTGTGTGTTCTAGACATACACATGCATGTGAAGTATTGGAATTTCATGATTGTTAGGAACTAAAGAATAGAGTTCCTTGTATGTGTTTTTGATGTTTGCATGTGCTCCTATCAGTAATAGTGTTCCCACCCGATCAGCACGTAAGGTATGCTTCTCCAAAAGCAGTTGGCCGACTGCAAGGCATATTCAAGAAGGCTTGTTCGCTCTCCATTCTGTGTGGTGTAATGGTCGGTTTGTTATATTCCCAACGTCTTGTAAGCTTATATTTTCGACATTACCTAATTTTGTTAGGTAATGCCCAAAACGTGAGCAAACCATTGTAATGCACTGTGAGTAGGAACTGACTCCTATGTGTTCTAGACATACACATGCATGTGAAGTATTGGAATTTCATGACTGTTAGGAATTTCTCTAAAGAATAGAGTTCCTCGTATGTTTTTTTATATTTGCATGTGCACCTATCAGTAATGATGTTCCCACCCGATCAGCACGTAAGGTATGCTTCTCCAAAAGTTCCTGGCCGGCAGCAAGGCATATTCAAGAAGGCTAGTTCTCTCTCCATTCTGTGTGGTTTAACGGTCGGTTTGTTATATTCCCAACGTCTTGTAAGCTTATATTTTCGACATTACCTAATTTTGTTAGGTAATCCCCAAAACGTGAGCACACCATTGTAACACACACAGTGAGTAGGAGCTGACTCCTGTGTGTTCTGGACATATACATGTGAAGTATTGCAATTTCATGACCGTTAGGAATTTCTCTAAAGAATAGAGTTCCTCGTATGTTTTTTGATGCTGGCATGTGCTCCTATCAGTAATGGTGTTTCCACCCGAAATATTTGTTTCCTGTCCACTAAGAACACATGACCACCATCCGATGCAATGCTCCACAGCTACAAACAGGTCCTTCTTACTGTGGAGCGCAAGTTCCTCAACAAGCCCGACAAGTACCAGGAGTTCAAGGCCATCCAGCTGCTTGACTACTAGATCAACCGTGATAAGGTTGCTATCCAGCTGCATGTTCCTCCCCGGACATGCATTGTCAGCGAGTTTATCGGTGTTGGCCAGAGACATATATAAGCTAAAAGGCAATGAAGCCAATCATTCTGTACCGTATGACTATTGAGGTCCTTAGAATGCACCAATGAATTCAGTGGGCCTCAATAATCATACGGTACAGAATGATTGGCTTCATTGCCTTTTACCATACACATCTCTTGACAACACCGATATACTTGCGGACAATCTCTAGGAGGGAGAATAACGAAAGCTATGGCTCGGCCTGGCATAGCATTGTCGAGGCACGGTATCAGTAGTGACCTCAAATCTTGCTTCCAATTGGATCTCCCCTTTCTCTCTTCGACCTATTTATTCCTTAAGGCTGGGTCTCAATCTTGAGACCGGTTCTCAAGATTTTTGTTAGGACTCCCTCTATTTGTCAAACTCTGGATGCCCTAAGGGCAATTTCTTTCATTTTGACTTGTTACTAAGGGTTTTAGTAGTTTATCTATTATGTTTATTAGCAATACAACTAATATATTAAAAACTAAGGGTAAACATGGTCTTCGGATCATAAAAGTAGGATCATAATCACAAAGTGAGGGAAAACGAGGGGTAGAAATGCTATAGCCACTTTACATTTTGAGAGATGATTTATAGCATGATGCTCTATATTAGGAAAATACATCATGAATTTTTCATGATTAATTATTTGTGCAATTTTGTATCCCTGTGATCCTTTTCATGTTAAATTTTACTAATCTATGAAAATAAATATGAATTTTTCTTAACATAGTATCTAACATAAAGCATCATATCCTACGTCTCCTCATAAAATTTGAATTTCAAAATTGCCTTATAAGGAAAATGAAATAGATAAATATCATTAAGGGGAGAATGGACAATTAAAATAGTTAAGCGGAGTAAATTGATTCTAAATTATATTGAGAGGTTATATGGAAAAAATGGATACCCAAAGGAAGTAGAAGTTGAGGGCCCAGACATAATTTTATGAAAAAATGAGTATCGCATTAAACAACCATGGCTAGATTTATGGGCAAAGGTGAAATAGTATAGGGGTTAATTGTCTACAAAATGCACAAGACACATAAACTAGGGATGGATTTGAGATTTATCCGGGGACTTCGGCGCAAAACCACCATGGCCATGGACGCATAGACCACGATGACATTCGTTGAACTGCCCACTAGCATTTATAGAACTCTAGCACTTAAGCAAGCACACAAACGGATATGCGGGACGCTATGGGTGTTGTGTTTCGGGGTCTCCTTGAGGTGGCGCATGGCTCAGGGCGGTGGCATGGGAAGAGCTGTGGCCCACGACAGTTAGGCCTGAGTGGCAGTGGAACTGCGTTTATGGTGGCGCCAGACTCGTGTGGATGCGGAAGCTAGGCACAGGCACCAACCACAGAGGGTGGAGCTCGGTCGGTAGGAGGCCTTGGGTGGGGGTAGGAGGCGTTAGGAAAATGCACATATAGTAAGTACATGAAAAAAGGTTCACCATGACCGACCAGCAAAGGAGGTTGTCACGGACGGAGGAGAAGATGGGGGGCTGTCATTCGGTAGTCGGATGCACGAAACCTAAGACCAATATGTGTAGAGAACATCATCATGGTCGTTGTGCTGGTTGCCTTCGTCGGATCCCGGTTTAGTTTCCGGAGTTGCTCACCGGAGTCGGTGGCCTGCCCAAACATGGTCAATCAATTACAAATGAACTCGCAAAAAAGTGTACAAATCTAGAACTAGCGCGACGGGACCAACATGATAATACATATAATATTTTAAGGTTTTCTTTACCATTTTTGGAATTTCTTGATTTGTTTTATGCGCAATTAAAAATAAATCTAGAAAAGATAGCCTTATTTTTAATGCACGAAAATATTCATGAAATTCTAAAATTTCCAAGATAAATCTTATAGATAGAGTTGGACTTGAGGAAGTCAAATAAAACATTTGTACCTCATAAAAGGATTCTAGCACCTTCCCAACAATCGTAATCCCAAAATAAATCTAGAAAATTCCCAAAAAAAATGTATTAGGCTACAAAGGACATAGAAAAAAAATATTTTTTTAGTTTATTTTCAAATTAATATCTCCTTTTAATAAATTCCGTATTAATTATATAAACCATGGGTTTTCTTGATGCAACCGGCATGAATGCAAAGGACATGGCAAAAAAATATAGTTTTAGTTTATTTTTAAATTAATATTTCCTTTTAATAAAGTCCATATTAATTATATAAACCATGGGTTTTCTTGATGCAACCGGCATGAATGCAAAGGACATGGCAAAAAAATATAGTTTTAGTTTATTTTTAAATTAATATTTCCTTTTAATAAAGTCCATATTAATTATATAAACCATGGGTTTTCTTGATGCAACCGGCATGAATGCAAAGGACATGGCAAAAAAATATAGTTTTAGTTTATTTTTAAATTAATATTTCCTTTTAATAAAGTCCATATTAATTATATAAACCATGGGTTTTCTTGATGCAACCGGCATGAATGCAAAGGACATGGCAAAAAAATATAGTTTTAGTTTATTTTTAAATTAATATTTCCTTTTAATAAAGTCCATATTAATTATATAAACCATGGGTTTTCTTGATGCAACCGGCATGAATGCAAAGGACATGGCAAAAAAATATAGTTTTAGTTTATTTTTAAATTAATATTTCCTTTTAATAAAGTCCATATTAATTATATAAACCATGGGTTTTCTTGATGCAACCGGCATGAATGCAAAGGACATGGCAAAAAAATATAGTTTTAGTTTATTTTTAAATTAATATTTCCTTTTAATAAAGTCCATATTAATTATATAAACCATGGGTTTTCTTGATGCAACCGGCATGAATGCAAAGGACATGGCAAAAAAATATAGTTTTAGTTTATTTTTAAATTAATATTTCCTTTTAATAAAGTCCATATTAATTATATAAACCATGGGTTTTCTTGATGCAACCGGCATGAATGCAAAGGACATGGCAAAAAAATATAGTTTTAGTTTATTTTTAAATTAATATTTCCTTTTAATAAAGTCCATATTAATTATATAAACCATGGGTTTTCTTGATGCAACCGGCATGAATGCAAAGGACATGGCAAAAAAATATAGTTTTAGTTTATTTTTAAATTAATATTTCCTTTTAATAAAGTCCATATTAATTATATAAACCATGGGTTTTCTTGATGCAACCGGCATGAATGCAAAGGACATGGCAAAAAAATATAGTTTTAGTTTATTTTTAAATTAATATTTCCTTTTAATAAAGTCCATATTAATTATATAAACCATGGGTTTTCTTGATGCAACCGGCATGAATGCAAAGGACATGGCAAAAAAATATAGTTTTAGTTTATTTTTAAATTAATATTTCCTTTTAATAAAGTCCATATTAATTATATAAACCATGGGTTTTTTCTACAAAAGCCCACGGACTAGAATAATATGATTGAAAATTACAATATTCACTGAGGGTCTTACTAAAAAGAGCTTGAGGCCAATAACGTCGGAAGGCTCGATGCGATGACAAGACAAGGAATATGGCATTGGCAGAAGGTATGGTGGCAAAACACTACATTTGGGAATCCCAAACAAAAGGGCCTCCCTGTAAAGGAGACTATGGTGTGCCTTACAGGAGAGGTGGTTCGTTTATATAGGGAGAAAAACACCTCACCTCTATGTCCATTGGCAATGTGAGACTAAAAGATGGTTTGCCCCTTCCAATGGTAATGAATTTTTAAGATATCTCATATTACTAATGGGCTTTAATATTTGCTCGATAAAGTGGTGGGATGGATTTAAACCCTTTTATTTTCAGAAAATTATTTTTTTGCTAGTTAAATAATTCTTGATATCCAAAATTAATATTTAAACTATGAAAAATATTTCATAAATCCCAGGACAAATCCCAGAGATAGAGTTGGAAATTTGGTATCCAAAAACAATATTTGGAACTCATGAAAGGGATTTCAGTATGTTAAAAAAATTAGAGTTTGCTATAGGAAAATAGAAATAAATTCCAAAAAATTCCCAAAAAACCTATCTGGCATCTAAACGCATTTGAGAACTTTTCACACATAAAGACTCTAAAGGCAACCAGTATGAACGCAAAGCACAATCTGATATAACATATGTTGTTTTATTTAATTTAGAAAAAATATTTTCCTGTATTAAATGTTATTTTAATTATATAAACCTTAGAACACTATATAAAGATAGAGGAAACCATTGTTTTCTGCTACCTATTCACATCTTAAAAACAAAAAAAAATTAGGGTGTAACATATGTTCTCCCTGTTATTGTTCGATGTTGAGTAAGATTGTGGCAGTAGCGAGTCATAGCTATGAGGAATGAAGGCGACTAAAAGACGAACACAAGGTGCCCCCGAGGCTACTGGCCTTAGAGCGTACCTCCTCCTCAAATGCATCAACAATAGTATCGTGCATCATGTAGTGCGCTGCTTCACAACCCCCTTGGTCTGACTATGGTCTACGGAAGGATCTATAACTAAAGGATCAACGGGATGGAGAGAGGACAAGAACGAAGAAGAGAAAAATGGGATCTTGAACTCCAATGGAGACCAATCACAGTAGTCCTTTACCACATCTGCCATGGAATCAATTGATTTCTGTCAAAAGGAATATAGAGAGACGAAGGAGAGAGCCGCTCACCCAAAGCAATATAGTTGAGATGAGAGTTAATGTGAAATAGAAAAGGAATCTCATAAGTTATCGTGAGTTTCGCCCTTAGTAAGAGGAGAGAGAGCTGCTGTTTTATGCTCTTTTTTCATGTTTATCTGTTTTTTTTTTGGCTTAGGCCTCTCTTGTTTCCTACAGACGTTGCTCCTCTTCATTATTAATACATAAACTAGCAGAACTCCTGCTAGTTCTTGGTTCAAAAAATTTCCAAGTGGATGGATAGTTTTCTCTGCATGTTTTGTGGTGATGTGTTGGGTCCCGGCGCTTTTCTAATGAGGTTTTATCGCTTCGATTGGTTCTTCGGCGATATTGGTTTTTATGAACTCAAAACCGTAATACACACCTAGAGCTAAAAATAAACGAGAAAATCGGCTTTTTGATCTTTCTTCCAACCTCTAAACAGAGTAAATCATTTGCTTGTTATATATAAAAACATTAGAGACGTGCTTGTAAGATATATAGAGATAGGATTGCAAGGCAGCACTCAATTTGTGTTGGCCATTTGCCTCGGCCTGCAACAAATGAGAGCCATAAAACCAACATAGATAATCATAGTTTCGATCCTAGGCTAAAAATTTAGCTCTCAATGTACTAGTGTCACTCGTTATACTAGAGAGACGGGTCAAAAATGGGCTGTACGTGAAACAGTCAGATGTCCAATTGTAGCAGGCCGGCAGATGTCCTCCGCAGTAGAGGGATATTGGGCCCGTACACGTCAGAGGTCCAAATCAACACCATTCGGGACTGCGCCCGTAACAGGATTGGCTGGTCCCACTGTCAGTGACTCAGTCTGTTAGAGTTGACTCACGGCTCCGTATAAAAAGGAAATGGCACTCTGCAGCGAAACCCTAGTCTGCGCCGCCGCCACCACCTGCCTCGGTCACTGCCGTGTTAGGGTAGGTGGGCTGCTTCTTCCCGTGTCCGAAACTCTCAATTCCCCCATTTCCCCAGCGTCAGCGCTGGTGCTAGAGCTTCCAGACCGAGCGGATGGCGTACACCGGCGGCGGCTGGAAGCGCGCGCGGGAGGAGGGATACCTTTCGCTTGCGCCGCCCATGGCGACCCGGCGTCCCCGCGTTCCTCCGTGAGTAGCTCTCGCTTCTCCTATCCCTCTATCTCTCGATCTCTCGCTCTCCGTCCCGTGGCGCTCTCGATCTCTTGGATCTGGCATCGTTGATCAAAGAAAGCTCCAGTTTTTTTTTCGATTTTGCATCGCCGGTGTGTTGCGCTCCAAACTATATGTTTCTTCCGTCGTCTGATCCTCGATCTGCTTGGTTTCCTTTTCGCTAAGGACGCCGGCGGCCATCCACTTCATGATGACGGTGAGGCATGCGTTCGCCAGCAACCCGGTGAAGTACCGGCAGTTCGTGGCCGTCCTCGTCCACTACTTACATGGGAGGTCCGTGCCGATTCCGATTGCTAAGTAGGGCCAGCATGTAGGGGGATTATTACTGGGATAATTAGGACTCATTTGTTTCATTTTTTGCCTTGCAGAATCGACGCGGTTGGTGTGGTCCGCCGTATGCAGATCGTTCTCCAGGGGCACCCCTATCTTATTCGGGGATTCAACACGTTCCTGCCGAGGGGGTACGCACTCTGGGAGGAGTAGGGATCGAGGAGCAGCAGGTCATGCCTAGATAGCTAGCTCTGTTAAACCCGTGTGCTTTTATATGTGTACCAAATAAGCAGCGGTCAGATACTCAGATGATGGTTCATCAGCGCTGGTTCTCTGGTTATGGACTTCCGTGTAGCATGGAATAATATACCCTGCCAAGTATGCGATTGTATCTTCTGTTTGGATATTCTATCTAGCACTCTTGGAGTGGGAGTGAAACAAGAGCACGTTATTCTTCTCTGGCGCTGGTTCCACTGGGTTAAAGGCCGGGGTTACGGGGGCAGGGTTGCTGGGGGAGATCGATCTTGCGCCAGCGAATCTAGAATGAGGGTGTTTGGGGGCGATGGTCAGTCCGGCGGTGGCGTCGGAGACCATGGCGATGGACTAGCTCGGATATGGCGGTTCACGGCAGCAGAGCAGGTGGCAGAGGAGACCGTGGAGATGGATTAGCCCGGCCACGGCCATTCCACGTCACCCATCGCGTGCTAACCCACATCCTTTGATATATATCCATGTTCCGTCTTGGCATCTTTCAAGATACGCGGGGTATGCATGGATATGTTAGAAATGGTAGTGGAGAATATTATATTAATTTAAGAAGAAGTGCCAAATGTAAGAACGACATATAGGAGATTTCTTTTGGTCAAAGGAATATTTTTAATCCTTCTACAAGGGGAATATATTTGACTAGCACTAGCAGCAACGGATGTATTGGTTTGAAACACTACTGGAGGACACGCTTATAGTTCCGTTCCAAGTTGCAGCGCAAGCACCCCAAACCCTAGATGGGATGCTTATAAGGTGAAAACTTTGGGAAAACTCCATTCAAAATCCTCAACTTTCGTTCTTTCCGAACTAGAAAAATCATATTGTTTTTGTTAGGAATTCCATTTTATTGAGTTTACATCAGTCAAAGATGTTTGTCAGTCCTACGTCAAAATATTGTGGTGGAAACCGCCACGTTTACGAGACTTATGGATGGGTCCCATAGCCATGAATCAATCTCAATCTCAAGACCTGCAGAGTGCATGTTAACCTGGTCAAGATGAATTTATCCACAGAACAGAAACCTGGTGTTTGGAAAATGACAGTGGCACTTGGTAATTATACATGTAGATATATCAACCAAATGTGAGATCAATTTTTACAGTCTGCTTTAATTTAAGCCAAAATGATGCTGCAATTTTTATTTATATGATGATATATTACTAAATATGAATGGTTATTAGCATGAGATATGTCAATCTCTCCCTCAAATTAATAGTATTGTGCGCTGTATATATCATTATATATATATTGAGGTGATGGATATGGCCATTAAATTGGAGCTGAGACTAGGCCAAAATTACATTGCTTTTAGATCAATTAGAGGATCTCTTGTGCTAAATATCTATCGGAGCACAAACTTTCAGTTCAAAAATTTACACTGTCGTAGGCACGAACCATTGGAATATATCATAGGCCCTAGGGCCAGCCTTGTAACCATTATGGCCTGTTGAAATGCAACAGTTCATCGCCGCTTTGTCGAAGCTACCATGAGTGGATGCCCCATTGGCTGTAGTAAATGGAACCAACACTGGAATTCTAGATGGTTCATAATTGGTATGTTATTACTACATTTCCCCAATGTGCTCTCATCCTTTAACCATGTGGACAAAATGCTCCACTGTACGAAATAGGTCTACGTTTGCAGAAATTAATATCTACTCACTAATTGATTATCCGGCCGGGAGCGTAAGAGCAGAATTTAAGGGATAAGAGCTTCATAGGAATTTTGATGTGAGAAAAATGGCTGGTCATGCCACATACCTTGATTGCCTTTGTTCACATTACGGTCATATTTGATAATTAGAATCAATCAACTGAAAGGTTAATGCATAGACCAGTAAAAAAAATTAGCATCATAACTTTAAACTACAGGCACAAGGTTAGCAAATTTGCTACTTGTTCTTTTCAGGCACCTGTTCTTACCTTCCAGCTTCCCATCCTGCAAGAAAAACAGAAAACAAACTTACACCATTTAAACCTAAACATTATGCATAGAGGACTCATTTACGGTAATTTAATCCTATGTATCAAATTCAGGGAAAGAAGGCCAAACTTTACATTCAAATATCTAAATGATGAATTGCAGATGATCGACATGTTCAGAAATATGGAGTATCCACATTCTATGCCATCTTGGGCTTTGGAAGAAACAAAGGCATCACCATTTTTGTTTTACAAAGCAATAATCAATCCCATGTTAGGCCTGGAAATATGTGACATATTTGCCAACATTCTTGCAACATCATTTTAATTCAAATATCATGTAAAAACAGCATAGAAGAAATGACAAGAAAAGCAGCTTATGTTAAAACATCATATTATGCACCAAATAAATGGCACTAACTTGCTTCAACATAATATCAGATATACAAATCACAAAAACAATCTGGATTCTATAAGCATTTATCACATTTTGCTGTAATTTGCGGATTTGTTGTAGAGCAAATAGATCGGCCAAATGGAGCATCCTACGCCCGCCTGCTAAGACTTGCAAAACATGGTTGATAGATGTTAACATGGTTGTACCAACAAACACTATTTTGTAGACCATGTCACAATTGTTTGGTACTAAACCACAATAATATAAGATATCATGCTCATGAGGGTACTTATATGTTCCCAATAGCTAAATTTATGCCGAGTAATCAGATCATCTAAATAACTGCTAGTCAGTTTATATGACGTATTTTCATATATATGACGTCTAAATGATTTGGTGTGTTGACATATTGATTTCTAGTTTTTTAAAACGGCACAGCAGGGCCCTCTGGCAGTATGGCATAGTGGTACTAACCTTCTGTTTAACATCCATCTGTCCATTTGGGCAAGCTCGAACTTTCTTTTGCTTTTGGCACTGTGGTGTTTGGATGAGGTGGATATATATTCTTCTGAATGAATGAATTTAGTGTTTTCTTATATATTTGCATGGTTCTTGATTTTCCCATGGTCTATCTTTCACACTCCATGTTCTATTCATTTATACTGATTAAGTTTACATTGAATACACTTTTCCATGTGGGTGTATATTTTTAAAATGCATATTTAGGCTGTGAGGAATTAACTATGGTGCTGTTTGGTTGGCTGATTTGTAACATAATCACATTACTGAAGGGAAGAGATAGCGTTACTTCTGTTGGTTAGATTTTGGCCTGTGATCAGTCATCGTCTAATGTGTTACCGGCCAGTTAGATCTTGATACCGCCGGTCTCCGAGTGTTAACGTGTCACACCACCTGAGCAGAGCGGTGCAGGAGCATATTTGCTGCAGTCTTCCTGTAGATGTGTTATTTGATACCATTACAGCACAAAACCAAACAAAACTCATTCTACCTCCGATTCCAGCGTTATTTGCTTTTGTTTTCATTTGCGTTACCACTCTCTCAACCAAACATTGTCTCTGATGCTTCTCATGGTTATGGAGATATCTGCATGAATGAAACAGAGAAAGATTTTCAAGTGATTCATGCTTTCTTTTAGCAACAGTCTTGTAAGAAACTGAGGATCGAAGGCAAATTCCTATTTCTTATCTCAAATATGAAATTGAGAAATGTGTCTCTGATTGTAGTTGATGGCACAGCGCAATGCAAACAATGCCCCAGGTCAGTATTAAGTGGATCTGACACTGGTATTCTGGATGATTCTTGGTATGCGACATTTGTCATTCAAACATGTGCACAGAGGCTTCACTGCTACTACATACTTGCAGAAATTGATATCTCCCCATGATTTCATTGTTTTGGAGTGTAAGGGGAGAATTCAATCGACAAGAGCTGTTGGAATTTGGATGTCAAAAAATTGGGTGTGATCGTTGGAAGATCAGTATCTTTTTGCCATATATACGTGTATAATGCCCATGCCAACACTACAGTGATATATGGTAATGTAAATCAAAAGGCCAAAGGACAATGCAAAAAACAGCACAAATTTGGCGGCAAGACTTTGAATTGTATGCAGGCACAAGGATAGCAGATTTGATATTTGTTTTTTTCAGGGACCTGTTCTTATTTTCCAGATGTGTCCTTCCATGAAACAGAACATAAAATTGCATCAAATAATCTTAAGCTTTATTTATTCATTATGAAGAAATAACTTATTATATAATTCAGTCCAGAAAGGTTACTTGATGGAGAAAAAAGGTCCACTCTACTTCCAAATATCAACAAAAAAAATACATTTATGAAATATGGAGTATCCATATCCTTTCCTATATTGGACCTGAGAATAAGAAACCAAAGCGAGATCTTTCAGTTTCAAAGCAACAATTAATCCCATGATTTCTGCATCATTTTTAAATTAAAATTTCATGTAAAAACTCCTAGAAACAAAATGGCAAAATAATGAACTTTAAGTAAAATGCCATATTATGCACCTGATGCTACTAATTTGCATTATATTTACATTTTATCTGAAATTCAATTCATAAAACAATCTGGTTTATATAATTAACCATTTATCAGCTTTTCTGAATTCTGTGGATTAATTACATGCCAGAACATGTCGACAAGAGGTCCATCTAGCAATCTAAATTAAATATAGAGTGTGTTATTGAAGTATTATCTTCTAATTTTGACACTCCACAACGGGTCGATCTGGCAATCTGGCACAGTGTACACATTGGATAAAAACTTCTCATATGCATGCCACAAAGCAAATTAACTGGTGCCTTAAATTTTATTTGTTTATTAATGAAAATAGCTAAGAACTCCCTAATAAAGTAGGACACATTAATGGAGAATAATAAAGTTGGCTATATTAATCTAAGACCCATTCACTACTCCAGGAAGTGATATCACAAACGGTTCGGAAAGCCTATCACAAACGGTTTTCCCAACCGTTTGTGACAGTCCGTTTGTGATGCTCGGGGCATCACAAACGATTCTTGAACCGTTTGTTATGCTCCCATCACAAACGGTTCGTAGTCCCAACCGTTTGTGATTTTCTGCGTCCAAAATAAACCCCCAAAAATAAGAAAACATTAGGGAAAAAATTTATTTTCATTTGGCAAGTCGCGCCATTTTTCGCGCATAAATCGCGCGCTCCGCGGCCGGCGGGATTCGAACTCAAGACCTCTCCCTCACGCGAGAATTCTCCTAACACTTCACCTCATTGTCACTTGTGACTAGATATGGTTTCGGTTTTTATCATATTATACCAAACCGAGTTTAAATTGCTTGTTTGAGGCCCTAAACAACTTCAAATCAAAAAGTGTTAACTACAAAGTTTCCTAACTTTTCGAAACCTACAACTTTCATGTTGACTGTTTTTTCATCCGAGGCCGTTTACAAAATTTGAATTTCAAATTTGAGAATATTCAAACTTAGATCTAGCTAAATAGATGACTTCAAATTACAAAGTTGTCAACTACAAAGTTTCATGACTTGTCGAGATCTACAACTTTCATGTTGACCGTTTTTTCATCCGAGGCCGTTTACAAAATTTGAATTTCAAATTTGAGAATATTCAAACTTAGATCTAGCTAAATAGATGACTTCAAATTACAAAGTTGTCAACTACAAAGTTTCATGACTTGTCGAGATCTACAACTTTCATGTTGACCGTTATTTCATCCGAGGTCGTGAGAGTAACATTGTTCACAAATCTTATAGGTCTCTCTTATAGTTTTAGAAACTATAACTCTATGAGAGACATGCATTTTCTGAACAATATTCATATAAATTTGTCAAATGAAGAAATGACCAAAGTGAAAGTTGTACATCTTGAGAAGCCATAAAACTTTGTAGTTCAACACTTTTTGATTTGAAGTGATTTACTACTTCAAAATGTGGTTTGAATGTAACATACACATCACAAACAGTTCGTGTTACGAACCATTTGTGATCACAAACGGTTCGTAACACGAACTGTTTGTGATGCCCATCACAAACGGTTTTTTCTCCAAACCATATGTGATGGCCTCACATCACAAACGGTTTTTCAAAACCGTTTGTGATGGGGCTATCACAAATGGTTCACAAATGGTTTTTTCAAAACCGTTTGTGATGAGGCCGTTTGTGATGGCACTTTCTGTAGTAGTGATTTCACATGAAGAGTAATACTAGTAACCTGATTTCTGCTATATTTTCTACATATATATAAAAATGATAGAACTTAATGAAGAACTGTAGTCTTAAAATTTGAGTTAAATCAGATCATGACATTGTTCTGGGTCTACCTCCTACCCCCCAGATCCAAACATTGTTCATCTCCCCAAATTCAAGAATTCAGAACACAAATTGGCAAACCCATAAGAGAAAATGGAGAAAAGAGGAACCACACAATCAAGACTATAATGATGCTTATATAGACAGCTGGATCATTAGCACTACATCCGAATAATATTTGTGTATTGGGGAGATCGAGCCACCACTGACCTTCACCATGGCCCTGCCATGCCTGACGACATGCAATGCTTGCCACTGCTGAAATAACCTTTTGTTTAGCCAAAAGTAGCTTTCAAAGAGTGAGAGTTGTAAAGATAAAATAATAATTCATGAATTATATAGGGGTTTCCAATTATGCCTATAAATTAGCTTGTCATAGTGGTTAAGCCAAAATTAGACTTCCATTGATGGCTATAAGAAAATTGTTGGGTTTTCTGTACTCCAAAAACAAGTGCATGCAGCTCCAGTTTCTAATCCATGCAAGATATAATACAATATTAGGTACCAAATTACACTACTAGCTGTGTACTCACACTAAAACATTGTGAATATATAAGGGCATAGATATATCAACTGTGATGGTTAATGCACCCGAATGTTTGATCCGGTGCTAATGCATCTTTAGCACCAGGTCCAAAATATGCCGAGGCATTTGAGGGGTGCGGATGTTGAATTTTCTGTTAGTGGCAGGAGCAACGTACGGGTGCTTTGTCCCTAACATGGCTGGTTAATGAGGCAAGTGATGGGAGTTTCGGAAGTTTTTGCATGGAAAATTGT
Source organism: Echinochloa crus-galli (assembly GCA_900205405.1). NCBI lineage: Eukaryota > Viridiplantae > Streptophyta > Magnoliopsida > Poales > Poaceae > Echinochloa > Echinochloa crus-galli. The sequence goes on along the minus strand of OAMR01000276.1, from coordinate 1,017,339 downwards.
GAGGAGGGTTACTGGAATTGATTTAACTCCGTAGTCTTGAGACTCTTCCGCTTTCGGCTGGTCTTTTTGTTTTCTTGAGCTACGTGATAAATAGCAAGATGTCCTCATGGTCTGGCTAGCACTTAACGCACACATGTCTCCACCCTTATGCTGCATTATGGGCTTCTCCGTTCCGGTCCTTGCGCGCACGAATACTGGAAGAGTAGGCCTCCGAAACGCTGCGCTGTCCGTGAGTTCACCTGCTCGGGTGAAGACCGGCAATCATGTTTTTGGGGAGTGTCGGCGGCGGTACGACTACTCGCTTCCTGTTCACGGCGCTGGTGGCGACATCCGACTACTCGCTTCCATTCCTGTTCCGGGTGTTGGTGACGGCATCGAGTGGGACGACTACATCAACGAAGCACCATGACGCTTTCGGGTGCTTCCGGCTCTACCGCTGGGTATGCTGATTTTATTATCAAAATTGCAATATCTGTGATTAGCGTAAACACTGATCAACATGTTTTATTTGAGAGGTTCTACATGTCTTGCCTTGCTGGTTAGCGCTAGATTCATATTCATGATGACTTTGATGATGAATTCCTTTGATGATTACAGATTTGATATCATGTTCATGCATTTCTTCTTGCATCATATTTATGGAATAAATTAAACATGAAATTGCCTACTTTTCTAACATCAACATGACGAATGGGAACATCGCACCAAATATATGGATCCAATAACTCGTATTGAATCATCCTTTGTAGGACGAGTTGAATTATAATTCGAGTGTAGGACAGAGTGGTTAAGCTAAAATAATAATTCGTGAATTATGTAAGTGTTTCCAATGATATGCCTATAAATTAAATTAGCTTGACGTAGTGGTGGTTAAGCCAAAATGAGACTTCCTTTTATGCCTATAAAGAAAATTCTTGGGTTTTCTGTCTTCCAAAACCAAGTGCACCTCCAATGCAATTTCTTATCCATGCAAGCTATAGTGCAATATCAGGTAGGGTAGTACCAAATTACACTACTTTGTACTCACACATACTAAAACATTGGTGAATATGTAAGGACATAGATATATCCACTGTGATGGTATATTTTACTCTTAATTTCTGTGGAACACCAGTCTGTCCATTTGGGCACGCTCAAATTTTGTTTAGCTGTGATGGACCCTACTTTTATCTCTGATGAAGGGGTCACGGTATTTCATATTTATCTACATATATACCATCGAATAGTATATTTACAAATTGCAACTCTCTCGGTAGCCACGGTGCCCTAAACGGAACATGACGACAGCGCCCTCCACCGCAGGCGTCGCTGAAATTCCGCGGCAGCCCTTACTCCTGTTTCTCCGATCCCTGCCGCGTCAAGACCGCGTGTCGTTCGGTGGGCCGGCCTTTCCATTAGTACATGGACCACTTGTAGCCTCGCCGTAGGATACGTGTGCCCTGCCGTGCGCTGAATGTCATTCGGTGCGCGTCTAAACAACGCGAGGCGAGCGAGGGCTGCATGCCTGCCTGCATTTGTCGCGTCCCGTGCCCTCCTTCCTTTTTAAGAGACGGCCGCGGCTGGGGCAGCCAATTCACCAGAGCCTCCCTGCCTGCTCACTCACTCTGAACAAGAAGGGGATCGGGAGAAGAAGCAAGGTCTGCCCATGGAGCCCAACCGCCCGTGAGTAGCCTCTCTCCCTCCCTCTCCTTCGATCTCTCCCTCTTCCGTGGCTTTGTTGCTGATCTGCTGTTCGTTGATTCTAAGAAAGCTTCCTGTTTTCTGCAATTTCCTTCACCGGTTTTGTAATCTGATGGTGGTTTTCGATCAGATCTGTTCGTAGGTCAAGGAGCAGGAGCACGAGCCCGCCGCCGCCGCGAACTCTCTTCAGCGAGGCTCTCGGGTTCGTGCTGTCCGTGAAGAGGGAGTTCGAAGACGACCCCGAGAAGTACCAGGAGTTCATCGACGTCCTGGCTGAGACCAAGAGGTCGGTGCCGATGATTTCTTTGCATCCTTTTTGCAATCGATTGCTTGCAGCAATGATGCGGTAGTGGGCTATGGTTATTCTGAACTTGTCCGTGTTGTTTGTGTGTTGCAGCATCGGCATGGCTGCCACCATCCTCCGCGTCAGGGCCATGTTTGCCGGACACCCCGATCTCCTCCGTGGGTTCGAGATGTTCATGCCAAGGGGTAACAACTAGCACCCTGCACAGGGACCAGCAGGGAAGAAACTAGCTGCAGCTCATATCCTGATCGACAAGGCCGGCCCTGTAGCCTGTACTGTGATGGATCTAATGGTTTTTCGCTAAAAAAAATCTAGGCACACCTAGATATCGTTTTGTTTTACATGAATCTGTGATGTAATAATAAGCTGCAGTGGTTGAATATATGGTTTATCAAAAAATCCATGGCTTTATATATGTTTCTCTTTGAAATTCTGGGAGCCGCATGCCAAGAGATTAGGTATATGTATCCATCTTGCGCCTAGGCGTTTTGGAATGCGCGGGGAATAGATTTGGAGGCTCAATTTTTAATGGTGGGAAGAATATTAATAAGACACGTTTTGAAATGCGCAGGAAATAGATCCAGCTCAATTGGTAACGGCAGAAAGAATATTATTAGAACCCGTAGCAGTCGGAAGCCAATCCAAACAAATAAATACGGCAACGTAAGATTCATCTTTTAATGGAAAAAATTATTTATTCCTATAGACATGCACTCAACCAACGATAATGGAAAACTGTGTAGACGTTTCTGGATGTGTGGGAAATATATCTATTTCGTTTGAAATGCTAAGGCCACCCCAACAATGCCGTGGCCCTAGTCATGGGTCAATAATATCCTCTACCCCAACTTAGTTTCGGGCCAAGAACAAGAGACCCAATGCCACAAGTAGGGCAAAGAAGCATTGCAGCAGCCAGTAGGGCACACTGGTGCAAACCGCACAGGTTCACTCATCCTCTTAAGTCCATTCAAGAGTCATAGGTGCCACAGTCGCCTAGTGCACCGGCCACTGGCTACTGGACGACAGGACTCCGGAGGCCACAACCATCATGCACTCTCTCATCGGCTGCTTCAATTCCTACACATGCTGGCTGGCTCCGCTCCTCGCCTCTTCTCTTCCTAGCCACATTCACCGGCCATAAAGACTGAAGGAGGCTGCTAGGCTAGCATTGCCAACCTTCCAACTTTTGGAGTCTCTAAGGTGTTTACCTTCTCCCTAATCTCTCACCCTTTCTAGTTTCTATTTAGTATATCAATTGGAATTTTGGTACTGAAATTTTGGAAGTAGAGTACTAGTCTTGCAATTGGTATTGCAAAATGAATATGAGTGCGACTTTGGCTATTTTTTTGTGCATTCCATGATTTTATTAACAATTGCATCACATTATGAAATATGTGATTTCAACTATGTTTCTCAATTTGAATCATTATTATACTATTGCTATTACTTTCTATGTGGCATAGTTCTTTTGGCCCCTGAATTGGCCCTAGTCTTTACAAAAAGTTTGGTCCACCACTGATTGACAGTGTAGTCTGGCGGCCCACGGATGGAGAGCATCACCCATTCTAGCGCTGGAAGATAACAGTGGTGTGCATAAGTGAGGCCTTTGGACACTAGCGCACTTTAGAGTAACTAGCAACGTCTTCAGTAGCTTCGTCTATGTAGGTCTTCCAGCTATCGTATGTAGTTCATCTGCGCACAGACATATATACTTGGTTCTATATTTTTTTCACCACATTAGTTCTCTATTTTTCTATATTTCAATGATCTATATCTTCAAATATTTAATTAATGAGCATAAATCTTCATCTATTATCTATTGATTTACTGGGTCACATTTACATTTTTTGAATTAATTAGTTACTCGATCATTTTTGCTGGGGATACTTTTGGCTTGGCACGAAAGGTTCAAATGAGATGGCCCATATAATGTAACCTGAATTTTTTTTCATCCCTATTCTCCTCATTCACCCAGCGCGTCCGCCTTGTTCCTTATCTTCCTCCTGACATCAAAATGACATGTTCCCATTATACTTTACCAGTAGCCTGTCGTGTATGCCGTCCGCCCTACTAGGGTACAACGGATATATGGTTCTCAAAGAACTGCCACCTATCTCCACCTTATCACTCGTGGGAGGACACTACCCAGCAGAATTAGCATCGCCATGAACACAATTTCCCTTGTGAGCTATGGAAGTCTGAGGGACACATGTTTTTCACAGGCTCCATGTCATCATCGGCTGCACCCCCTGCCTGCACACAACACGCCATCGTCCTCAGCCAGATCTGCCTCATCGTTGTCATCCGCAGTTGGGTCTCCCTCGGGCCACCTCATCATCCTCAGCTTCTGGAGCCTCATCCTCGTCATCGGCCAGCTCGAATTCTGCACCACCACACCCTCAAATGGATCTACCTGCACTTCCTCATCCTCGGCTAGGTTTGTCTCCACATTGTCCTTCACCATTGGATTCGCCGTTGTTTAAATCGTCATCCGCTGAATGTACTCTAATGTTTGCAAATGATGTGTTCCGGTATCGCTTTAAACATAAGACCAACAAAGAATGATCATAGACTAATTTTCTTTTCAAAATTTATTTTAGTTTTTTTGTTGAACGCCATATTGGACCCGGTGTGTAACTATCTGAACCATCATTAGCACAGATAGAGATATGCCAATATTATTGATGTTGGTATTGCTTAAGAACCAATTCACGTACATAGTTATCCGTGATGGGTATTTAATTTCTTGCACGGGCAGTAGTGATATATCAATCTCTGATGTACATGGAACAGTTTTATCTACACTATACGTGATAGTCTCCTTGATTAATTGCTAGTGGGGCCGGGCTCTAGACGTCCTGTTCGGCTGGCTTGACCAGACACCAGCCAGCAATGTTTTTCTCTCTGCAAAAACCAGCACCAGCCACCCGCCACCATCCAGCAAGCAGTATTTTTCTCTCAGCAAAAACTAGCACCAGCCACCAGCACTAGCCAGCCGAACAGGGCGCATGTACCACTTCCATTGATGGCTATAAGAAAATTGTTGGGTTTTCTGTACTCCAAAAACAAGTGCATGCAGCTCCAGTTTCTAATCCATGCAAGATATAATACAATATTAGGTACCAAATTACACTACTAGCTGTGTACTCACACTAAAACATTGTGAATATATAAGGGCATAGATATATCAACTGTGATGGTTAATGCACCCGAATGTTTGATCCGGTGCTAATGCATCTTTAGCACCAGGTCCAAAATATGCCGAGGCATTTGAGGGGTGCGGATGTTGAATTTTCTGTTAGTGGCAGGAGCAACGTACGGGTGCTTTGTCCCTAACATGGCTGGTTAATGAGGCAAGTGATGGGAGTTTCGGAAGTTTTTGCATGGAAAATTGTGAGGAGGGTTACTGGAATTGATTTAACTCCGTAGTCTTGAGACTCTTCCGCTTTCGGCTGGTCTTTTTGTTTTCTTGAGCTACGTGATAAATAGCAAGATGTCCTCATGGTCTGGCTAGCACTTAACGCACACATGTCTCCACCCTTATGCTGCATTATGGGCTTCTCCGTTCCGGTCCTTGCGCGCACGAATACTGGAAGAGTAGGCCTCCGAAACGCTGCGCTGTCCGTGAGTTCACCTGCTCGGGTGAAGACCGGCAATCATGTTTTTGGGGAGTGTCGGCGGCGGTACGACTACTCGCTTCCTGTTCACGGCGCTGGTGGCGACATCCGACTACTCGCTTCCATTCCTGTTCCGGGTGTTGGTGACGGCATCGAGTGGGACGACTACATCAACGAAGCACCATGACGCTTTCGGGTGCTTCCGGCTCTACCGCTGGGTATGCTGATTTTATTATCAAAATTGCAATATCTGTGATTAGCGTAAACACTGATCAACATGTTTTATTTGAGAGGTTCTACATGTCTTGCCTTGCTGGTTAGCGCTAGATTCATATTCATGATGACTTTGATGATGAATTCCTTTGATGATTACAGATTTGATATCATGTTCATGCATTTCTTCTTGCATCATATTTATGGAATAAATTAAACATGAAATTGCCTACTTTTCTAACATCAACATGACGAATGGGAACATCGCACCAAATATATGGATCCAATAACTCGTATTGAATCATCCTTTGTAGGACGAGTTGAATTATAATTCGAGTGTAGGACAGAGTGGTTAAGCTAAAATAATAATTCGTGAATTATGTAAGTACTAGAGCGCGTCCGCCTTGTTCCTTATCTTCCTCCTGACATCAAAATGACATGTTCCCATTATACTTTACCAGTAGCCTGTCGTGTATGCCGTCCGCCCTACTAGGGTACAACGGATATATGGTTCTCAAAGAACTGCCACCTATCTCCACCTTATCACTCGTGGGAGGACACTACCCAGCAGAATTAGCATCGCCATGAACACAATTTCCCTTGTGAGCTATGGAAGTCTGAGGGACACATGTTTTTCACAGGCTCCATGTCATCATCGGCTGCACCCCCTGCCTGCACACAACACGCCATCGTCCTCAGCCAGATCTGCCTCATCGTTGTCATCCGCAGTTGGGTCTCCCTCGGGCCACCTCATCATCCTCAGCTTCTGGAGCCTCATCCTCGTCATCGGCCAGCTCGAATTCTGCACCACCACACCCTCAAATGGATCTACCTGCACTTCCTCATCCTCGGCTAGGTTTGTCTCCACATTGTCCTTCACCATTGGATTCGCCGTTGTTTAAATCGTCATCCGCTGAATGTACTCTAATGTTTGCAAATGATGTGTTCCGGTATCGCTTTAAACATAAGACCAACAAAGAATGATCATAGACTAATTTTCTTTTCAAAATTTATTTTAGTTTTTTTGTTGAACGCCATATTGGACCCGGTGTGTAACTATCTGAACCATCATTAGCACAGATAGAGATATGCCAATATTATTGATGTTGGTATTGCTTAAGAACCAATTCACGTACATAGTTATCCGTGATGGGTATTTAATTTCTTGCACGGGCAGTAGTGATATATCAATCTCTGATGTACATGGAACAGTTTTATCTACACTATACGTGATAGTCTCCTTGATTAATTGCTAGTGGGGCCGGGCTCTAGACGTCCTGTTCGGCTGGCTTGACCAGACACCAGCCAGCAATGTTTTTCTCTCTGCAAAAACCAGCACCAGCCACCCGCCACCATCCAGCAAGCAGTATTTTTCTCTCAGCAAAAACTAGCACCAGCCACCAGCACTAGCCAGCCGAACAGGGCGCATGTACCGGAGGCGAGTGCAGAGGGAGGTGGAGGGCAACAACAAATACATGCAGCAGGCCCCGCCCCCACCAGCCCACGGCTGCAATTAGGCTACTCGGAGGCGAGGCAATCAACAAAATGTCTCAACGTGATGTCTTGTTACTTACGAGGTGCCAATTAGCATCGTGGTCATGCTGTTCGAAGAATAAAATGTAGCCACATCGGTTCATCATTCATTTGGGTGTGCTTGGGCGCTTGCCTGAATTTTGCAGAGACCCACACCGTATACCCTATATTAAACATGTGTTGGTTGGTCACATGAGTCGACTCAATGAACCATGTGATATTTGGTTGGTCATATGAGCGGAAGAAGTGAACCCTGCTAAGAATATTTGGTTGGTCATATGAGCATGCCACCGTAATTTTTGCTTCCCCTGGGTATGCGCTACACTGGAACTAGGCAAACGATGCAAGAAAGCATCTATTATAGATGTATGGATCAATGGACGCAAGTACGTCGACATCCGACCTACTAAACATGGTCGTGGGATGCCAGGCGACCTTCACTGCTATGCTGGGTGCAGCCTTCTATGTGCCTTTGCCAGTGTGACATCGTTGTCTGCATCTATGCATGCGGCATCTAGTGTGCCCTTGGCCTCTCTTGTCTCCCAGCCTCTTCATCCACCATCCATACCTCCATCGTCGAGTCCCTGTTGGGTGCCGCTTTTGATTTTCTATTTGCAAAGCAGGGGCACAATGATTAATTTCATGAGTTGTTTATTAATCACATGTTAGATCTTCCGTTTATTTGATCTATTAAAGGGTTAATAATCATGGTTCATCAATGGTGGGTACTAAAAAATCACAGAGCTATTATTGGTGGGGCTGCCAGCTAGCCACTTGCTATGGTTTGAAGGGGATGCATGGAGGGGGAGGAGCTACGGGGGGTAAGGACCTGGTGCCTCTACCGAACTGCCACCTCGTTACCGATGCGGCTACCTTCACCGTGGATTCCACGGTGGCGTGCCCCCCCCCCACCCCCCGCCCCCGACGCTCTGGTGCCCCAATTCCTCAAATATAGGTTGCTTTCTTGGTCGTCTGCGCCCTGTTGTTTCATTGTCATCTCTGTGTCCGTCCCGTCGTTGTCGCTCTCCTGCTGCCTTGTTAAGTGCATGTATGGTGTTGGGGCGAGGTGTCACGAGCGAAAGCTCTGCTAGGCTTTGAAGCTAGTGCTGGCAGCAGCTACACCCATGAGCATCCGCCAAGTGAAAACTTCGTTCTCTGCTTTCTTGTTGAAGACTTCGTGCATCCGCCAAGTGAAAAGTCAATCCTTCAAATGATGGCGACAATGGCGGTGTTAGCATTGTGTTCCCCCCGAAGGCGTCATCTACACTACCAGAGAAGCCATCATCCGTCCCCTCCCCTCGCCCTCAGGGACCCTTAAAAGTCTCCTTTAGCACCGGTTGGTGGTGCTCCGCCTTTTAGCACTGGTTGGTAAATACAATCAGGTGCTAAAGGGGGTGTCACATGGTACTTTAAAAGGAGCGCCTCTTCTATCCTATCACATGTGCTGCGTAGGTGAGATGGTTAGGTGGGTATGCGCGAGCCAAGAGATTCTGAGTTCGAATCCCCGCAGCGACCCACATTTTTCCCTACCGGTGGGCACCTCGGTGCTAAAGGTGCCACACCCAAAGGGGTTTCCCAACCGGTGCCAAAACAACGTTCTCGGTAGTGCTGGTTATTTTCTCTGGTAGTGCTAGTCTTGGGCCTCGGATGTCCTTGTAAGCCTGTCGGGTTGCTGATATAGTGTAGTTGGCGCTGAGATGTAGGGTTTATTTCCTGTTTGTTTTGGTTTGGTTTGCGTTCAACTATTTTCATAGTTGTCATTGTTTTTGCATCTCAAGGGTTCTCTTCTATTTGCGTTCCACTATGTTGGTGTAACTCTTTTATTCTTAATAAAATACGTATTATGCAGGTTCTAAAAAGAATCACAGAGCCGGACCTGTCGCTACTGTAGCAGCCATCCAAACTTGTCAAATGTTGGATTGAGATTAGGACAATACTGGTCACATGTTGGTGATTGCCGGCACAGATATGATACCTTGTCCTTGCGAGAAGTAGGAGGCAATGCAAGAACCACACCACAGGAAATAAAAACCGTCGTGATGATTTTAGCTTGAAGAAACCAACAACACCTGCAACATATATTTATCTACGTGTCGAGTAGTACATGCAAATTGCAACAGTATTCTGATACACTCCCTGTGTGCACGGCGGGGCCAGCGGGGTCCGTGCGGTGTGTCCCACCGTCAGAGAATCCGGCTGGTGCCCTCATGCCTCTGTGACTGCGATTAAAGAAAGACTGCGTGCAGGCTCTCCCTCCCTCCTCCGCCGGACAGCGTGTGAACACACCGGCCGCGGCGCCAGGTACCCCCATTAGTGGGCCCAACTTTCCATTAGAGCTTGTGTAGATATCGCTTGTACTCTATACCACTGCTTGCCGTCATTTCCTCTCTCTTGGCAGGGCTGCGCCGAATGCCTGACTTCGCGTGTTGACCAAGAGGCGCCTGCGCGGCGCGGCGCAGCCACAATTGCTTGCCGCTTCGCGTGCCCTCCTCCCGTTAAAGCCGCGGCCAGGGCAGGGGTCTCTGCAGGTGTTTCGTTTCGTTGGCTTCACTCACGAGGCTCAACTATCTCACTTCTGAGTTCTGACTGAAGAAGGGAGGGGAGGGAGATGGCCCGCATCCGCCGCCGCCTGAAGCACGCACGGGAGGTTGCGCCCCAAGCTCGCCAGCAGTGAGTAGCCTCTCTCTCTCTCTCCCTCTCTCATACGGCTTCTCGATGCCGATCTATGTGATCTATTGATTTCTGCATCGGATCTTTTGGTTGGTGAAGGAACCCGGCGCCTCGCCCACCTGATTTCAATGAAGCGATCCGCTTCGTGTTGTCCGTGAAGCAGGAGTTCATCAGCGACCCAGAGAATTACCGTGTCTTCCTCGCCGTCCTGCGCGGGGCGAAGAGGTCAGTCGGCGACGATAATTTCGATCCTTGCTATCAATTGCTATCCTTGCAGAAAGAGATCGAGATGCGGGTGCGGTAGTGGCTACCCTTGCAGACTGATTGATTGTTCTTAACTACTTGTCTTAATTTGTTTGTTGCAGCCTGGGCGCGCCTGCCGTGGTCAACCGCATGAGGGTTCTGTTCGCCGCATACCCCAATCTCCTGCGTGCCTTCAACAGGTTCCTGCCAAGGGGCTTTGTGGGCCAGCAGCCAGGAAACTAAATTAAACCAACTGCAGCTCGTACCCTGATGAGAAGGGCAGCATGATGGATCTGGATTGGTTCTTAATCCCCTTGAAAAGACCTAGACAAATTTGTCCCTTCGTTCGTTTTACATGAACTCTGTGATATAATAATCTGCAGTGGTTGAATGAATGATTCATCATAGTATGCATCGTCCCATGTTTCCAATTGAATTCTTGGTGCTGCGTGCCAAGAGATTAGGTATATGTATATCCATATTCCCTCCATAGGTGTTTTGGAATGCGCCGGAAATAGACCGTGCTGAATTTCAAATAGGATGGAGAATATTATTAGGACACATGTTTTCAAAATACGCGGGAAATAGAACGGGCTCAATTTCAAATAGGAGGGAGAATATTATTAGGACACATGTTTCTAAAATGCGCGGGAAATAGCTTTGGGTTGATTGGAAATCGTAGGAAGAATATTATTAGAACATGTAGCGGCCGCCAGCCGAGCCAAATAAATAGAAGCACCAAATGTGGTAACATAGCATTTATTTTTTAATGGAAAATATGACTTTATTCCTATAGCGATGCACCCTACCAACAGTAATGGAAAACCATGAAAAATAAGTTTTTGGGAATTGATATATGTAATTATCTTAAATTTGTCGGAATGTCTAGATTTATCTTGAACATATAATGAATCTAAAACATATATCCCTAGGGAATAGTATGCATTGAGAATTAACATTAGTTTCACCAAATAAATGAAAATCATCAAATAAAACTATAATGATCTCCATTGTATCTTTGAGAGCCAGGTTCAGTCCATTTAAGTAGTCTCTAACACTTGGCAAGGTGTCCACCGCCACTAGTCAACAACAATGTGAACCTCCTTAATATCTTGACAAAAACACATTTGTTCCTCTCACGGGTTGGACACATCTGTAAAAGCCAGGAAACGTTACAAGAGAAAAAGGAAACAGCATCACGTCCCCCACTACTCCAGGAAGCAGCATCACAAACCGTTTGTGATGCTCGGGGCATCAAGTCGCAAGTCGCGCCATTTTTTCGCGCAAAGTTCGTGCGCTACGCGGCCGGCGTGATTCGAACCGGTGACCTATCCCTCGCGCGAGGGCTCCCCTACCACTGCACCTTATTGTCACTTGTGAGTGTGTAGCGTTCCGACTCCTATCATATTATACCAGACCGAGTTTAAAATACTTGTTTGAGGCCCTAAATGACTTCAAATCAAAATGTGTTGAACTACAAAGTTTCCTAACTTTTCGAAACCTACAACTTTCATGTTGACCGTTTTTTCATCCGAGGCCGTTTACGAAATTTGAATTTCAAATTTGAGAATATTCAAACTTAGATCTAGCAACTAAATGACTTCAAATGACAAAGTTGTCAACTACAAAGTTTCATGACTTGTCAAGATCTACAACTTTCATGTTGACCGTTTTTTCATCCGAGGCCGTTTACGAAATTTGAATTTCAAATTTGAGAATATTCAAACTTAGATCTAGCAACTAAATGACTTCAAATGACAAAGTTGTCAACTACAAAGTTTCATGACTTGGCGAGATCTACAACTTTAATGTTGACCGTTTTTTCATCCGAGGCCGTTTACGAAATTTGAATTTCAAATTTGAGAATATTCAAACTTAGATCTAGCAACTAAATGTGTATTTATGGATCGTTCAATCATCCACACAACAAAGGCAGTGAAGAAGATGAAACCCACAATGGCAAGCCAAAGTTCCTTCGTTAACGGCTTCAAAAATATCCATCGGATATGTATTAGCGGCTTCAAAAAGATCCATCCAATTGGTGGTTTAGAGTCATTGTCACCGGTTATGGTCACATCACCCACTGCTCCATTGGACCCCTGTTTAGTCAAGAGTGAAAAGGCATAGGAAATGTAAAAGGTGCAAAAAGAAAAGGTAAAGTGTAGGTCCAGGCGTCCAGTTTTGTGAAATGATGAAATGGAAGTGCATCTAAACGAGCAAGAGGTATTCCGCACTAATAGTGTGGCTAATTAAGATATGATAACGCATTTTAAACTTGGAGAGGCAACATCAGGACATTTTGGTCATGATATCTTTGAGTCTTGGGAAAAATACAGCGCTACTCAGCAAATGATATTAATGACCACTGAAGGAACAGGACAGCATGCAGCTCTTACGCATCAAATACGTACCTTGGTTCTAAGCCCCAATGGATATCGGGGACTCTCGTTTTTACACTAGTCTTATGGAAGTCAAACATGATTTTCTTCATTTTGTCTCTTTTATAATCAAGGATGGCTTGCAGGTTCAATTTTGAGAGGATAAATGATTGGAAAATAGAACCATGCGTGAAAAATACCCTGGCCTCTACAAATGGCCCGAAGTATTAGGTACTACTCATCCATCAAATGGCCTCCTCTAGCCTCATGATGTATGTTGTGAGTGGCACCATGGATAAAGATGAAGAATAAGGTAGACCGAGAAAATCCACAAAACCCTACAGGGAGGGCCAAGTGCAGTTCCATGGAGAGCCGCAGCCATATTCTCTTGGAGAAACAAGGCAAGCATGATTCTCTTGCTATGTATACTGACAGCTAGCTCCAACGGCAGAAGCTGACTTTTCCACAGAGAGGCAAGGGACTTCGTGCATTCACCACGCCCCGGCCTGTTTCGCGCGCCCTACTCGACCCTGCTTGGCCACCGTGCCATTCGTCTGCCTCCACAGCATCGCTAGGCCAAATAGGCCAAATAGCGCACGCCTATTTTTTTTAATAAGATGAGCGGTCAAACTTGTGGTGAAAAAAATCAAACGGCCTACATTTTAACACAGAGGTAATAGTATACGTGAACGACAGACAAGGCACAACGTACACACCTGCTGGTGGTAAGCACACTGTGATGCCTGTCGAGCCATTCTCGAGCGCGTGTGCTTACGATGACTCGGATTGTTGCAGGACGGGACGATCAAATGTACCTTGGCATGGCGGCCTACGTATGTCCTTGTTAGTTTAGTCATTTCAGAAAAAAGTCTGCTTGAAGGTTATCTGGATATAGTCCTCTCCCAGGAAATATGAAGGCAAAATATGAAATGCTGTAGTTGCCTCATATATGTTCATTCATTTGTTTCTGTACTTCTTTCTCCGATCCCCTCTTAAGAGGAGCGTGTGCATGTTATAACATATGGGTTTTTTAGGTTTTTCTGCAATCTGCTGAACCTACTGAAGTTAATTTTCATCTCATCACTCTTATCAAACATATGATGTAACTGTGAGCGTATTTTGCCTTGGCAAACCTTGTCTCGTTAGTAGCATTTCGTACTAGGTTATGACCTAGACTACGTAATTGACTTTAGAATATGCATTATGACTGTTGATCCAAAGACCCTGTCAAAAAGGTTGAATATTCTGCTCCGCATGGATATTCCATAATCCAGTAAGAAAACCAGTAGAACAGTAAAATTGGTTGTGTTTTCTAACTGAAAACAAATTACTGCTAGCATTTGAGGTTCTAAGTGAAAATATCATCGATATCTGTTTAATATGATGTGCATGTCCCATATGCATCTATGAATCTATGATATTATGATAAGATTTCACATAAGTCATGGTAGTTGTTAGTAGGTGTTTGGTTACAGAAATGAGCCAAGTTTCTTATTAAAAATGGAGATAACTGTATAGCACTAGCATGTTACTCACTTTGAGTCGCCAATTTACAAATGACGATTGCACAGTCAAGAACCAGCACACATATAATCCATGGTGGTTCGTGCTTGGATCAGGGGCGGAGCCGACGCTGTGGTTCGCCGATGTGAGAAGCATTTTTTACCAGTGTCATTGACATCGTGAACAATGTGTAAACAGTGTTTAACAAAAAAATTTATGAAAACCATCCATGTCATATATACATTGGCTGCAGTGTTAGCATTTTTACCAGTGTCATTGACATCGGTGCCTCTATCTCTGTGCGCCCCTGGCTTGGATCTAATAATAAGCTGCAGTGGTTGGATGTATGATCCATGGCCCCATGCATGTTTCTCTTTGAAATTCTGGGAGCCGCATGCCAAGAGTTTAGGGTATATGTATCCATCTTGCGTCTAAGCATTTTGGAATGCGCGGGGAATAGATCTGCCGGCTCAATTTTTAACGACGGGGAGAATATTAATAAGACATGTTTTGAAATGCGCGGGAAATAGATCCAGCTCCATTGGTAACGGTATAAAGAATATTATTAGGAGCCGTAGTGGTCGGCGGACAAAACAAACAAATAAATAAGGCAACGTAAGGGATTCATCTTTTAATGGAAAAAATTATTTATTCCAGTAGACATGCACTCAACCAACGATAACGGAAAACTCTGTAGACCTTTCTGTATAAGTGGGAAATATGTCTATTTCGTTTGAAATGCTAAGGCCACCCCATGACGTGGCCCTAGTCATGGGTCAATAATATCCTCTACCCCAACTTAGTTTCGAGCCAAAAACAAGAGACCCAATGCCATGACTAGGGCACACTGCCGCATACCGCACATGCTCACTCATCCTCGTGTGAGTCCATTCGAGAGTCATGACTGTCAATAGGTGCCACGGTCGCCTAGTCCAGCGGCCACTGGCTACTGGACGACCGGACTCGGGAGGCCATAGCCATCATGCACTCGCTCATCGGCTGCTTGCTACACATTCTGGCTGGGTCCGCTCGCCTCTTCTCTTCATGGCCACACGCACGGACCATAAAGACTTAAGGAGGCAGCTAGGCTGGCACTGCCAACCTTCCAACATTTTTAGTCTCTAAGGTGTTTACCTTTTCCCTAATAATCTCTCGCCCTTTCTAGTTTGTATTTAGTATATCAAATTGGAATTTTGGTACTGAAATTTTGGACCTAGATTACTAGTCTTGAATTGGTATTGCAAAATAAATACGAGTAAGACTTTGGCTATTTTTTTTTGTGTTCCAAGATTTTGTTAACAATTGTATCACATTGTTACACTACTACAAAAACGATTTGTAGAAGCGCCAGTCATTTTTTTCATGAGCGGGCAAACAACCCATCCGACCTTACAAATAGACCCATGCACTGTAGCTTGTGGCCCGCCGGTGGAGATGAATTTCCTGGAGCGGGGCGGGGGGTGACCCGGCCCACTCCTGCCGACATCATTTATTTCTTGGCGCGAACGAGCGCGTCACCCGCTCTTGAAAATATGCATTTGTAGTGACGGACAAGTGTTCCATCCGCCTCTGGAATTAGGATTGGTGAGCCCATGGATCATCAAGGGACTCCTAATAATATTGATGAAAATTGTTTTAAGGTGCCAGATGATTTTTACTATGCAGTTTGGTTCAGTTTTATGTGAGTTAAAGAAAAGCAACATGAACCAAGGAGATGTCGCTGGTGCTGCGACTATGACGAGCAGCCTTATTTTTGATGGGACAAACTTGTCCATGAAAGAGAGGAAAAAGAAGCTTAAAAAATATATTTCCATTGGTTGCATGAAAGTTGAGATCACGTAAGGGCACACATATCTCAGATCAGTCCATATGCAAAGTCGGAGCACCAATGGGATTGATGGGGTAATTAGCAAAGGAGCCACAATATTTAATTGTTTTTCTATAAGCAATAGTTGAGTCAGAGTCGTATTTTTGTTTGGTGCCTGAGTGCACATGATGGATCGAGTCCAAACTGATTAGTTTCGGTTGACTAGTGTTAGCCTGTCATAGGTTGACGTGGGAGTCGGACTTGAGTCCATGTGCCTGTGTGCACTTAAACTGGGCAGCGGCCCTGTAAACAGGGCAGATTGGGTTTCGTTTACTTTGTCTAGGGCTTCTCCTACAAACATCGAGAGACCCTCTCGTCCGATCTCATCTATCAAGCCAATCCTGCTTGTCAGATTTGCGCGAAGTGCGAGATCGAATTGCTACAGCTCGGGTGCATCGCTTGGAATTCTCGGAGTTCCCCATCTTCTGATCGTGGTTCGTCGTGGCCGTGGGTGGAAGACCTATCTAGGGTTTGGATTACACTCTTGTAAGACGATCCCTTTACCTATTTTATTTTATATCATGTTTGTGATTTATCGGACAGAGTTACTTTGCCAAGCTATATCAATCTGCTATTTATCTAGAGATATTTGGCTGATTGGATTGCCCAGCCGAGAGTCTGTTTTATGCTGTTGTTGAGTCTCTACACTTGCATCGAGAGCCCTTGTTGGTTTTGAGATAAAATAATTGTTCCTGCTTGCATAGTTGAAGAGAATAATTCTGGTTCTTCAGATTTGTCTGGGGAATTAAATATTTTGCTATTGCAACTTGGTAATTCTGTCAGCGTCGAGGCTAGTACCGTGAAAGATTGGGACAAATTCTTGGACAGCGTAGGCGTGTCCTTAT
Organism: Echinochloa crus-galli; assembly: GCA_900205405.1. NCBI lineage: Eukaryota > Viridiplantae > Streptophyta > Magnoliopsida > Poales > Poaceae > Echinochloa > Echinochloa crus-galli. Next base: position 1,000,486 of record OAMR01000276.1, on the reverse strand, counting down.
CAAGGATTAATTTGTAGGGTGGGTAATAGGGTCGCCCGCCCCTAGAAATAGCTCCATCAAAATAAATTCCTGACTTTTTTATACGATGTCGAATAAAGATAACCTTTTTATCAAAATTATAGAGCTCAAAAATATCTAAAACTTTGTAGTTGACAACATTTTCATTTGAGATTGTTTATTTGTCCAAAATATCATTACAAGGTCTCTAGTTTTCATATAATTTTTTTTGGATTTGCCCATTTGAACTACAACCATCTCAAAATATTAGATTTTTCTTTGTAAAGTTTGTATTTAATGACGTACGCCATAGTATAACTCATATATCGAAGAAATCAACTATTTTAGATAAATTGGACTATACATTGTTCACAAACTCATAATAGCTCAGACGTTCCATATAAGAAGAGGCATATAACCCTACATTTGCCCATATACTATAAGTATATTTTTTTACATGTAATATACCACATATAACTCATTACGAAAGAGATTTTTTTGAATTTAGTTGCTATGTTCCACCAAAATATGTTGATTTTTTGAATTTCAACGAAAAAGTAACTATAAGGTATCTAGTTTGAATTCAAAATATTTGAATTAGCCAATATAACTTGCAACCATCACAAAGGACATATGCCATACTATACCTCATATCCTTAAAAAATTATAAGACGAGCAAAATAATGATAAGGGAGAAATCAAAATTACATTTACTTCTTTATTGTAAATAATATTTTTAATATCTAAACGTCATCTTAATGTTCTAAACAATGATATGCAGTCCTTTTACATGTTTATAACCCTAAAATAAAAAATTCAAATGATTTTTTATAATTGAATCATACATAGTTCACAAACTTATACATGTGTCCCAAGTAAGTCAAGACAAACATTTAAAATTACACATCATACTATTTTACAATTGTACATATGCCCTAAATAATTTTTTGACATGCAATATAGCACATAATAGATCCCTTAGTCAAGTTTCAATTTTTTAAAAGTCATTTACTATTTTATTTAATCTATTTTGTTTATGTTGAAATTTTAGACATCTATTTGTAGGGGCGGCCGGGTGGGGGCTTCACCAGCTCCTACAAATGAATTCTAGGGGCGGGTGATGGCAAGGCCTGCCCCTAGAAATAATTCCGTGGAATAAATTCATAACTTGTTCATATGATCTTGGATGGAAATAAATTTTATAGGAAAATTATAGAGCTCGGCAAGAGCTAAAACTTTGTAGCTCACAACATTTTCATTTGAGATTGTTTAGTATTTTAAAATTTTTATATAAGCTCTGAAAAGAAGCACACCAACCACGTCAGAGATCCTCACCACCTGAATGGAGCTCTCCCATTGGTCCATCTCCTTCCATCCAATGACAGGTGTTGTTCTTAACACCTTATCATTTCTTTGTCTCTATCATTATTCCCTCATCCCTCTCTTCTCTCATTCTTATCCCTTCAGCCCGATCCGGTGCGGATGTTCGATGCAGTGGAGTGGGCTGCGTCGCGGTGCAACGGCAACGAGCTTGGTCTGGAGGCGAAGGTGCGGCAACGAGCGTGTGGCCCATGATGTCGGCTCGCTAGTGGCGGTGGACGACTAGCGCAAGCCAGGAGGACTCTTCGAGCACGGCCCCAGTGGGTGGCGACCGGCAGGGGGCGGGGGAATAGGCGCGAGCGAGCTGCCGGCTCGAGGACATATGCGGCAGGGATGACGGTGGATGGACGCGGCCGGTAACTCTGATCTTGATGGGTGGGCGTGGAGCTTGAGATCTGGATCCGGGCGGCGAGCGGCGGAGCTACTGCTTTTTTTTTGTTTTTCAGTTGATCTCTAGCGTCGGGTCACGTTTCACTCTAACCCTGAAAATGTCATTCGCAGTTGTGAACGAGGCGGCTGCCCGGCCTTGCAAATGTGATTTGTAGGGGCGGGCCATGTTTTCGCAATGGACCTCCCACCCGCTTTTGTAAATGCGTATTTATAGCTGCGAAAAGTGAGTGCAGGCGCTCCGCCCGCCCTTTCAAATATTATTCCAACCGTTGCTACAAACCTTTTTTGTAGTAGTGTTATAAAACATGTGATTTCAAGTATGTTTCTCAATTTGAATCATTACTATACTATTTCTATTACTCTATATCTGGCATAGTTCTTTTGGCCACTGAATTTTGGCCCTAGTCTTGACAAAAAGTTTGGTCCACCACAGATGGACAGTATGGTCTGGCGGCCCACTGATGGAGAGCGTCACCCATTCTAGCACTGGAAGATAACCGTCGTATGCATAGCAAGGCCTTTGGACACTAGCACTTCAGAGTAACCAGCAACATCTTCAGTGGCTTGATCTATGTAGGTCTTCCAACGATCGTATGTAGTTAATCTGCACGGACATACTTGGATGCGGTGGGACGAGGCTGTGAGCTTCCACCACGTTAGTTCTATACTTTTTCTATATTTCAATGATCTATATCTTCATATATTTAATTAATGAGCATAAATCTTCATCTATTATCTGTTGATGTACTGGGTCACATTTACATTTTCTGAATTAGTTACTTATTTTTGCTGGGGATCCTCATCCTCGGCTAGGTTCGTCTCCACATTGTCCTTCACTGTTGGATTCGCCGTTGTTCAAATCGTCATGCACCGAATGTACTCTAATATTTGCAAATGATGTCTTTCGGTTTCGTTTTAAACATAAAAGCAATTACCCACAAAAAAAACATAAGAGCAACAATGACTGATCATAGACTAATTTTCTTTTGAGCTTTTATTTTAGTTTTTTCGTCCAACACCATATCGGACCCGATGTGTAGCTAGCCGAACCATCATTAGCCAATATTATTGATGTCGGCAGTGCTTAAGAACCGATTCACATCCATAGTTATCCGTGATGGGTATTTAATTTCTTGCACGGGCAGTAGTGATATATCAATATCTGATGTACATGCATGGAACAATCTTCTCTACACTCTACTCCCTCCGTCCCTTATTATCCGTCGTTGTAGGACAGTAATATGTCCCGTTTTAACTGTCGTCTAGGACACTGTAGATGGGCAGCACACCTACGTCTAGCCATGCAGGCTCTGTCACCCGGTCAGGCATCCCACCTCCCGTTGTTCTCGTCCACTCGTTTGTCCAGGAGCTTGCGTTGTTTATTGTTCTGTTGCTGAAACAGAGCAGCCGAGGAGAGAGGTTGCTGTCATGTGTACTGCTCTCGTAGACTTGGACGACAGATAATAAGGGACAGAGGGAGTATGTGATAGTCTCCTTAATTAAGTGCTAGTCGGGCCCGGCTCTAGACCATGTACCAGAGGCGACCATCAGAGGCTACTGTATAGAGGGGTGGGGGCAACAACAAATACATGCAGCAGGCCCCCCACCAGCCCACGGCTGCAGCTAGGCTACTCGGAGGCGAGGCAATCAACAAAATGTCTCAACGTGATATCTTGTACCTACGAGGAGGTGCCATTTAGCATCGTGGTCGTGCTGTTCGAAGAATCGAACGTATTCATTTGGGTGTGCTTGGGCGCTTCCCTAAATTTTGTAGAGACCCGCGCCGTATACCCTGTATGATGGGAAGCAGGCTGGGTGGATGCAGGGATTATGAAAAGCATGTGTTGGTTGGTCACATGAGCGGATGCAAGGAACCATGCGAGATATTTGGTTGGTCATATGAGCAGAAGAAGTGAACCCTGCTAAGAATATTAAACCGAGACTGACATATGGTCCAACTCATAATGTACTACATATGCCCAGCCAGGCCCGAGAGATAGAGATGCTCGATTTGATTTGACCGCACGGGTGGGATGCAGCATGCCACCGTAATTTTTGCTTCCGCCCGGGTATGCACTACATTGGAACTAGGCAAACAAGCAAGCATCTTTTATAGATATATGGATCAGTGGATGCAAGGACCCCGACATCCGACATACTAAACATGGCCGTGGGATGCCAGGCGACCTTCACTGCTATGTTGATGGGTACGGTGCAGCCTGATGTGTGCCTTTGCCAGTACGACATTGTTGTCTGCGTGTGCAGCATGTAGTGTTCCATTGGCCTCTCTTGGCTCCCAGCCTCTTCATCCACCATCCATATTACCATCGCCGAGCCCCTATTGGTAGCCGCTTTTGATTTTCTTTTTGCAAAGCTGCGGCACAATGAGTTATTCCATGAGTTGTTTATTTGTCACATGTTAGATCTTCCATTTATTTGATCTACTAAAGGGCCCATAATCATAGTTCGTGATTGGTGGGTACCAAAAAATCACACAGCTATTGTTGCTGGGGCCATCGGCTAGCCACTTGAGCTGCGGGGTCGGGTCCTGGCACTTCCACCAAACTGACCCCTAGTTACCAATGCAGCCACCTTCGGTGTGGATTCCATGGTGGCGTGCCCCCCCCTCCCACCCCCCGCGACCGCTGGTCGCCTGAGCTATCGATCGCCGACCATTGAAGTCATGTGGTCGTGCTATTGATGGGGAGTTCCTCAAATATAGGTTCTTTTCTTGGTCGCTTGTGCACCCTGTTGTTTCATTGTCATCTCTATGTCCGCCTTGTTGTCGTCGCTCTGCTGCTGCCTTGTTAAGTGCATGTATGGTGTTGGGGCGAGGTGGCACGAGCGAAAGCTCTTCTAGGCTTTGGAGCCCGTGCTGGCAGTAGCTACATCCTTGGGTGTAGCTTACATTGCTGAAGAAGTTGTCATTGAACCCCCCCCTGGTGTTAGCCTTGTGTTCTCCCCGAAGGCGTCGTCTGGCTGATTCCTCCGTACCCCCTATGCTTTGTTGCTTCGGCCGTCTTAGCGGCTAGTCCTGGGCCCCAGTTGTCTTTGTAAGGCTATATATCGGGTTCCTGTTATAGTGTGGTTGACGGTGAGATGTAGGGTTTAGTCCCTGTTGTTCTGGTTTGGGTTGTGTTCCACTACTTTCATAGTTGTCATAATATTGTTTTTGCATCTCAAGGGTTCTCTTGAGACTATGTTGGTGTAAGTCTCTTCTTTTTTATTTTAGTATGTACTGTGCACATTCTAAAAAAATCACAGAGGCGGACCTGTCTCTGGTGTAGCAGTCAGCTAAACTTGTGAAATGTTGGATTGAGATTAGGACAATACTGGTCACCTGGTGGTGATTGCGGGCACATATATGATACGTTGTCCTTGCGAGAAGTAGGAGGCAAAGAACCATACCACAGGAAATAAAAACCGTCGTGATGATTTTAGCCAGCTTGACGAAACCAACTCCACCAAACATATATTTATCTACATCCGGATAGGGGTGGTAAAGGGCTCTCACTTTTATACTAGAAATTTTAAGGATCGGACCGGATTAGGGCCGGATCAAAATAACATTATTTTTTAGCTAAATTTTACTAGGATCAAGTTTGATTATGAAGGAACAAACGGGCCATTATCCGTTACCACCCCTACATGCGGAATAGTACTTGCTAATTGCAATTTGCAACGTTCGTCTAATACACTGCTTCCCGTGTGCACGACTGCACGGCGGGGCCAGCAGGGTCCGTGCAGTGAATCCAGCCTGTGCCCTCAGGCCTCTTCGACTGCGATGATTAAAGAAAGACTGCGTGCAGGCTCGTCCCTCCCTCTCCCTCTGTCCTTCGCCGGACAGCGTGTGAACACGCCGGCCGTGCCGCCAGGTACTACACCACCTTGCCACGCGTGTCGTTCGGTGGGGCCGGCAAATCTTTCCATTAGTGCATGTAATCCTAGCGCACTACCAGAATCCTTCACATCCGCCCGCCTCCTCCGCCTCGGCCATTTTTGGACCCGGTGCTGATGGGGCTTCAGCACCGGGTCCAACGGCTAGGAGCGGGGGCGGCGCGGAGGTGCGTCCGGGCGGACACATTAGCACCGGGTCGTGGAAAGACCCGGTGCTAATGTTCACCCTTTAGCACCGGGTGCAGCCACGACCCGGTGCTAATGTGCCCGAGGCCTTTAGCACCGGGTCGTGGCTGCACCCGGTGCTAAAGGGGGCGCATTAGCACCGCGTCTTGCTATGACCCGGTGCTAATGTCTTCGCCCTGACACATCTTCGCACTTCTCGCCAGTACTGGAGGACGTGCCGGACAGTGCAACAAGATAGTCGTCAATCTTAATTAAGTAGAAAATACAGTTTAAATATATATAACTCGAGTTGACATGCATGAATATCTACTTTTGTAATATATATGTCTTCTATTTTGATGAAATGTCAGCTAGTATGAATATAGAGTCGGCCGAATACGCATTAGAATACACGTATTAGAATATATACGTATATAGACGTGCACGCATGGCTACTGAAAAAAGCAAAAAAAAAAAAGAAATCCGGGGTCTTTAGCACCGGTTTCAGGCAGCAACCGGTGCTAAAGGGCCCCTTTAGCACCGGTTATTCAACCCGGTGCTAAAGGGGTACCCCTTTAGCCTCGGATTAGTTGCACCGGGTGGGAAACCCGGTGCTAAAGGGCTTTCCCGGTTCCACAGAGCCTGCACCTCTCCAACAAGCCACAGGCGGGACCGGTTCCACAGAGCATGCACCTCTCCAAGATGCGGCCCTTATTAGCCCTCCACAGCAATATCAAAGCAGTCACGCTTCCACACAGGCCGCCGAAGCGGTCCGTTACACCGTGGATGAAATAACTCAACGGACCGCGTGCGAGCTTGTCGTCAGGCAGAAGAACTTAGCTGTGGTGGTACGTATGCGACCTTAGTTCATACTGCATACATTTCACCGTAAATACCATTCATTTACTAACTTTCTTTGTGACTACTAACTTATCAGGTCGCATACGGTATGACCAAACGTGTGGAAGAAGGGCAAAAATGGCACTGCAATGACATTCCACATGGTTACGTACCTGTTGAGGTGGAGCAAGTCGTCACCAGCTGGGAAGACTTGGAACTTGACATCCCCGGAGGTGACGGAGAAACAAAACTCGGTCAGTGTTCTCACTGCATCATTCTATGGAGCAAGGCAGACATCGTTATACCCGATACACCTGCGGCTACCAACAAGCCCCCGTCACCTCCAAGAGATCCACATCATGACGATTCTCCGGGAGCTCCTGATGCAAGCCCGTCTCCTCCGCCAAAGAGGTCTCCGTCTCCTCCGCCGAAGAGGGGACGCCGCACTAAAGCCTCTGCCCCCACTCCACCAGCGAAGAAGGCGCGAAAAACTAGAGAGAAGCCCGCACCAGAGAAAAGAGCGGGCGAGAAGACTCTAGAGGAGCTCGAAGCCTCGGTAAAAGCAGACACAAAGAGGCAAATGGCCGAGTGGAGGAGAAAACCTGAGCCGGAGCCGAAGCTTGATCCCACCATCGTGAAGTCATTCCTCGGTAATTTGAGCAAGGGTCAACAGAAGGAAGTAATAGTAACAGACTATGACCGCTCATTACTGAAATCTCGCCGGAAACGGAAGGCTGCGGATAAGGAGGCGGGCCCATCCAAAAAGGTTCCTCAGCTCGGCCAGCAACCTCAGCGTCCCTTGGGTCCATTGCCATCTCTGGACGAGCTTAACATTCAACGAGTAATGGCCGAGACTGGACTAACCAGAGCGCAAGTCCTGGGGGAAGAAGAGGTGCCTGTAAACACAACGCTGAAGTGGCCGTTTAAGCTTGGCGAGCCTATGGTCCCTCCTGAAATGGAGAGCAAGCTACAGACGAAGATGCGCCGATTCCATGACTGGTATTTGGAAGAATCAAGAAGGAATAAACGGCGCATGATAAAAGTAGGCGTGAAGGACCAAGACTTCTACAATGGTGACGCGGATTTTGTCTGGCTCAGGTTTAATGATATATATGAGCTGTACCACCGCGACGCCATGGACGTGGATTTGATCACATGTTGGACACTGTAAGTACTTTGTTGTTGCTTATAATTCACAGTTTGAAAACATTAATTCCAATCTATGCTGACGCGGGCTTTATTTATTGCTTAACATATGCAGAATGGAGATTCAAAAATGTCGCAGATCCGGGATATATGACGTTGGTTTCGTGGATCCTCGAAGGATAAGTGAAGAAATGATATTGATGAATCCTGAGGAAACATATGGAAACCTATACAAATATATTAAGAAACAAAATTACTGCGACTCCATACTAATCCCGTACAACATCGAGTGAGTACATACACAGGCTTCTTCTTCTTATACTGTCTGTGTACTATTTCATTTCTGATTATAATGTATACATGTGCACAGATTCCACTGGTTCTTAATAATATTGTGTCCTGACCGGGGTGTCGTGAACGTCTTTGATTCGTTGCACACTCCAAAAGAAAAACTACAGAACATCATGGACATGATGACAAGGTGATGTATATTTTCCCCTACTTAATTCACCCCTTACACTCGCAATGACTTAACTCAATTTTTTTGTTCGCAGGGCCTGGATTCAATTCCGTCAAGAACACCCGGGAATTCAACATGAAACACTAAAATGGAACATTGGCTTTCCGGTAAGCAAGTAATTTGTACATGTAGGCCTCGGCTAATATATTATATGAATTTTACTTAATTTCTTTTGGTCGACAGTGTGCCAAACAGGGGCCGGGAAATAATTTATGTGCATACTATGTTTGCGATTTCATGTGGAATTGGGGACATAAAAAGCTTACACAACACGATATTATGGTACGTAATAATAAACAACATTTCCATTATTATTAAGTGCACAATTATTGTCTCCAACTCGGCGGATTAAATATCTTTCAATTATTTGTAAATTATAGATGTTCAGGCTGAAGGAAGAGTCCCTGGAGCTAGAAAGAATTGACGCAATTGCAGAACAGCTCGTCGGATGGATCTGGGACGAGGTCGTCAATCCCCGAGGAGAATACTTCTCGCCAGTACTGGAGGACGTGCCGGACAGTGCAACAAGATAGTCGTCAATCTTAATTAAGTAGAAAATACAGTTTAAATATATATAACTCGAGTTGACATGCATGAATATCTACTTTTGTAATATATATGTCTTCTATTTTGATGAAATGTCAGCTAGTATGAATATAGAGTCGGCCGAATACGCATTAGAATACACGTATTAGAATATATACGTATATAGACGTGCACGCATGGCTACTGAAAAAAGCAAAAAAAAAAAAGAAATCCGGGGTCTTTAGCACCGGTTTCAGGCAGCAACCGGTGCTAAAGGGCCCCTTTAGCACCGGTTATTCAACCCGGTGCTAAAGGGGTACCCCTTTAGCCTCGGATTAGTTGCACCGGGTGGGAAACCCGGTGCTAAAGGGCTTTCCCGGTTCCACAGAGCCTGCACCTCTCCAACAAGCCACAGGCGGGACCGGTTCCACAGAGCATGCACCTCTCCAAGATGCGGCCCTTATTAGCCCTCCACAGCAATATCAAAGCAGTCACGCTTCCACACAGGCCGCCGAAGCGGTCCGTTACACCGTGGATGAAATAACTCAACGGACCGCGTGCGAGCTTGTCGTCAGGCAGAAGAACTTAGCTGTGGTGGTACGTATGCGACCTTAGTTCATACTGCATACATTTCACCGTAAATACCATTCATTTACTAACTTTCTTTGTGACTACTAACTTATCAGGTCGCATACGGTATGACCAAACGTGTGGAAGAAGGGCAAAAATGGCACTGCAATGACATTCCACATGGTTACGTACCTGTTGAGGTGGAGCAAGTCGTCACCAGCTGGGAAGACTTGGAACTTGACATCCCCGGAGGTGACGGAGAAACAAAACTCGGTCAGTGTTCTCACTGCATCATTCTATGGAGCAAGGCAGACATCGTTATACCCGATACACCTGCGGCTACCAACAAGCCCCCGTCACCTCCAAGAGATCCACATCATGACGATTCTCCGGGAGCTCCTGATGCAAGCCCGTCTCCTCCGCCAAAGAGGTCTCCGTCTCCTCCGCCGAAGAGGGGACGCCGCACTAAAGCCTCTGCCCCCACTCCACCAGCGAAGAAGGCGCGAAAAACTAGAGAGAAGCCCGCACCAGAGAAAAGAGCGGGCGAGAAGACTCTAGAGGAGCTCGAAGCCTCGGTAAAAGCAGACACAAAGAGGCAAATGGCCGAGTGGAGGAGAAAACCTGAGCCGGAGCCGAAGCTTGATCCCACCATCGTGAAGTCATTCCTCGGTAATTTGAGCAAGGGTCAACAGAAGGAAGTAATAGTAACAGACTATGACCGCTCATTACTGAAATCTCGCCGGAAACGGAAGGCTGCGGATAAGGAGGCGGGCCCATCCAAAAAGGTTCCTCAGCTCGGCCAGCAACCTCAGCGTCCCTTGGGTCCATTGCCATCTCTGGACGAGCTTAACATTCAACGAGTAATGGCCGAGACTGGACTAACCAGAGCGCAAGTCCTGGGGGAAGAAGAGGTGCCTGTAAACACAACGCTGAAGTGGCCGTTTAAGCTTGGCGAGCCTATGGTCCCTCCTGAAATGGAGAGCAAGCTACAGACGAAGATGCGCCGATTCCATGACTGGTATTTGGAAGAATCAAGAAGGAATAAACGGCGCATGATAAAAGTAGGCGTGAAGGACCAAGACTTCTACAATGGTGACGCGGATTTTGTCTGGCTCAGGTTTAATGATATATATGAGCTGTACCACCGCGACGCCATGGACGTGGATTTGATCACATGTTGGACACTGTAAGTACTTTGTTGTTGCTTATAATTCACAGTTTGAAAACATTAATTCCAATCTATGCTGACGCGGGCTTTATTTATTGCTTAACATATGCAGAATGGAGATTCAAAAATGTCGCAGATCCGGGATATATGACGTTGGTTTCGTGGATCCTCGAAGGATAAGTGAAGAAATGATATTGATGAATCCTGAGGAAACATATGGAAACCTATACAAATATATTAAGAAACAAAATTACTGCGACTCCATACTAATCCCGTACAACATCGAGTGAGTACATACACAGGCTTCTTCTTCTTATACTGTCTGTGTACTATTTCATTTCTGATTATAATGTATACATGTGCACAGATTCCACTGGTTCTTAATAATATTGTGTCCTGACCGGGGTGTCGTGAACGTCTTTGATTCGTTGCACACTCCAAAAGAAAAACTACAGAACATCATGGACATGATGACAAGGTGATGTATATTTTCCCCTACTTAATTCACCCCTTACACTCGCAATGACTTAACTCAATTTTTTTGTTCGCAGGGCCTGGATTCAATTCCGTCAAGAACACCCGGGAATTCAACATGAAACACTAAAATGGAACATTGGCTTTCCGGTAAGCAAGTAATTTGTACATGTAGGCCTCGGCTAATATATTATATGAATTTTACTTAATTTCTTTTGGTCGACAGTGTGCCAAACAGGGGCCGGGAAATAATTTATGTGCATACTATGTTTGCGATTTCATGTGGAATTGGGGACATAAAAAGCTTACACAACACGATATTATGGTACGTAATAATAAACAACATTTCCATTATTATTAAGTGCACAATTATTGTCTCCAACTCGGCGGATTAAATATCTTTCAATTATTTGTAAATTATAGATGTTCAGGCTGAAGGAAGAGTCCCTGGAGCTAGAAAGAATTGACGCAATTGCAGAACAGCTCGTCGGATGGATCTGGGACGAGGTCGTCAATCCCCGAGGAGAATACTTCTCGCCAGTACTGGAGGACGTGCCGGACAGTGCAACAAGATAGTCGTCAATCTTAATTAAGTAGAAAATACAGTTTAAATATATATAACTCGAGTTGACATGCATGAATATCTACTTTTGTAATATATATGTCTTCTATTTTGATGAAATGTCAGCTAGTATGAATATAGAGTCGGCCGAATACGCATTAGAATACACGTATTAGAATATATACGTATATAGACGTGCACGCATGGCTACTGAAAAAAGCAAAAAAAAAAAAGAAATCCGGGGTCTTTAGCACCGGTTTCAGGCAGCAACCGGTGCTAAAGGGCCCCTTTAGCACCGGTTATTCAACCCGGTGCTAAAGGGGTACCCCTTTAGCCTCGGATTAGTTGCACCGGGTGGGAAACCCGGTGCTAAAGGGCTTTCCCGGTTCCACAGAGCCTGCACCTCTCCAACAAGCCACAGGCGGGACCGGTTCCACAGAGCATGCACCTCTCCAAGATGCGGCCCTTATTAGCCCTCCACAGCAATATCAAAGCAGTCACGCTTCCACACAGGCCGCCGAAGCGGTCCGTTACACCGTGGATGAAATAACTCAACGGACCGCGTGCGAGCTTGTCGTCAGGCAGAAGAACTTAGCTGTGGTGGTACGTATGCGACCTTAGTTCATACTGCATACATTTCACCGTAAATACCATTCATTTACTAACTTTCTTTGTGACTACTAACTTATCAGGTCGCATACGGTATGACCAAACGTGTGGAAGAAGGGCAAAAATGGCACTGCAATGACATTCCACATGGTTACGTACCTGTTGAGGTGGAGCAAGTCGTCACCAGCTGGGAAGACTTGGAACTTGACATCCCCGGAGGTGACGGAGAAACAAAACTCGGTCAGTGTTCTCACTGCATCATTCTATGGAGCAAGGCAGACATCGTTATACCCGATACACCTGCGGCTACCAACAAGCCCCCGTCACCTCCAAGAGATCCACATCATGACGATTCTCCGGGAGCTCCTGATGCAAGCCCGTCTCCTCCGCCAAAGAGGTCTCCGTCTCCTCCGCCGAAGAGGGGACGCCGCACTAAAGCCTCTGCCCCCACTCCACCAGCGAAGAAGGCGCGAAAAACTAGAGAGAAGCCCGCACCAGAGAAAAGAGCGGGCGAGAAGACTCTAGAGGAGCTCGAAGCCTCGGTAAAAGCAGACACAAAGAGGCAAATGGCCGAGTGGAGGAGAAAACCTGAGCCGGAGCCGAAGCTTGATCCCACCATCGTGAAGTCATTCCTCGGTAATTTGAGCAAGGGTCAACAGAAGGAAGTAATAGTAACAGACTATGACCGCTCATTACTGAAATCTCGCCGGAAACGGAAGGCTGCGGATAAGGAGGCGGGCCCATCCAAAAAGGTTCCTCAGCTCGGCCAGCAACCTCAGCGTCCCTTGGGTCCATTGCCATCTCTGGACGAGCTTAACATTCAACGAGTAATGGCCGAGACTGGACTAACCAGAGCGCAAGTCCTGGGGGAAGAAGAGGTGCCTGTAAACACAACGCTGAAGTGGCCGTTTAAGCTTGGCGAGCCTATGGTCCCTCCTGAAATGGAGAGCAAGCTACAGACGAAGATGCGCCGATTCCATGACTGGTATTTGGAAGAATCAAGAAGGAATAAACGGCGCATGATAAAAGTAGGCGTGAAGGACCAAGACTTCTACAATGGTGACGCGGATTTTGTCTGGCTCAGGTTTAATGATATATATGAGCTGTACCACCGCGACGCCATGGACGTGGATTTGATCACATGTTGGACACTGTAAGTACTTTGTTGTTGCTTATAATTCACAGTTTGAAAACATTAATTCCAATCTATGCTGACGCGGGCTTTATTTATTGCTTAACATATGCAGAATGGAGATTCAAAAATGTCGCAGATCCGGGATATATGACGTTGGTTTCGTGGATCCTCGAAGGATAAGTGAAGAAATGATATTGATGAATCCTGAGGAAACATATGGAAACCTATACAAATATATTAAGAAACAAAATTACTGCGACTCCATACTAATCCCGTACAACATCGAGTGAGTACATACACAGGCTTCTTCTTCTTATACTGTCTGTGTACTATTTCATTTCTGATTATAATGTATACATGTGCACAGATTCCACTGGTTCTTAATAATATTGTGTCCTGACCGGGGTGTCGTGAACGTCTTTGATTCGTTGCACACTCCAAAAGAAAAACTACAGAACATCATGGACATGATGACAAGGTGATGTATATTTTCCCCTACTTAATTCACCCCTTACACTCGCAATGACTTAACTCAATTTTTTTGTTCGCAGGGCCTGGATTCAATTCCGTCAAGAACACCCGGGAATTCAACATGAAACACTAAAATGGAACATTGGCTTTCCGGTAAGCAAGTAATTTGTACATGTAGGCCTCGGCTAATATATTATATGAATTTTACTTAATTTCTTTTGGTCGACAGTGTGCCAAACAGGGGCCGGGAAATAATTTATGTGCATACTATGTTTGCGATTTCATGTGGAATTGGGGACATAAAAAGCTTACACAACACGATATTATGGTACGTAATAATAAACAACATTTCCATTATTATTAAGTGCACAATTATTGTCTCCAACTCGGCGGATTAAATATCTTTCAATTATTTGTAAATTATAGATGTTCAGGCTGAAGGAAGAGTCCCTGGAGCTAGAAAGAATTGACGCAATTGCAGAACAGCTCGTCGGATGGATCTGGGACGAGGTCGTCAATCCCCGAGGAGAATACTTCTCGCCAGTACTGGAGGACGTGCCGGACAGTGCAACAAGATAGTCGTCAATCTTAATTAAGTAGAAAATACAGTTTAAATATATATAACTCGAGTTGACATGCATGAATATCTACTTTTGTAATATATATGTCTTCTATTTTGATGAAATGTCAGCTAGTATGAATATAGAGTCGGCCGAATACGCATTAGAATACACGTATTAGAATATATACGTATATAGACGTGCACGCATGGCTACTGAAAAAAGCAAAAAAAAAAAAGAAATCCGGGGTCTTTAGCACCGGTTTCAGGCAGCAACCGGTGCTAAAGGGCCCCTTTAGCACCGGTTATTCAACCCGGTGCTAAAGGGGTACCCCTTTAGCCTCGGATTAGTTGCACCGGGTGGGAAACCCGGTGCTAAAGGGCTTTCCCGGTTCCACAGAGCCTGCACCTCTCCAACAAGCCACAGGCGGGACCGGTTCCACAGAGCATGCACCTCTCCAAGATGCGGCCCTTATTAGCCCTCCACAGCAATATCAAAGCAGTCACGCTTCCACACAGGCCGCCGAAGCGGTCCGTTACACCGTGGATGAAATAACTCAACGGACCGCGTGCGAGCTTGTCGTCAGGCAGAAGAACTTAGCTGTGGTGGTACGTATGCGACCTTAGTTCATACTGCATACATTTCACCGTAAATACCATTCATTTACTAACTTTCTTTGTGACTACTAACTTATCAGGTCGCATACGGTATGACCAAACGTGTGGAAGAAGGGCAAAAATGGCACTGCAATGACATTCCACATGGTTACGTACCTGTTGAGGTGGAGCAAGTCGTCACCAGCTGGGAAGACTTGGAACTTGACATCCCCGGAGGTGACGGAGAAACAAAACTCGGTCAGTGTTCTCACTGCATCATTCTATGGAGCAAGGCAGACATCGTTATACCCGATACACCTGCGGCTACCAACAAGCCCCCGTCACCTCCAAGAGATCCACATCATGACGATTCTCCGGGAGCTCCTGATGCAAGCCCGTCTCCTCCGCCAAAGAGGTCTCCGTCTCCTCCGCCGAAGAGGGGACGCCGCACTAAAGCCTCTGCCCCCACTCCACCAGCGAAGAAGGCGCGAAAAACTAGAGAGAAGCCCGCACCAGAGAAAAGAGCGGGCGAGAAGACTCTAGAGGAGCTCGAAGCCTCGGTAAAAGCAGACACAAAGAGGCAAATGGCCGAGTGGAGGAGAAAACCTGAGCCGGAGCCGAAGCTTGATCCCACCATCGTGAAGTCATTCCTCGGTAATTTGAGCAAGGGTCAACAGAAGGAAGTAATAGTAACAGACTATGACCGCTCATTACTGAAATCTCGCCGGAAACGGAAGGCTGCGGATAAGGAGGCGGGCCCATCCAAAAAGGTTCCTCAGCTCGGCCAGCAACCTCAGCGTCCCTTGGGTCCATTGCCATCTCTGGACGAGCTTAACATTCAACGAGTAATGGCCGAGACTGGACTAACCAGAGCGCAAGTCCTGGGGGAAGAAGAGGTGCCTGTAAACACAACGCTGAAGTGGCCGTTTAAGCTTGGCGAGCCTATGGTCCCTCCTGAAATGGAGAGCAACCTACAGACGAAGATGCGCCGATTCCATGACTGGTATTTGGAAGAATCAAGAAGGAATAAACGGCGCATGATAAAAGTAGGCGTGAAGGACCAAGACTTCTACAATGGTGACGCGGATTTTGTCTGGCTCAGGTTTAATGATATATATGAGCTGTACCACCGCGACGCCATGGACGTGGATTTGATCACATGTTGGACACTGTAAGTACTTTGTTGTTGCTTATAATTCACAGTTTGAAAACATTAATTCCAATCTATGCTGACGCGGGCTTTATTTATTGCTTAACATATGCAGAATGGAGATTCAAAAATGTCGCAGATCCGGGATATATGACGTTGGTTTCGTGGATCCTCGAAGGATAAGTGAAGAAATGATATTGATGAATCCTGAGGAAACATATGGAAACCTATACAAATATATTAAGAAACAAAATTACTGCGACTCCATACTAATCCCGTACAACATCGAGTGAGTACATACACAGGCTTCTTCTTCTTATACTGTCTGTGTACTATTTCATTTCTGATTATAATGTATACATGTGCACAGATTCCACTGGTTCTTAATAATATTGTGTCCTGACCGGGGTGTCGTGAACGTCTTTGATTCGTTGCACACTCCAAAAGAAAAACTACAGAACATCATGGACATGATGACAAGGTGATGTATATTTTCCCCTACTTAATTCACCCCTTACACTCGCAATGACTTAACTCAATTTTTTTGTTCGCAGGGCCTGGATTCAATTCCGTCAAGAACACCCGGGAATTCAACATGAAACACTAAAATGGAACATTGGCTTTCCGGTAAGCAAGTAATTTGTACATGTAGGCCTCGGCTAATATATTATATGAATTTTACTTAATTTCTTTTGGTCGACAGTGTGCCAAACAGGGGCCGGGAAATAATTTATGTGCATACTATGTTTGCGATTTCATGTGGAATTGGGGACATAAAAAGCTTACACAACACGATATTATGGTACGTAATAATAAACAACATTTCCATTATTATTAAGTGCACAATTATTGTCTCCAACTCGGCGGATTAAATATCTTTCAATTATTTGTAAATTATAGATGTTCAGGCTGAAGGAAGAGTCCCTGGAGCTAGAAAGAATTGACGCAATTGCAGAACAGCTCGTCGGATGGATCTGGGACGAGGTCGTCAATCCCCGAGGAGAATACTTCTCGCCAGTACTGGAGGACGTGCCGGACAGTGCAACAAGATAGTCGTCAATCTTAATTAAGTAGAAAATACAGTTTAAATATATATAACTCGAGTTGACATGCATGAATATCTACTTTTGTAATATATATGTCTTCTATTTTGATGAAATGTCAGCTAGTATGAATATAGAGTCGGCCGAATACGCATTAGAATACATGTATTAGAATATATACGTATATAGACGTGCACGCATGGCTACTGAAAAAAGCAAAAAAAAAAGAAATCCGGGGTCTTTAGCACCGGTTTCAGGCAGCAACCGGTGCTAAAGGCAGGCCCTTTAGCACCGGTTATTCGACCCGGTGCTAAAGGGGTACCCCTTTAGCCTCGGATTAGTTGCACCGGGTGGGAAACCCGGTGCTAAAGGGCTTTCCCACCCGGTGCAGATGTCGATCATTCTGGTAGTGGCGTGTAGTAGTATATCTTTTGCCGTCTGTGTCTTTCGCGTTTGGCAGGGCTGCGCCGAATGCCTCACTTGGCGTGTGTTGACCAAGAGGGCTGCGCTGCGCGGCGCGGCGAGAATTGCTTGTCGCTTCCCGTACGTGCCCTCCTCCCGTTAAATACGCGGCCACGGCAGGGGTGTCTGCAGGTGTTTCGTTTCGTTGGCTTCGTTCACGAGAGCTCTCACACTTCTGAGTTCTGACCGAAGAAGAGAGTGAGGGAGATGGCCCGCATCCGCCGCCGCCTGAAGCACTCACGGGAGGTTGCGCCCATGGCTTCCGGAGCTCGTCGGCAGCAGTGAGTAGCCTCTCTCTCTCTCTCTCTCCCTCTCTCTCTCTTTCCCCCCTATGGTTTCTCGATGCCGATCTGTGTCATCTACTGATTTTCTTCATCGGATCTTTTCGTTGGTGAAGGAACCCGGCGCCTCGCCCACCCGATTTCAATGACGCCATCCGCTTCGTGGTGTACGTGAAGCAGGAGTTCGTCAGCGACCCCGAGAACTACCATGTGTTCCTCGCCATCCTGCGCCGGGCCAGGAGGTCAGTCGGCGACGATGATTTCGATCCTTGCAGAAAGAGATCGAGATGCGGTAGTGGCTACCCTTGTAGACTGGTTGATTGATTATTCTGAACTATTTGTCTTTGTTTGTTGCAGCCTGGGCGCGCCTGCCGTGGTCAACCGCACGAGGATCCTGTTCGCCGCATACCCCAATCTGCTCCGTGCCTTCAACAGGTTCATGCCAAGGGGCTTCGTGGGCCAGCAGCCAGGAAACTAAATTAAACCAACTGCAGCTCGTACCCTGAGAAGAGGAGCCTGATGGATCTGGAATGGTTCTTCTTCCCTTAAAAGAGACCTAGACAAAGTTGTCACTTCGTTTTACATGAACTCTGTGATATAATAATCTGCAGTGGTTGAATGAATGATTGATCATAGTATGCATCGTCCCATGTTTCTCATTGAATTATAGGTGTCGCGTTCCAAGAGGTTAGGCCGGTATATGTATATCCATATGCTCTCTATAGGAGTTTTGGAATGCGCGGGAAATAGATCGGGCTCAATTTCAAATAGAGGGGAGAATATTATTACGACATGTGTTTTGAAAATGCGCGGGAAATAGATCGGGCTCAATTTTAAATAGGGGGGAGAATATTATTAGGACACATGTTTTCAAAATACGCGGGAAATAGATCGGACTCAATTTCAAATAGGGGGATAATATTATTAGGACATGTGTTTCAAAATGCACCGGAAATAGCTTTGGATCGATTGGAAACCGTGGGAAGAATATTATTAGGACATGTAGCGGTCGCCAGCCGAGCCAAATAAATAGAAGCGCCAAATGCGGCAACATTGCATTTATTTTTTAATTGAAAAGATGTCTCTATTCCCATAGGCATGCACTCTGCCAACAATAATAGAAAACCATGAAAAAGAAGTATTGGGAAACTGATATCTGTAATTATCTTAAATTCGTCAGAATGTCTAGATATATCTTGAAGATATAAGGAATAAAAAACATATATATCCCTGGGAAAGAATTAGCATTCACCAAAGAAATGAAAACCATCATATAAAACTATGGTGATCTCCATTGTATTTTTGAGAGTGAAGTTCAGTCTATTTAAGTAGTGTCCAACACGGTGTCCACCGCCACTAGCCAACAACAACGTGAACCTCCGTAATATCTTGACAAAAACACGCGGTTGAACCCATCTGTAAAAGATATAACTAGGGGAAAGTTAGAAGAGGTGGGAAGCACAAAACCAGGAGTTTGGGGCGTTTCTGCCAGCTTTAACCGTTTTTATTTTGTTGGCACTGACCCGCTCTGGTTTTCCACCAGCGGGACCCGCCCAACAGAAAAAGGAAAAAAAAAGCATCGCGTCCCGGCCCGTGCGTTTCCCATGCAGGCCCCGTTTCGCACGCGGTAAGTCGGTAACCGTACCCTGCCTGGCCCGCCCGCCCCCACGACATAGCTAGCTAGGCCAAATAGATAGACAGCACGCCAAGTACCAGTTGATTTCTTGATGATCTATCCTAGCAGATTTCCAATTTTAGGATTATATATATATATATATATGTTGTGATATAGTATACGTGACAGAGAAGATGGCGTGGCACAACGAATACACCTGGTGGTACGAGCACGCCGTGATGCCCGTCGAGGCATTCTCGACCGCGTGCGCTTACGATGACTCGACCGGATTGCATCGGACGGGACGATCAAAATGGGGCCTTGCTAAGAGGGTGTTTGGATTCCTTTTAGCTCCATGACTAAAATTAGTAGACTAAAAGTTTTTAGTCACCGTCTTGTTTGGAAGTGAGACTAATTTTAGTCACTATAGAGCACAAATCAAGTTTTACTTTCTCCCTCTACCTCCCTTTCCCGCGCTGCGCTGGGGCTGCTGCTGCCTGCGGCTGCTGCCGCGCTGCTGGCTGCTGCTGTTACGACAGATTTTTTACAAATCAAATTTTTTACAAGAATAATTTACTTCCAAATAAATCCCAAAAAATATTCATACACAAGGAAATTAAAATTATCCATATACAAGAAAATCAAAATTGTCCCACAACATTACATATCCGAAACAAAACAAACAACATCACAAATTTCTCAACGCCCGTTGAACAGACCATCAGCAATCCTATCTCTCAATTCATTCATGTCCACAGAATCTGGCTCCATTTCTTGACCCCTCCTGTTACGACGCCTCCTTGTTTCCTCAAGGAGGTTGATAATTCTCGTCGTTTTCACACTTATCGAGTTCCTTATCCGCCAAATAACTTTCACGAATAAAATTGTGCAAGGCCATGCATGCGACAATGATGAAAATGATGTTCTGTTGCAGCTACTGAAAAAAACATGTAAAACTGCTGTGTATTGAATCAGAACAAATTATGTGAAAGGCACATGGAAAGGCACATGGAAACTGCTGTGTATTGAATCAGAACAAATTATGTGAAAGGCACATGGAAAGCTTCCATTGAATCAGAACAAAGCCACATTTGCAGCACCAAAACCAACAGAACCAGAAACCTGTGTATTGCAAAGTAAGCCAGAGAGACTTGAAATCATAATATTGTACAGAGAGACTTGAAATCATAACTGACCAGGCAGGCCAAGCAAAAGGCAGCATCAGGCAGACACACCACACATTCACACAAAGCTAACCTCCTATTGCCTGCCCAGTAAAAATTTATCAGGCAATGAATATCACAAGGGGTAGCACGGCAGGGGTTGACAAAGCTCTCTCGCCGTCTCTAAATCTATAGAAACTTTGATGCCTGAATCAACTTTGCCTCAACACTGCTTTGCCTGAAGCAGCACTGAACTGAAACAGCGAGACAGTCAGACAAAGAACAAAATCGAGCACTGAACCCAACGGCACCTAGCGAAATGCTGCAGGGTGATGACCGACAATTTCGGAAGGCCTATCTATCCTTCCATTCAGGATATAAAAAATCTCTTGATCAAGACATGTCTGGTTTTGTATAACCAATCCCCTTGCAATATCTGAAGATTTTTGCTGACAAGAGAAAACCCGGCAAACGAAAAATCTGCATGCCGAGTCACGAGCCATTGCACATAGAGATAACAATCTAAACCCCAAAAACACACACCACAGAGACTAGAACTTCAGACTAGCATATAAAGTTCAGTTTGCATACAAGAACCGTATCCTTCTCTGAAGACAACATGAACTGCTACCTCATATATAGAGCTCCAATCAGTGAGGCTGTGAGGGAGAGCATGGCTCACTCATCAGATAGCCAATCAGTGAGGCATTAACATCAGATAGCCACACACACACACACACAATGCAGGAACCAGAACCAGAAACTTGAGCTATTTGAATTAACTGAGCACACCAGGATCTAATCCACCAGGTACTTGATGCAGCCTTTTTGTTCAAGTTTTGGTTAACATAGAAAGAATTTCACACCTAAAGCATAAAATGCCTACCAGACATAACATAACAAGTTCTGCATTTCCACCTAAAGAAAATGCCTAGCAGACATAAAAGCTACTAGATCTGAATACAACTAGCAACCAGACAAATTGACAGCAGCAAGAAAAATTAACAAGAAACAACCTGTAAAAACAGCAATTATCATTTATCAGAACAATTAACAGCAGCAAGAAAAATTAACAAGGAAGGGCAGATCATATCTTCTGTAACAACATGACCAGACGAATTGTAAAATAACCTGAAAATTATATTTAACAACATTGTTTGACAAAGGAGGTACACCAGAAGGGGGATAGCTTGTTGATTCACTATCTCCTCTAGTAACTACATGAAACCAATATATTCCTGGCTGAATTTATTTTGGGGTCAGCATAAAATTAAACCCTACCAATATGAGGAATCATCTAGGACTCACCAATCAACACAACAACAGTGGCTAAGCATCCATAACAGTTCTGGGAACACCAATTATCAGTTTAATAATGTCAAACATTGGTTTTCCGACAAAGCGTGATCCCTTTTTCTTCTCAGATAAAGCATGAACTTAATGTCAACTCCTGCTGCATGCCATGACCTCTTCGGCAAAAGAAACAGCAATGAAATCAACACCTTTGTCAATTCCAAAGTCTGCCAAGGCAATCATTCCTTCACAAGTTATCACAAGCAATGGAGCAGCAATGAAATATGCTTTCACTTTCATAATCGAAAGTTAGACAGCGAGTGAAGAATTCGGCGGGGTCTGCGGGCCCGAGGCGGCAGAGCAGATCAGGGAGATCCTGCGGATCGGGGTGCCATACCAGAGGTCATGGATGGAGGAGGGGGATCGCGCGAGGATGGAGTCGAGGAGGCGGATGGCCTTGGACCAGTTGTGGGTGTTGCAGAGGCGCGCGAGCTCGGCGCAGTCGGAGCCCATGGCGGCGGCGGCGATGGGTCGCTGGCGGCCGGCGCGGTGGGTAAACGGACGAAACCAGCAGCAAGCGGTGGAGGGAGGTTAGTCACCCTTTAGTCACCCATGTTTAGAACTTTAGGGACTAAAAGGATTTACGCGCGCGCGCTCGAAGGCTTCCTCACGCCTCATCGGACAATTCCGTTTCGGGCTCCGCGCGCGTTCTGTTCACTTCCATTTTCGGCCTCAGCTCCGCGCGCACTCACCGGCCGGTTCCCGGGGGCCCGCGTCGTTTGCGTTTACCTTTTTTTTTCCTTTTTTTTCTTTCTCCGCCCGGCATCCGTTTTCTCGCGCCGACGTTGCGCTTTTTTTTCTTCTCTTTTGCCGTCTGCGGCCCAACATTTCCTTTTTAACATTACCATGATGTAACATTTTTTACTTTACCATGACGCAACATTTTCTTTTGACGCGTCATGAACGTTTTTCTTTTTTGAAGAAAAAAGACCATTCGGGACCGTGGAAAAATAGGTAAAAAAATTGGGTGGGAGAGTCAAATTAAAACCTAGTTTCAAATAGAAGTAATAATATACATTAAAACGCTAAGTAGTGATTTTCTTCGGAAATTTGGCTTGTGGTTTCTCCGGTTAGAACTGTCACATAATAACTTATGACAAAAAAAAAAAACTTTATCCCTGTATATCTCAGCCATCTCCATACACCACAATGATCCTGAAATAAATAACATATAAACAAAAATAATATATTATACAAAAAAAATGATTGTTGGAAAATACAAAAAAGGGTTGTATACAACAAATTGTATATAGAAGCGAGATAACTTAAAAAAATACATATCTTTTTTATTTAACCTATGCAGATCTTGTTGTATCAAAATAACATATATATATTACTCATAGAACTAAGATAATTTATGAAAAAAAATCTTGAAAAAGAATATTATAAAGATTACTTATGAAAATAAGGCATATAACTTATAAAAACAACCATCGAAAACAATTTATCGTAATAAATTATGACGATAACTTTTTAAAAGAACTTTAGTGAATAACTTATCGACCAAACTTCTATTTAGTGAAATATTTCTAGAAAGCAGAAATAAATTTTGAACATAACTTATGATAATAGCTTAGATACATAAGTTTATGGAAATAAATTTTGAAAGTAATTTTTTAATATAACTTATCCAAATAACTTGTCCATATCATTTTTGAAGATAAGTGTATGGATATTAGTTATGATATTAACTTGTGAACATAAGTTATGAGGTCTTGCACAAAAGAAAAGTAAAGTTATGAATATGACTCATGATTTGTGGGAACATATGCAGAAAACTTATAACTATAACTTATAATTTGTTGAAACATATGCAGAAAACTTATGAATATAACTTATGATTTATAGAAACAACTTACGCCAGTTATTAAGTTAATATGTGAAAAAACTTATAGAAATAAATTCTCAAATAAAATAATATGTGCAAATAAATTATGCATATGAAACTGCGATAAATATTTGCGTAAATAATTTAGAGAGATAACTTAAAATTAAGTCTTCAAACTAACTTTTAGAAATAACTTATAAATTTAACTTATCAACATAACTTGTGAAAATAAACTTTTAATACAAGTTCCCCACATAAGTTTTCTAGAGAGTTTATATACATAACTTTTCTAGAAACATATATGCAAGATTTCTTTTAAAGGAAGTTCTGTAGCAAACTTACGCAACAAACTATAGTACAAAAGGCTTTGCACATAACTTGCACAGAAAACTTATGAAGTATGATTGACTAGAGAATTTGTATAGAAAACTTATGAAGTAAATAACTTGTGAAAGGAATAAAGATAACATATGAAAATAACATAAGAAAATAATATTCGGATAACTTATGGAAACATCTTACCAAAACAAACAAATTGTCATCATATCTTATGAAAATAACTTATAATACGTGGAAATAAAGTTATACAGTTAATTTGTAGAAACTATGTGGAAATAAAATAAAAATAAATTGTCAAATAATATATGCAGGTATCTTGCCAAATAACTTATGCATATAAAATTATAAAAATATTTTTGTTAAATAACTTATGATGATAACTTATGGAATTAAGTCCTGAAAATAATTTTTTTAAACAACTTACCAAAGTAACTTATAAATTTAATTTATCAACATGACTTGTGAAATGTATTTGTTGAAAATTCACAAATAACTTATCAAAAAGTAATTAATAAATAACTTGTGGTAATATCTTATAACTATAAGTCGCCGAAAAATAATTTATGAAAAAATTTGTCAAAATAAATTTTGAAAATAACTTATGAGAATAATTTATGAAATATACAACTTATAAGAATAATTTAGTAACCAAAGTCTTAGTTACAAAGAAAAGTACAACTTGTGAGCAAAAGTATTCTAAATCAGAATATAACTTTTGTACAACAATTATTCATAAAACTTCTGTGTATAACTTTTCCTATGTGTTTTTCTGATAACTTTTGTATGAATCTATTTCTGGAATTTATGTACAGATCTTTGCTCAAAAAATTGCCCAACCAAACTTATGTTGAGAATTATTTGGTCCATAAAAAGTAAATGAAATGGCTAAGCCAAAACTTTAACAAAAACTAGAAAATCAATGCTACTGCACTTGTTTAGTGATGGGGGGCTTGAGTTCAGTTTTAGAAACATTACAGGATGGACAAATCAACTAATCTATAAAAAGACAACCTTAAAAGCTGCATTCCTAGTAACCACTAGTTAGTATAACTTCCCTAGTAACCACTAGTTAGGATCAGTAGTATATTAATATACCAAGCATCCAGTGGGCTCCCTACCCCCAGCCTGATCATAATAAAAAGCATGCACTTATGAATACCAAAGTATTATTTTTATAAAACAAACACCTATAATTGTATAAAACCCATGCACTAATGCTCTCTAAAAAGGTGTAAAGGGGCTTGTAGATGTAAAAGGAAATTATTCAGCAGCTTATTACTAGTATGTTTTCCATCAAACATACAAGAAGCGGGTTTTTAAACTGGTGGCACAACATAAATCCACAAATTGTTGGAAAACATTTACATGAGCTTATGTGTCACCTGATTTGCACATGCGGTACAGAAAGCATAATCCACAGTGGTAGCATCATGCCATTCCTACAAATGCAAAGAGGTACAGCAAAAAGCATCCATGCTTAACACAACTAGACAATCATTCCACAAGGTAATTTTATTAAATTGGACCAAATTACTGGACGGCAGATGAATAACCTTGGATCAATTCACTACACCACAGCCCCAGAACAGCGATAGCTGATCTGTTGGTATAAGCCGTTTTAGCAATTGAGGATCTGTCGGTATAATGTTACACTGACAGATACTTGCAGTCGGTGCAAGTGCTGTCGGTAAATACTTATACCGACAGATCGTCTGAAACACTATAACTTTTACCGACAGATCAATGTACACCGACAAACAATCAGTCGCTAGGATCACCGACAGATAATCAGAAGGTATATGTACTTTATACCGACAGATGGTTCAATAGGAAAATTTAATAGCAACAAAAAAATAAATATCTAACCATGCAATAATTATTACACAGTAAAAGCAGAAGTTAGCACCAATCAAGTATCCATCATGTCACATTCAGCAACCAAACATCCACAATTCAAAAATATGTAACATTCAACCACAATTCAACAACATTCAACCACAATTCAACATATAACATTCAACCACATGAATTCATCATGTCACATTCAACACAGTTCAATGACCAGATACATGGATAGTTTGTTTTGCACCTATAGGTCTGTCTGAAATCACCAGTTCTAGCAAGTCAAAATACAAAAGAAATAGATGTATCATCAGCATGTACTACTATGGATCAAAACAGGAGTTCATGGATCCAACAACAGTTCATGGATCCCAAAAGCATGGTGTCTGTACTCCCAGAATGATCCCAACAGCAGTTCATGGATCCCAAAAGCATGGTGTTTGCACTCCCAGATTGCTCCCAAATTGTCCTGCACACCCATGTAGCTAGCATCCAGCCCTTCCTGAAAAATAAATAACCATGTAATTAGTAAACAAGGCATGTTGGTTGGCTGCTGCTGCATCTTATTGCCTGCAGCTGCAATGGCAATGTTGCACTCCCAGATTGCTCCAAAACTTATTATCTTTGAGTTCAATAATATTGCAACACAATTAAGGCTAAAATCACATTACATGGCAATGGAGGGCTCCCAGGTGAGTTCTCAACAGGGCAAAAAAGTGCTAGACTCTGAATCAACAACTTACCAAAGTAACTTATAAATTTAATTTAGCAACATCTCAGATAAAGCATGAACAGCTGTTAGCTGCTGGCTGCTCTCTGCTGCTGCCTGCTCGCTGCTGGCTGAACAGCCAATATCAGCATCAGCAGTGTGCACATATCAGCAGCAGCAGTGTGCTCAAAAAAACGATCTTTTGCAAGAAATTATATGCAGTGTGCACACATGTACAAGAAATTGCAGCAAGGCTAGCAGTTTATAACGATGATGCTGGTGTTGATACCTTCATTGTCACATAAGAAATCCCCAATTGCTTCTCCCTCAGGGTCACCAGCAATGTGCTCATTTGAAATTTCAGCAGTGTTTCTTTGTGTCCTTGGTCGCAAATTATGAGCTTCACTTGCTCTAGCACTTGTGTTGTATGTTTTCTACAGACCCAAATGACAGTGTAAATTAGTTCGTTGTAGGAAAGATTAGGTTGATTAGGCTGACAATACTTACCTTTCTTCTTTTCTTAGGTTGACAACGCTGCTTGTCCATAATAGGAACATTAAGACTTTTTAGCATCCTTTTGTTTCTTGCAATGTTTGCAAGCTGGTCCTGCTCATACTGATTGACCCGACCATCCTTATTCCTTGTTGCGCTTGACATTTTTTCTCCTGAAAATGTACACAAAAATCAGAAATTTATATGTAGCAATAATGCAAGCAAGAGGTCAGAACTAAAACTATAGCAGCCACATTCAGCAAAGAATACTTACTTCGTAGATTTGTTCTTAGCATTTTTTTTGTCGACAATTATACCATCTATTTCTGTCCTAACAGCAGGGACAACCCCATTAACAACATCCACAGTCACTTTGGCATTTAGATCAGGCAATGGCACAACTAGTCCACTTCCATTATCTAGGTGGTCGCTATCCAAATTATCCATGTCGTAGAAGTCTCTTGGTTTGGACTGAAGTACAACGACCCACTCGGTATCAGTTGGATCAGGAACATAGAACACCTGAACTGCCTGTGACGCTAAAATGAAAGGCTCATCTGATATTTTTCACCGGTGTTAAATAAATGCTTAAAATTGATAGATGTGATTCCAAATTGATCAGTTTTAACCCATTTATCCCGCACACGGTTGTCAACCCAAACACACTTGAACAGACTTCCGGCCGTAGTCATAAACCAGTTCATGGCAGCATCATCCAGATCATAGAAAGACTTATTCATAAATAAAAGTGAGCAAATTAGCGTGGAAAACAGCAAGGTTACACCATCTAAACAGCAAGATTACACCATTTAAACAACAAGATTACACCATCTAAACAGCAAGATATCTCTGTACAGCTAACAAGAGTTAATAAATAACTGCATACAAAAATCAGCTTACAAAACTTCACCTTTATGTCTTCCCAAACAGCATACTTCTTTTCAGCATCAACAAGCCTCCAATCAAGATGGCGAAGTGGTAGTTTCCTTCTCACCTGACACCCAATCACACTAGCAAGACTCCTAGCAGTAGCAGTTTCTCCAACAGGTTGTCCAAATTCATTGACTGATACTTTAATTTTAGGCATATCATGAGTCCTTGCAAATATATCTTTCATTTGGGTGATACCCCTTCCTTTCCTTTTATTTTGTGTGTCCCTAGGACCATCTGTACAAATTAACTTTGGATATAAGAAATCTAAATATAGTATTTTTTTTGATGCAGCAGGTAGGTGTGCAGATGGCCCTATACAGCGACAAGGAATGCCATTACAACTGCACATGTATCAGCCAGCCCAGCTGTTAGCTGCTAGCTGCTCTCTGCTGCTGCCTGCTCGCTGCTGGCTGACCAGCCAATATCAGCATCAGCAGTGTGCACATATCAGCAGCAGCAGTGTGCTCAAAAAAACGATCTTTTGCAAGAAATTATATGCAGTGTGCACACATGTACAAGAAATTGCAGCAAGGCTAGCAGTTTATAACGATGATGCTGGTGTTGATACCTTCATTGTCACATAAGAAATCCCCAATTGCTTCTCCCTCAGGGTCACCAGCAATGTGCTCATTTGAAATTTCAGCAGTGTTTCTTTGTGTCCTTGGTCGCAAATTATGAGCTTCACTTGCTCTAGCACTTGTGTTGTATGTTTTCTACAGACCCAAATGACAGTGTAAATTAGTTCGTTGTAGGAAAGATTAGGTTGATTAGGCTGACAATACTTACCTTTCTTCTTTTCTTAGGTTGACAACGCTGCTTGTCCATAATAGGAACATTAAGACTTTCTAGCATCCTTTTGTTTCTTGCAATGTTTGCAAGCTGGTCCTGCTCATACTGATTGACCGGGCCATCCTTATTCCTTCTTGTGCTTGACATATTTTCTCCTGAAAATGCACACAAAAATCAGCGATTTATGTGTAGCAATAATGCAAGCAAGAGGTCAGAACTAAAACTATAGCAGCCACATTCAGCAAAGAATACTTACTTCTTAGATTTGTTCTTAGCATTTTTTCTGTCGACAATTATACCATCTATTTCTATTCTAACAGCATGGACAACCCCATTAACAACATCCATAGTCGCTTTGGCATTTAGATCAGGCAATGGCACAACTAGTCCACTTCCATTATCTAGGTGTTCGCTATCCAAATTATCCATGGCGTAGAAGTCTCTTGGTTTGGACTGAAGTACAGCGACCCAATCGGTATCAGTTGGATCAGGAACATAGAACACATGAACTGCCTGTGACGCAAAAATGAAAGGCTCATCTGATATTTTTTCATCGGTGTTAAATAAATGCTTAAAATTGATAGATGTGATTCCAAATTGATCAGTTTTAACCCATTTATCCTGCACACGGTTGTCAACCCAAGGACACTTGAAAAGAACCGCATTCACTTTGTGATGATAGTTCAATTCGACAATCTCCTTTATAGTACCATAATAAGTCTTGCTTCCTATTATGATGTTATCATTATTGCCACTCTGAACGTATGCTCATTCTGCAACTAGAGCAACCCCACTATTTTGGACAGATCTACCCTCATCATAGGATTCTGTGTGAAAATCAAATCCATTGATTGTGTAGCTACTGTACTTTTGTGCGATCATCATCGGTGCCTTAGCAAAAATTTGTATTATCTGGTGCTTCCTCACCCATGTGTTCCACCTGTAATTATTATGAAATACTACTATTAAGGTAAAAGTGAACTTCACCTCAAATAAACATGTGCCTTAGCTAAAATTCTGTCACTACTTACATGCAACCTAAACCACTCATGGAAGGATTCATGCTGCACAGAGACAAATGATAGGGAATTAACAGTGTAGTTCAACTAAAATATTTTCACATATGAATTAATTTCTCATCAACATGGAGCATGTGAAATGAGCAAAATAGTAAAATGCACAAGCTACTGAGTAAGAAAAAATCACTATACTTCGACTGTGGAACAGATCTTGGCCAGATATACAAGAAACATTGCTCTATTTGACGAAACAGTAGAGTTGGAGGTGGATCTTGCCTTGGCTTTGCAGGGAGCTATGGATCTCGTCTTCGACTTCCAGGCAATGGCACACGGCTTGGTCGCTGTCCAAATCACGGAAGGGGTGGCAACTTTTTTGCTTCCTGACAGGGCCGGGCTGGTGTAGAGGCGCCTCCGTGATCCAAATCCAGGTACCGGCGGCGGCTGCCTGGATCTAGTTTGAGCCAGCAAGCAGCGCCATGTGCTGCGGGCGGCGAGGGTTTCGGTGGAGCGCTGGTGGTGAGGGATTGGGCGGAGAGCTGGTGGTGAGGGTTTGGGTGGGCGGCGAGAGTTTGGCCGGGGGCGGGGGCAACTGCAGCGAGCGGATGTGGAGCGGTGGGGTGGGGGCGAGCGCGCGGGAGGGATTTGGGGCGAGCGCGCGGTGAGGGATTTGGGGATTTCGGAGGCGCGCGGCGACTTGTTTTTTTTTGACACGGCGCGGCGACTGGTTTTGGGAGGGGGAGTCACGGGGAAGGGCGCGCCCGGTGTTTTTTTCGTGGAGAGTTTTTTTTTACACATTCGGGGAGGGTTGGCGGCCGGGAGTGAAATTAGGGTTTGGAATTCGAGAGTGAGCAGCATGACCGGTGGGCCTTGTAGGCAAAATTTGCGCGCGAGGTTGGGCTGAACGGGCCTGACCCATGTACACCGACAGATGGTTTGGGGCAAATATAAGGAATCACCGACAGATGGTTTGGCGGTAAATTAAAATACCTATACCGACAGATATTCACATGCTATAATGTGAATCACCGACATATGATTTGTAAGTCTTGTTTACCGACAGACCGTTCATCGGTAATTTCCTATTTATAGCGTCAAACATCTGTCGGTTATCTGGTGTTGTAGTGTAGTGATTGGAACTATGCCTTAAGCTCAGCATGATTTGGTGACTGGCTTCGTGACTAAAATATGCAAAGATCACAAGGTCTGTTTTGTTTTGCATTAGATCCATTAGCACATGACACAGCAACAATTTACGATTGAGGATGTCTACTCATAAACAACATACACTAATTTTAATGTCATGATCCAGTTGAATGAACCCTACGTGCCGTACTACAAACCAGGATGTGCAGGCGCCGAATCCACCACCACCTATGGCTCCGCGATACAACGTTGAACTCCCGCTCGCCGCTCCATCCTCAATGGCAATGCTCGGAGTAGGTGCGCCGGGATCCCATCACCGCGCCCGGATGAAGGCCGCGCCTGCAATAGCGAATGTCAGACAGAGCAGCCAAATGCCGGGATTCAGCCATCCTCCACAGATGGAATTTGCCGGATCTGCCGCACCCACCCTACCGCTCGCTAGGCCACCGCACCTTTGTTCCCCGGTGGCCGTCAGTCCGCGCCATCGACCACTACAAGGAACTATTTATTCCGTGACATAACCATTATGTCACAGATTGCTGAAAAACTGTCACAAATGTGGCGTCCGTGACGATTTAAATTTTCGTGGTGGAATGAGCGTCATTATGCGATCTGTGACGATTTTTAACCGTCGCAAAACAGCCCGAAGCCCACTCAGTCCAGCCCGAAGCCCAATCTTAGTGGCGAAAATGACCGTCGTGGATTGCTGCTGATATAGACGCCACATAGCTACCTACGTGGACGTTGACATGGCTACCTACATGGAAAATGATGTGGCCGCCTACCCTAATGACGTGGAAGCTGACGTGGACAATGACATGAGTGCTGACGTGGACATTAACTTTTCAGTTATGATCCATTTATTAATGGGCCGATTTTAGACAGACTAAATTTCAGTCCAAAATTATTTCAGCAAATAAAAATTAAAGCCCATAAACATTATGTCATCGGCCCAAAAAAATTCTGGGCCTAAATAATTTCAGCCCACAAAAAATTTATAAGCCACATATCCTAAATATTCGATAGCAATAATTACAGCATAATTATAGAATTAAAATAGGTACAATATCTCAAATAATATAAAAGAGCAATAATAAAAACTTCTGGCTTCTGCTTGTTCCTGCTAGTCTTATTTCAACCAATCAATCTCTCTAACTGCTTGTTCTTTGCGGCATTTAGTTTCTCAATCTGAAAAAGAAGTCAAAAAATATATATCAGCAAGCTGAAATAATTGAGAGAGAGACAAGCTGAGTTTAGCCTTCAAGTGCGAGAAAAAATATGGTTAATAGAACAAAACTAACATGACCGAATGATGATAAGGAGTGGACTGAGTGCATTCAACTGGGCGTATGGGAAAATTGAGAATTAACATACTCGTGATTAGGCTCATGTACAGCACAATTTGGACACCATCAGCACCAGTTTTGTAGCAATCAATGAGAGATTTGCTTAGAGCTAAGCATACTCTCACGCCAGATACAGAAATAGCAAGTAACAACAATGCTAGTCACGGCTTAATTTGGTCCCAATTCTTGCCACTTATACTCATGGCGACATAACTGAATGAGCAAATTATATGGTCAAAAGCTGAACCACGGCAGAAGCACTTATATAATCATGAAATCAGGAACAAACCTCAGGCTCTAGAACTTGCACGTTGCGCTGCAGTACAAAGACAACAGAAAAATGTGTAACAGCTTGTGAAACTCTTCTTTGGACCTGAAACTCTTGTAACAACTTGTGAGCACAAACCAAAATGTTGCAGATTAAATGTTAGCCTCAGATAACAATTAGCATGTCCCTTTGACCTTGAGCTTGGAGCATCAGAGAATAAAAAAATGTGTAGAAACAAGAAACAGCAAAATGATGAACAACACAGGACAACCAACAAAATATGAGCAACAACACAGGGTAACATGATCAGCAACATGTCTCAGTACCTCACAAGCCCAAGGTCATTTCACCTTTGTAATCATGAGCATAGGACAAATATGTTATCATCATAGGCAAATAAGATCATATGGTTTTAATGTCATCATATGGATTTGATCATGGAGCATAATAGGGATAAGGTAGTGCAACAGACAAACAAAAACTCCAGCAGCCGAACATGACTCGTACTCTTCATCAAATCGGCTCTTTCCTTATATTTAATCCACGTCATCACGCTTTCCCGAACGCTCCTGTTTCCAACTGTGGAATAACTCCTTTGCCGAACGATGACGGATTCCCGACCGCAGAGCGTCTTTTGCCGAATGCTTTGAAGAAGTCCTCCCTGCCGAATGGAATCTTTCTACGGAGCCTGGCCCACTCGTCAGCCTCTTTCAGGTGCCAATTTTTGGTGTCAACAATAGGCAAATAAGATCATATGGTTTTAATGTCATCATATGGATTTGATCATGGAGCATAATAGGGATAAGGTAGTGCAACAGACAAACAAAAACTCCAGCAGCCGAACATGACAGAAATAAGTAGAATCGTGACAGGCAACAATATCCCATTTTCCTCACATAACCAAATCCATCAGAAGGTACAGACTAGCACAGACTAGAACTTAGTAACTAGCAGCACATACAAAATAACCATCAATCCTTGAAATGCAGCAGTAGAGGCAACTAACGTGTTCTAATCTATTTCTATTCAATCCAGGAGATGAGCTTGATGTTGTTGCCATCTAGGATGAGCTCATCCAACCAACCAGCCAGCAAGGCCAACCAACCATGGCAATAACAGCTATTGATTTAAAACAAAAAGGAGAAATCAAGGTGGCAATCAGGCGACAGGAAGCTCGAACCGAGCCCGGGGCAACTCAGGCGAAGGGTAAGCGGCCTCACCTCCACCTCCGTTGCAGCGGGGGCAACTCGCGGTGAACCAAATCCCTCGCCTGGCCCGGCCACCAACAGATCGAGGACGAGGACGGGCACCAGCGCGGTGCTGCGGCCATGAGCCGCAGCTCGTGGATCTTGCCAGGCACACGACCACTTCACCAGATCTGAAAGGGAATGGAAGGGAGGAGGGAGAGCTTCACGTGAGATAGATGGGAATGAAATAGAGAAAAGTAAAGGGCAGATGAGGAGGAGAGCTTCTCTGGTCCCCTCGACCGCTGCCGCCCCGCTCGACCGCCGAGATGTGTATAAGAGACAGTCTCTCCCCTTCTCTGGTCCCCTCGACCGCTGCCGCCCCGCTCGACCGCCGCCGCGCCGCCACCCTGCGCCTGGGCCTGCCCGCCGAGCCACCCCACCGCTCCACTCGGCCGCAGAGCCATGCGCCCACGCGTTGCCGGCGTCAGGATCCGTGCCGGGGAGGTCGGGCGCTTCACGCTCCACCGCCGTCGCGGCCTCGCGGGAAACCGTCTCCGTCGGAGGGAGCGATGGAGGGGAAGGGAGGGGGCGCCAGCGGTTAAGCGGAGAGGCGACGGCTGAACGGATGGGGCGCCATCGTGAGCAAGGGGAGAGGAGGAGGCGGTGGCAGGGTAGGAGAGGAGGTGCGGCGAGTGGGGCTGGATCTGAGCTGCGCGCGTGGAGAGGGACGGGAGAGAGGCGTGGGGAGAGCGGCGGGGTGAGGGAGAGAGCCGGAGACGGGAGGGAGACTAGGGTTTGTGGTCGTTTTATAACCATTGGATCAATGATGGATGGTCAGATTTAGCTGGGCTATTTGGGCCGAAATGGGCCTCGGTGTATTTCTTCTCTGTTTAATGCTTTTCTTTTTCTTTTTTATTTTATTGTACCATTGTGAGGTAGCACATAAAAATAACTATCTTAAATTAACCAATATATTTTTTATATACAATAGACCACATATAAGTTATATTGAAGAAGTTTCAATAATTATAGAACTTATTTACTATTTTTAACAGTTTAAATGAATTTCTGCAGGTTTATTGAAAGTAATTACAATTTGAACTACATGTATCTCCGATAAGAGTTGAAAAATTGCAAAAAAAATATATTTATGTGCCTATGTTGTATTCTAGTCCAGTTCTTCGAGATTGATGGAAAATTCAATAGACTTATAGAGAAAATTCAAATTTGTTCTAGCCATCTTATTATAAGATAATGATAATAATACCTAAAACTTCTCTAAAAGATATGTAAATTTGAATAGAATCATTTTATGAATGTACAAGCTTGGCATAAAAGTTCCATGTGATTTTATGCAAATGGGAGTATACATTATTCATAAACTAGATTGTTCCACTCACATTGTTCATACAACTCAACTAAAACATTGAAATTCCAAACAACTCAAGTCTTATATTACTCATATACACTTACAAATTGGACAAAACCTCACATATAGTATAATATTAGCAAACATGAAGTTACATTACCATTTGTTTTTCAAAAAAGTTGGTTCAACTCCAATTTAAAATTCAAGTTCAAATTCATTTAAAGAAGTTTAAAGAAAACTTAATTTTTCTTCTAAATCTAGAGCTCAATTCAAAAATCACCCATCATGAAAGTTGTAGGGTCAAAATTCTTGTTTCAACATGTTTTTCTCTTTAAATCTCGGTCAAACATCGTTTGACCCTGGGTCAACTCTCCTAAATTTAATTTACTACATAAACCATAGCTCAATTCAAAAATCGCCCAACATGAAAGTTGTAGAGTTTTAAATTCTAAAAAACTTTTGTTTTGGCCGATCTTCGAGTTTTAATGCAAATTTCCGTTCAAATCTTGGTCAAACGTCATTTGACCGTGGTCAAAACTGGAGGAGCAATGGTGAACTTGGGCCAAAACTGGAGGAGCAATGATGAACTTGGGCCAACCTGGGCCTGCTGAGGCGGAGAGGAGCTGGGCCGGCCGGGGAGAGAAAGAAGGAGGGGGATGACTGGGCCGAGAGAGGGAGTTGGAGGGGCAATGGTGAACTTGGGCCAAAACAACTTTTCTAAAGCTTAAAAGAAAGCAATTCAAACACGAATTTAAACTTAATTTGAACTACAAGCAGTCAAAACTCAAACGTTTAAAAAAATTTCAGTTGAATTCCAATTTGATATTCAAGTTCAAATTCATTTAAAGAAGTTTAAAGAAAACTCAATTTTTCTCGTAGATCTAGAGCTCAAATAAAAAACCTTTCAATATGAAAGTTGTAGAACTTTTAATTTTAATTTTAAGAAACTTTTGTATTGGCCAATCTTTGAATTTTAAAATTTAAAATTAATCATATTTATTCATAATTGATTAAACATTGCAGTGTTTTGGGTCATATGGAAAATAATTTTTTTAATTTATGTTCGTGACGGATTTGTATAAATGTTGCAGTGTTTTGGGCCGAACCGTGACAGATTTGAAAGAACGTCGCAATTTTTTGGGCTTCTCTTGGCTCAAGGTAAAATAGTGACGTTTTCTGAAAATGTCGCCAGGATTCCGTCATAGATTAAATAGTTTCTTGTAGTGGACGGAGCTAGCATCGCATCCCGATCTGTGCATCTCGGGGGCGTCTGAGCCACCGTGGGCGGTTCTCTACGCACACCGACGCCGCGCCGACAAGCGGATCCAGAGGGTGGATCTCCCGTGAGTCCGCCGGTCCTGCACGCCGAGGCCGCCGAGGAGCCGCTGCTGTCGCGAGCCTCCGCGCACAGGGAAACCACCACTCCCGTGGGTCGCCGCGCGGCCGCCGGGTGCTGGGGGAGCTACTACCGTGGGGAGCCGCGCGGCCGCCGGGTGCTGGGGTTGCCACTCCGTGGGGGAGCCGCGCGGCCGCCGGGTGCTGGGGGAGCTACTACCGTGGGGAGCCGCGCGGCCGCCGGGTGCTGGGGGAGCTACTACCGTGGGGAGCCGCGCGGCCGCCGGGTGCTGGGGGAGCTACTACCGTGGGGAGCCGCGCGGCCGCCGGGTGCTGGGGGAGCTACTACCGTGGGGAGCCGCGCGGCCGCCGGGTGCTGGGGGAGCTACTACCGTGGGGAGCCGCGCGGCCGCCGGGTGCTGGGGGAGCTACTACCGTGGGGAGCCGCGCGGCCGCCGGGTGCTGGGGTTGCCACTCCGTGGGGCTCCGTGAGGCCGCCGGGGAAGCCACTCCGTGGGGCTCCGTCGCTGCGCCGCTTTCTGGATCGGCGAAGAAAAGGATAGCAGCTGATACAGTTGCGTCGACCATGAGTTTGAGACCTGACGGTCAAATGTAAAGTTAGCATCGCGATCAAAATGTAACTTGGCATGGTCTATGCTTGTTCTTGTTGGTTTAGTCATTACGAAAGAAGTATAGAAGGTTAACTGGATATGCTCCTCTGACGGGAAATATGAAGGCGAAATATATATGAAATGCTGTGATTGCTTCATATATGTCCATTAATTTGTTTCTGTACTTCTCTCCCGCCTCTTTGGAGGAGCTAGCGTGTCAATATGGGTTTTTACGCAACATTTTTTTCTGCAATCTGCTGAACCAGCTGTAGTTAATTTTCATCTCACTCCGATGATGTGATGTAACTGTGACCGTATTTTGCCTTGGTAATCCTTCCTCCCATCAGTAGCATTTTGTATTAGCATATGACCTAGACTCCAAGTACGAAAAACCAAACCGGGAGTCGAACCGGTCGGGCTGTCGGTTCACTGGTTCAACGGTTCGACCAGTGGTCCACCGGTCCGACCACGGTTCAGTAATAGTCATATAGCATAGGTATTCCTATTGTGCACAAGCGAATCAGGAGCAGGATGGTCAGTAGAGTTGAGTTTCAACCTGTAGGCCACGGTTCGAATCCCATTCAAAGACCATCTATTTTCCCCTTTGGGCCTTCGGCCAGGCTATTTGGGCCGGATTGTGGCCCAGTAACGCGTGGGAGCAGGTCTTGGCGCCGGTTTTTTCTTTAGGCCGATCTTTTGTTCGAACTGAACCGATGAGGCTGCCGGTTCCTGGTTTTTCCGGTCGAACCGGGATTCCGGTCCGGTTTTTTGTACTATGCCTAGACTACCTAATTGACTTTATTCATTGTGACTGTTGATCCAAAGACCCTATCAAAAAGGTCGAATATTCTGCTCCGCGTGGATATTCCATAATTCAGTAGGAAAAACAGTAGAACAGTAAGAGCATATCCAAGACATTAGCTATAATCCTAGCTAAATTTAAAGAATAAAAGACTAGCTAAAAAATAAAAAATCTTTCCAAAAGCAGAGGTAAACCAACATACTCTTTAAAACTGGCGAGCATGGATGGAGAGCCTGCCTGGCTAGGCAAAGATGGGTAGCGGAGAGAAGGAGATAGCTAACATGAAAAGATAGCAATCCAGTTGGCTAGTTTGTCGGATGCAATTTTTTCTATGTTTTCTCATTTAGCCAACGGGATATATAAGAGCTCTTGAAGATGCTCCAATATTGGTTGCGCTTTTTAAGTGAAAACATTTAACTTTTGGGGGTTCTAAGTGAAAAAATCAGCTACGACATCTATTTAATACGATGTCTATGTCCCACGTGCATCTATGAACTATGATATTATGAAAAGATTTCACATAAGTCATGGTAGTCATATTAGTGTAGGTGCTTGATTAGAGAAATGAGCCAGGTTTCGTATTAAAAATGGGAGATAACTGTGTAACACGTTACGCACTTTGAGTCGTGTATTTACAAATGACGACTGCACAGTCAAGAACCAGCACACAGATAATCTATGGTGTGGTTCGTATTACACATTAAATTTTATGAAAACCATTAGTATTACACATTAAATTTTATGAAAACTACCATCGGTGTCATGACATCGATGGTAAAGCTGTAGCTTTGTCGCTGGCTTGGATCCGCACTAATACAGCGCCAATGATAATTCATACTGTGGAGTTCTTTCTTTAGTATATATATATGGTAATATGCCAACTAATAATTGATTAGTGTCCGAGGATAATATATGCTTATTGCCCCCAGCCCGCAATGATCACGTTATAGGTTTATCAATGTTTCACGTGTCTCCTAATTCAGGATACAGTTTTAATCGGATCAACCCAATGACTCCGTACCTAAAATTTGAGGTCTAGTGTAAATACCCTATGAGTTGGCCCATGAAAAATTAATTTCAAATAATGTCAAATAATCTAGGTCGTTCAGGCAACCCATTCGCGCACCAGATCTCATCCCAGCTCCCCGGTCGGTGTGGTGGCATTTCCTTGTTCGTCACTGACCTTGCGCCGCTGAAAACCGGTCATGATGCGTCGTTCGTGCTCCTCCCCAAGCCTTTCATCGGCTACACTGACACTTCTGCAGGTGTAGTTGCCAAGCGTATATGTACCAGCCATACCCAAGGTGTCGCCGGTGATGCCGAGTGCCCATACTTCCTGCTGATCAAGCGTTTTCTCCAGGCCCACTGCCGGACTCAATCATCTAGAGAGCACTGTACCCAGCAGGTATACCTAGGTGATGCCAGCTTCATTCATTCTCTACTATTTGTTTAGAAAAGGGAATATATACTAATATCTAAGCCACTGCATCAATCAATAAGTATAACTCTTCAATATTACTACACGCTTATATAATTGATAACCTAGAAGTTCCAACTACAAATGAAAATTGTGCGGTCTTCATAATTGGAAAGGATCAAAAGATAATTCTGTTGCTGAAACGCCAACCATGAGGGGCAAAGACCTCCATGGCCGCGGACTTAAGCATCGTGCAACCTATCCACCTTCTGTAGCAATGATTAGAAACGGATCCAATGTGTTCCTTTAAAGAGTAACTGTCCACCGAGATCTGAAAATGCGCAAGGATTTTCTTGGGGAGCACCCTCCGCTCCTCGGTACACTCTGGCTCAAAGTCTTATTTTATAGTTTTGGGAGCATCATTTTTTTTTGTAGTGGTGTGTGTTCACTATTCCAGTTTCAGAATGTTTTGTTGATCTTTGCGTCGATTATGTATGTGCAGAAAAAATATGAATAGTCTCTATTGAGGTCTCAAAGCAAATGGAAAGGCAGTGCATTCATAACTGTTGGGTCAACTGGTGCCACTGGTTACATGAGTTAAACTAGGTATGTGCCCGTGCGTTGCTACGGACTGAAAATATATTTAAACATACTACATCTTACCAAGGGAAAAAACATAGGTCGTGTTTCAAGAGGTATATTGATGGAAGAATTTTAAAAAGCTTGGGATTAATTAGAGCCATCCGTTACAAGAAATTAGACGGTGGAAACAAATAGAGTACTTAGAGGTACTAAATTCGTGGGACCAGGTACCAAAATAGTGGGACCAACCATTGATTTTATTTATTTTTCATTCACTCAAAACACCAGGTACCGGTGTGTGCCTCTCGAAACAGCTCTGATTGATTTAGAATTCAGGCTAAATTCTTTGGTCGATAATCTATGTGGGACCGGATTGTAATATCTCTCTTCCTCTTAATGAAATACGTGTTCACGCACGTTCTCAACAAAAAAGAATTCAGTCTAAATTTTCTTGAAATTTTCGCCAGCATCAAATTGAACCCATGGTTTATCTTGGCTTTGGAATATGTGGTTTGCATCAAAATACTGACTAGATAATTCCCAAAACTCCAGACCCATACTTGCTGATTCACAAAGATATCGAGTTTTCACAGTAAACTGTTTGCAATTAATCAGCAGATCAGAAGGTCCAACAATTTTTCGAGTGTACACAGGCTTGCTTTGCCACAGTTACTGATTTCAGGTGTCAAACAGTTTGTTTTTTGAAAGGAATGTTCCTTAACAGAGATTGAAGGGGATGCAAACAATACATTCAGATAAAAAATGAAGTACATTTGCAAAGCTAGGATGGAAGATCCCTATCCTCATTATGTATATTGTCTAGTAACATTGTTTGAAAAATACAATGCATGAAAAAAAAGATAACCATGGAGTTCTGATATCTTTTGGTCAGAGACAGCATTTTTAGTTAACTTGAACATTATTAGTGCAAACTTGCCACTTTGACAGCTACAATTAGCTTTGAAAACCGTTGAAGCTTCGTCATGCAATCAAGGTAATCCTTGAGTTCACTCCGATCCAGGTTTTCATGAAATGTAAAAAAAAGGATTAGATAATAAAGGTGAAGCAGGCTGTTGCGATTCGATTCCGACTGACTGTATGAACTATTCGAGACATCAGATTGGATATTTCAAAGAATGCGCTCTTTATCTGATCATCTTCTGAATCAGGAACCCACAATGCTGACTGTGGCGCCGACCTTGTAGCTTTTTTGCACTTTCTAGATGTTGATAGGCTCTGAAGGATCTAGGTTTCTAAAACTGAAGTAGGAAGTCAAGGATCAATACCCATGTGAGATGGCTAAAGCCTTTCTAGTTAACTCAAATTCACCAGTATCGAGCCTAAAATAAACAGGAAGCTCTACCAGAGCAGATAATGAGAAGTCCAGATAGGAATCCTATCTGACTTTATCCATGAATTCAACATAATCAATCAACAGATTTGAAGTGACAAAAAAGTAAATATAGAAACAAATTCACAATTAGATTACTTTGGAAGATGCCAATGAACTCATACTACGACGTACAGTGGACCCATTACTAATCATGTTCTTACTTTCTAAGTGAAAAGACCATCCATGTTAAGTTTTAGAAATCAGAAGAAGTAACACAACATATATTAGGAAATAAACAAAAATCAAAATGAACACTCATATCTAAACATACTACTACCAAGAGGTCAATAGTGAGTTCAGCCAAAACAGTAGCAAATTATATAGCTTAAGAGAATTTGTAAAGTCAAAAGAGTAGCAACTTTGAAACTAACCTCAGCCTCTGCCTCAATCTGGCTTCGAATTTAGATTTCTGCCAACTCCGCCGCTCTTGTATCTTTACCTCCTTTCCCTGGTATCAACAACAACAGACACATAACAACAACTAGATTTTCAAATTTAGTGTTCTTGAAGGATTATGAAATTACAAAGAGGGATTCACATTTCCCTTACGTGAAGATGACATTCATTACCTTAACTTTGTAACCTTTGAAAAGTTCTATGCATGTATAATTTCTGTTCTTGATGTGGGCACAATAGGATGGTGTGCCGGTAGCACATGTAATTCTGCAATATCAGGAGGGAACTTCTAATAGTAAAGATACATGGAAATGAGAATGATTTCTAGCGTATCAGGAGATCCGAGAAGATCGAGGCGAGAACCTGGAGCACAGCGGGTGCAGTCCACCTCGGGGGGGTTGATTTGAGGCGTGTAGCTCACATTGTAAATTCCTGTACAGCTATTACACCTGTAGTGATCCGCTGGATCGCTACTAGTAACTCTCTGCTATATTAATAGACTAGGTAAGTGCCCGTGCGTTGCTCCGGGTATGATACATGAAGAAAAAAAGTAGACTACAGAAAAAAATCAATTTTGACGGCTGTAGAGGTCGCACCAAAGTCAACATTACTTTATTTTGCAATTTGGATATATGTTACTTCAAATAAACTTACTTTAGTTAGTAAATTGCTGTTAAAGGCTAATGTCGTCAAACTTTGTATCACTTTGTATTTAATTAGTTGACTAATTGCATGTCAGGCACCAATCGAAATGGCAAACTCTGACAAAACTGAAGATTTCCGCCCTCAATGTTGAGAAGTGGCTAGAGTTGAGATATATTAAGAAGTAGTGTAGACCGTTGATACTACGTATGAGCACCCAGCAGTTTCTGTAGATCTCGAGATCTCAAATAAAGCAAGTGGTTTGCTGCATTTTAGGTAAAAATAAAATGCAGCAAACATTGATTTAGTTTTTGTCTTCCATAATATTTGCATTTCAGTGATACGTTAAAGATAAGTGCGTGTTCTTCCATGGCTCCGGTGAGCAAAACAAAATTTCTATAAACAAACTCCACCACAGTTCCCATACAATTCCTATAGAGCACCATCTTTCACAAGCTGCACTCATTATTATTATTCATACCAATCTATTGGGGCAATGGAAAGAAATATCATCATGAACCTGGACAATAGAAACCATCCTCTTTGAATTCCAAGCGTTGAGGCCCGTCCTCCTTTCTCTTCTCTGGTAAATACATATATATCCATCAAAATTCACTTTTCATTTGTAACACTCTTCTCCAAATTACATCGTGAATTTTCATCTTCCCAAGACAAGAGGAACTGTCGTGTCAGTCTTTGTCACAACAACCCATAGCCACCATGCTGCACAAGTGCATCCAGGACCACCCGATATGTGCCGCCACAGCAGAGATACCTTGATTTGGCTTTCTTGCCACGCATCTACAATAATCTCACTGCCACCATGCAGCAAAATCAGCATTGCAGTGCGTAATGCTTCCTGCAAGGACGAAAAAAATAAACTGATTACATACCATTGTTCTGGCCAAAATATTAGATAAGAAACAGATACTTTGCCGGATCCAACTGAGTTCTAGATTGATTCATTCAACTGTCGTGTCCATATAGCTAGCGAAAAGACTTCCAGTGAACAATACAGACCTCCCTGGATGTCAGATGAACTGACATAGGAGGTCTTCTAAACACTGTGCTGACGAGCAACAGAATGCATCTGAGCTAAAAACGCATTTAAGATTCAGAAGCATCGGTACAATATAGTTCCTTGATTACTCTATAAGAATGTACATTGGTGGCCCTAGTCCTTCGGTCCTGCTTATGTTGCTTATGTGCACTACCATACTACTTATATGCAGTATACTGAGTCCTCAAAACTTCAAAACTCACTGATGCTTTGGTAACAATCATGCCAATTTTTTATACAAGACCTTTTTGATAAAGACCATTCATCGTCAACGGCAACAAGAAAAATGATAAAGCACATCCGAACCGACATCATATCGCGCATGATCCATGAGCATCCCTAAACAACTCGCATCTACAGATAACCCTGCAGACCTATCCTGCTAATCATCGCACGATCGTCAACTCTCTAACCTATGCATGCATATGCATTATCAGCCTGATGCCTAGCTGATGTGACGATGCTGCATGCATTTTTGGTAGCCTGCTGAAGCAAGCTAAGCCACTCATCACTCTCGGGTTGATATTTATATACATATAATAATAAGTATCTCACATACGTACTCTTAATTGCTGCGATTATTTGCAACACTCTCCGATCCGTTCATCGGAAAAATTCTGGGAGTTGCTCTAGTTTATTCCGGCTGGTTGTGCAATTGTGTGCTCATGGAATCTCTCGCGTGTGGTTTATTGATTTGTTCGTTGCGCGCGTCTCTAATTGACGACGACGACGTCTCGCGTGCGTGTCATCGTGTGGCTCCGGCCATGCATGGCTGCATGCGTCGAGTGTGTCCCTGGTTCTGGGGTCCGAGCGGTTGCGTGGCGCCGCGTGCGGCCAGCAATTCTGTTGCGTGGCCGGGGGACACCATGGCACGCCTGCAGATGCCTTCATGCATGCATCCTTGGCCTCAATTATTTGTTCATTACTGTACTTTGGTCTGCGCTTAATTAGCTTTCGTCATCCACGTACGTGGTGCTCTTAATTTACACCTAGCTAGTTATACACCTACATGCGTACGTACATACGTGATACGTGCATGGTATATAGTTTGCTAAATGCTAATCAATAATTTGCATTGTGAGCTGTTAAGTTGTAGATGAGTTAGTGCGGAGCTTGCGCGTCACGACATCTTAATTGTTGGCGCACGAGCGGCATGGATGGGTCGGATTCAATGGAACGATATCGATCGATCGATCGATCCACCCCCAATTAAAGAGCGTTGAATTGTCACGGCCTATACTGACCCACCTGGCGACCCACGGCCATCATCAATCCTCTTGCATT
Organism: Echinochloa crus-galli; assembly: GCA_900205405.1. NCBI lineage: Eukaryota > Viridiplantae > Streptophyta > Magnoliopsida > Poales > Poaceae > Echinochloa > Echinochloa crus-galli. Next base: position 955,628 of record OAMR01000276.1, on the reverse strand, counting down.
GATCGCCTAGTTGAATCCTGCTCATCGAGATACCTTGATTTGGCTTTCTTGCCACGCATCTACAATAATCTCACTGCCACCATGCAGCAAAATCAGCATTGCAGTGCGTAATGCTTCCTGCAAGGACGAAAAAAATAAACTGATTACATACCATTGTTCTGGCCAAAATATTAGATAAGAAACAGATACTTTGCCGGATCCAACTGAGTTCTAGATTGATTCATTCAACTGTCGTGTCCATATAGCTAGCGAAAAGACTTCCAGTGAACAATACAGACCTCCCTGGATGTCAGATGAACTGACATAGGAGGTCTTCTAAACACTGTGCTGACGAGCAACAGAATGCATCTGAGCTAAAAACGCATTTAAGATTCAGAAGCATCGGTACAATATAGTTCCTTGATTACTCTATAAGAATGTACATTGGTGGCCCTAGTCCTTCGGTCCTGCTTATGTTGCTTATGTGCACTACCATACTACTTATATGCAGTATACTGAGTCCTCAAAACTTCAAAACTCACTGATGCTTTGGTAACAATCATGCCAATTTTTTATACAAGACCTTTTTGATAAAGACCATTCATCGTCAACGGCAACAAGAAAAATGATAAAGCACATCCGAACCGACATCATATCGCGCATGATCCATGAGCATCCCTAAACAACTCGCATCTACAGATAACCCTGCAGACCTATCCTGCTAATCATCGCACGATCGTCAACTCTCTAACCTATGCATGCATATGCATTATCAGCCTGATGCCTAGCTGATGTGACGATGCTGCATGCATTTTTGGTAGCCTGCTGAAGCAAGCTAAGCCACTCATCACTCTCGGGTTGATATTTATATACATATAATAATAAGTATCTCACATACGTACTCTTAATTGCTGCGATTATTTGCAACACTCTCCGATCCGTTCATCGGAAAAATTCTGGGAGTTGCTCTAGTTTATTCCGGCTGGTTGTGCAATTGTGTGCTCATGGAATCTCTCGCGTGTGGTTTATTGATTTGTTCGTTGCGCGCGTCTCTAATTGACGACGACGACGTCTCGCGTGCGTGTCATCGTGTGGCTCCGGCCATGCATGGCTGCATGCGTCGAGTGTGTCCCTGGTTCTGGGGTCCGAGCGGTTGCGTGGCGCCGCGTGCGGCCAGCAATTCTGTTGCGTGGCCGGGGGACACCATGGCACGCCTGCAGATGCCTTCATGCATGCATCCTTGGCCTCAATTATTTGTTCATTACTGTACTTTGGTCTGCGCTTAATTAGCTTTCGTCATCCACGTACGTGGTGCTCTTAATTTACACCTAGCTAGTTATACACCTACATGCGTACGTACATACGTGATACGTGCATGGTATATAGTTTGCTAAATGCTAATCAATAATTTGCATTGTGAGCTGTTAAGTTGTAGATGAGTTAGTGCGGAGCTTGCGCGTCACGACATCTTAATTGTTGGCGCACGAGCGGCATGGATGGGTCGGATTCAATGGAACGATATCGATCGATCGATCGATCCACCCCCAATTAAAGAGCGTTGAATTGTCACGGCCTATACTGACCCACCTGGCGACCCACGGCCATCATCAATCCTCTTGCATTGATCGCCTAGTTGAATCCTGCTCATCCCTGTTGCACCGGCGAAGAAGAACAGCGTATGATCTCTGACTCAACTCACGCAGTTTAGTTTTCTCCACTAGTGACTAGTCAGTCGGTACTAGTCTCAGTATTCCTAGCAACAACAGTAGTCAGAAACTTGAATTGTGACACTACGTCGTGATTGTTCTGAAACTTGTGCACTGACGACAGCCTAACAGCGTGCGCGCCCATCAGGCTCCACTCCAGCTCCAGTGTGATTGTTCGTCAATGCTGCAACGACGGCCGGTGGTGCAGATCCGCCGGCCGTATAATACTATCGCCATCAGAGCGCGTACGTGTAGCATCGAGCATGCATGCGTGCATGTTACAAGTATATATACCTTATTACGTAAGGTCCCCAGGGAAAAAGTCTACTTCACCCCCTAACCTATGAGGGGTGGAACACATCACCCCAACCTATGAAAATGGATTTTTTACCTCTGAACTTTCTAAAACCGGACGAATCACCCTCTAAAGCAGTTTTGAAAAATCATAATAAATCACAAAAAATCATAAAATGAAAAATCAAATTGTGTTGGACTTCAAATTAGTAGTTCTAGCAGTGAACATATAATACGGAATGCTTTAGTA
>OAMR01000276.1:933195-953142 GCA_900205405.1 Echinochloa crus-galli | reverse complement strand
GATGAGTCGGGGAATAATAATAATTCTGACGGTACTCTGGGGGATCAACAAAAGGCTCCATCATCAGCTGAACAACGAAGGATGGTGAATGAGTCGGTTGATATTGCAGTTAATGGCCTACTTGATGAGATCAGCTTAAAAGTGGTGCTTGAAGAGGATGACATGGAGCAGATTGGGGAGAGGGAACTCACTGGCACCGCTAACCTTGTGGCGCAGCACGTCCCCATGGCAGAAGTTCATGAAGCTGGGCTGCCTAATACAGGCTCGCCACAATCTCTCGTGGTTGCAGCTAGTCAGCATGTGCAAGCAACTGTGGAACAGCAGTCCGTCCAGAAGGATGACATGGCCGGGCAACAAAGGTGTCACACAGAGGGGCAGCATTATGAGCCGCCAAGCGAGAGCATACAGCAGCTAGTGCCGCAGGAGCAACCGGTGGTTGCGGTCCTGTCTGTGGAGACCAAGCAGCCAGCTGCGACGGTAATGCAGCCAGCAGCAGCGCTGGTTACGCAGCAGTCTGCAAGGTCAACAGATGTTGCAGGGTCCCAGCTCCCTGCAAAAATAAAAAACAAGACCAAGAAGACATCTGACCCGGTTAAACTGGGGAACACTTTAAGACGCAGCAATAGATCTTCGTCGAAAGATGACGAGCACAACCTGACGAAGACCGCGCGCATGGCAGCAGTCCGACACTTGGAGACGCCAGGTAATTCTAATTCATTCTCTAGCTTTCCTGATTCCCGCATTTCTTCCAATTAAAGCACATCCGAACCGACATCATATCGCGCATGATCCATGAGCATCCCTAAACAACTCGCATCTACAGATAACCCTGCAGACCTATCCTGCTAATCATCGCACGATCGTCAACTCTCTAACCCTGCGTGAGGCGCTGTCGGCGGCTTCAACCGTAGTGAGGTCTCGTCGGCGGATTCCAGGCCATCCGCGACAGCGGCCGGCCCTGGATCACCGTGCAGCACGCCGACGGCGCCTTCGCCGTCAACCTTGGCGACCACGGCGACCACGGCCTCATGTTCGCCGGAGGAGCAGGTGCCCCGTCAGGGCGTTTCTGGTCCGGTGAAACCGAAGAGGCTGATGCAGCTGATGCAGAACGGGGAGTCGTCGAGCCTAGACCAACCCAACAGCAGTTTTCTTCATCTTCCCCAAGGCCGATGGTGATTCACCGGGAGCAGCCTCAGATTCCAAAGGCATCCAGGACTGGTGGCTCCCCTAGCCCGGGGAATCGATGGCCATGGATGAAACCTTGGCGAGGGCCCCTGCCGAAGCTGGAGAAGCGATCATCGACGCTGGGAGATTTCCTGCTACCGGTCTGGGATCGCCGCCGCAGTTCGCCGGAGAATTCCACCGCTGACGGAGCTTGCCCGGACGAGCCGCGATGCGATCGACGCGATCCGGTTTCCTCGCGAATTTCAAAATTGCACAGGCACCCTCGCTGCATGAAGCAGGCCGGTGGGTCTGTTCGTGGGCTAGGTCCGGCCCATTCAGGAGTGGAGTGGATACGTCGTCAGCTGAACCCTAGTGTTTGGCTCGGCACCGTCGGCGGCGACCGCAGAACCTACGTGGAGGCAACCATGGCAGGGGCATCGCGCGAGCAAGGTGGAGCGGACCGGACAGCAGGAAGAGGCCTCGCCCAACTCAACGCTCGGGCGCATGGTGGTCGGGGCAATGGCCGTCGCGATCGCGGCCGCGGCAGGCACCAAGGCGCTGGTCGCCATGCTGAGGGGCGTGATGGGCAGGCTTCTCGCGGTGGCCATGGCGGCATGAAGCGCACCGGTGCCGGTGCCAACCACGGAGCCGGGGGCTCGGCGCACCCTGGGGATGCCAACCGCAGTGCCGGAGGCTCTGCGCACGCAAGCGAGACTGGTGGTTCTGCACATCAAGAATCAAAGGTGGAGAAGATGAAACAGGTTGGGCCTGATTTGGATCTCCCGGCAGCCAAGAAGAAAAAAGGTTTGCGCTGTAGCATTTGTTCTGAGGATCATTTCACTAATCAATGCCCGCTACTCCGTGCTCCCAAACCGCAGGCAACTTTCTGGGGTTTGGCAGGTGATGGTCTGGGATTTTTCCATATACCAACTGAGGGAGTTATGAGTGCTCCTCCGCCAGAGAAAGTTGCTGCTACTGCGTTGATCCGGATTGTGGAGGGAGAAGTTTCAGCCGAGTTACTGAAGGCCGAATTAGCAAGGATCCTTCCTATCAAATGGGAGTGGGAAGTCCGTGTACATGGGCCAAAGGAATTCATCGTTCCCTTCCCTAGTCTAGTGGAGTTGAAGACTCTGGTTGCAATTAAAAGGATACCGACAGATAACAATGAAGGGGTCCTATTTTTTGAAGAGTGGTCACAGGAGATCAAACCCAAGCGGAAATTGCATCAGGTCTGGGTTGTGGTTTATGGAGTTCCCTATGAGATCCGTTCCTTCCTACCACTTTGGGCTATTGGCAGTACTCTGGGTGCTACAGAAAAGGTGGACATGACCTATCTAAGGAAACATGGGGTGGTGCGTTTATTGGTGAATGTCCTGGATGCTAATAAAATCCCAGGGGACACCGACATTGTGGTAAAGGGCTTTATGTGTACAATTTATTTCAAAGTAGACGAGATAGTGAGCACAGATGATGATTTTTTTGATGATGATGACCTGCTAGATGATGAGGTTGGTCAGGGAGATCACGAGATGGAGGATGCAAATCAATCAAAAGGGGATCCTCCAGATGAGTCGGGGAATAATAATAATTCTGACGGTACTCTGGGGGATCAACAAAAGGCTCCATCATCAGCTGAACAACGAAGGATGGTGAATGAGTCGGTTGATATTGCAGTTAATGGCCTACTTGATGAGATCAGCTTAAAAGTGGTGCTTGAAGAGGATGACATGGAGCAGATTGGGGAGAGGGAACTCACTGGCACCGCTAACCTTGTGGCGCAGCACGTCCCCATGGCAGAAGTTCATGAAGCTGGGCTGCCTAATACAGGCTCGCCACAATCTCTCGTGGTTGCAGCTAGTCAGCATGTGCAAGCAACTGTGGAACAGCAGTCCGTCCAGAAGGATGACATGGCCGGGCAACAAAGGTGTCACACAGAGGGGCAGCATTATGAGCCGCCAAGCGAGAGCATACAGCAGCTAGTGCCGCAGGAGCAACCGGTGGTTGCGGTCCTGTCTGTGGAGACCAAGCAGCCAGCTGCGACGGTAATGCAGCCAGCAGCAGCGCTGGTTACGCAGCAGTCTGCAAGGTCAACAGATGTTGCAGGGTCCCAGCTCCCTGCAAAAATAAAAAACAAGACCAAGAAGACATCTGACCCGGTTAAACTGGGGAACACTTTAAGACGCAGCAATAGATCTTCGTCGAAAGATGACGAGCACAACCTGACGAAGACCGCGCGCATGGCAGCAGTCCGACACTTGGAGACGCCAGGTAATTCTAATTCATTCTCTAGCTTTCCTGATTCCCGCATTTCTTCCAATCTGAAAGCTGTTGGTATTTCGCTTGGTAGAGATGATAATGTAATTAAATCTTCCACGTTAGCTGTTAAAAATATAGAAGTTGATAGAATGCCAGTGTCAACAAGGAAGAAAAAAGACATTGAAAAAGGGTATCAAAACATGTTTCTTAACCATAATATCACAAATACTAGTGATGATAAGAGGGAGAAATTTTTCAGTCGGCCCTTGACTACTGTGGTGGAGATACGAAAGAGGACCGACTAGATCAGGACTTGGATTATATTCTAAAAGATCTGAGCTCTGCTCCAAGAAAGAAAAAATCTAAATCAACCTCCGTCACAAAAAAAGGGAAACCGCCTAAAAAACCAAGAACTCCATCTAAGCTAAGTTTAAGATGAAAGGGGTCTTTTGGAATAGCAGAGGTCTCGCAGACTTGGCTAAGCATAGATATTTGTCGGAGCTGGTTAAAGAAGAGCAGATTAATTTGATAGCTCATTCAGAGACGGGTAGGGATAGTTTTACAGACCCGGTGCTAAAAAACCTATGTGGGGGTAAAGATTTTATTTGGCATAGCATGGCCCCGCATGGCAGATCAGGTGGAATCCTTTTGGGTGCCGATCTTAGCATTTTTGACATAGGCACCATTGATGAAGGCGACTTCGATGTTAAATTCACCCTTAGAATTAAAGAGGACGATTTCAAGTTCAATTTTTACGTAGTGTATGGCCCAGCTCAGGAAGAAAATAAAATGGCCTCCCTTGCTGAGATGGCCAACACGTGCTCTAAAAGTTCCCTTCCGTATATCATAGGAGGGGATTTTAACATTATGAGAAACCCTGTTGAAAAGAGCACTGAAAATTTTGATTCTAAATGGCCAGACTTATTTAACGCTGTTATAGAATCTTTGGACCTTAGAGAGATTATCATGTCTGGTAGACTCTATACTTGGGCAGGTCCAGGAGATGATCCGACATATGAGAAGCTAGATAGAATTCTTGTTAGCACAGATTGGGAGGAAAAGTTCCCTTTGGCGATGGTAGAAGCAAGAGATAGGAATATTTCGGATCATACTCCTCTAATCCTTAACTCTAGATCTTCCACTCACCGGAATGGTCAACCACCCTTTAAATTTGAAAGAGGGTGGTTGTTGAGAGAAGGCTTTTTCGATATGGTCGCAGAGGTCTGGAGTTTAGAAAACAGGGGTGCTTCACCCTTGGCTAGGTGGCAGAATAAAATCAAGCGCCTTAGACAACACCTTAGAGGCTGGGCCAAAAATACTGCAGGGTCCTATAGGAAGGAGAAAAAAAAGCTCCTAGATCTGCTGGAAAAGCTAGATACTATAGCAGAAACCAGTACTCTTTCTGATAATGAGATAAATATGAAGCATTATCTAAAAGAGAGCCTCGTCACCCTCATGAGGGAAGAGGAAAGTAAATGGTATGAAAGGGCTAAAGTGACCACTCTCTTGCAAGGGGATGACAACACTCGTTTCTTTCATTTGGTGGCAAATGGAAAACACCGAAAACAACACATGTTCATATTACAACAAGATGATGGGGTTATAGTTGGTAATTCTGAATTAAAACAGTATATCACTAACTATTATAAAGACCTCTTTAGTCAATCTGATGAGACCGCTATCACTTTGGTGGAATCTCAAACAGATGATATTACCTAGGTGACAACGGAGGAAAATAATATCCTCACTTCACCCTTTACAGAGATAGAGGTGAGAGAGGCAATCTTCCAAATGGAACACAATAAAGCACCTGGACCAGATGGTTTCCCAGCTGAATTCTACCAGGTTTTTTTGGGAGATTCTAAAGGATGATCTTATGGCCCTTTTCACAGAATTTTATGAAGAGAGGCTTCAACTATTTAGTATTAACTTTGCAACAATCTCTTTAATTCCAAAAGTCCAAGACGCCAAGCAGATTCAACAATACAGACCCATTTGTGTCCTAAATGTCAGCTTTAAGATTTTTACAAAAGTTGGCACAAACAGACTAAACAAAGTAGCAAAAACGGTGGTAAGCCCATCACAAACTGCTTTTATGCCTGGCAGGAATATCATGGAAGGAGTGGTTATATTACACGAAACCATCCATGAATTACACACCCGAAAGAGAGACGGAGTCATTCTCAAAATAGATTTCGAGAAGGCTTACGACAAAGTTAAATGGTCTTTCCTTCAACAAATGCTTCGTATGAAGGGTTTCTCACCAAAATGGTGTAGATGGATTGAAGGAATGGTCACAGGGGAAGTGTTGGCGTCAAGGTTAATGATGACATAGGACGCTTCTTCCAATCCAAGAGGGGTTTGCGCCAAGGCGATCCTATGTCCCCAATTCTTTTTAATATTGTGGCAGACATGTTGGCATTACTTATTAAACGTGCCAAAGAGGATGGCCAGATAAAGGGAATTTTGCCGCATCTCTTAGATGATGGGCTGTCTATCTTGCAATATGCGGATGACACCATCATCTCTATTGATCATGACTTGGATCAGGCCAGAAACATGAAACTTCTACTCACTGCTTTTGAGCAACTCTCCGGACTGAAAATAAATTTCCATAAAAGTGAAAATTTTTTGTTACGGAGGAGCAAAAGAATGTGAAAATGATTATATCCAACTCTTTGGTTGCGCTGCGGGTGAATATCCTTTTAGATATCTGGGAATTCCCATGCACCATAGAAAACTTTTGAATGCAGATTGGAAAAAAAATAGAGGATCGTTTTGAAAAGAAATTATCTTGCTGGAAGGCTAAGCACTTATCCTCTGGTGGCAGATTGATTTGCTGGAAGGCTAAGCACTTATCCTCTGGTGGCAGATTGATTCTCCTAAATTCAGTGCGTAGTAGCCTACCTATGTTTATGATGTCTTTCTTTGAGATACCAAAAGGAGTTCTTAAAAAACTTGATTATTATAGATCAAGATTTTACTAGCAAGGCAACTCTAATAAAAAAATATCGCCTTGCCCGCTGGGAAATACTGCGTCGACCCAAGGATCAAGGGGGACTCGGGATCCTTAACCTCGCACTACAAAATAAGTGTTTATTAAGTAAATGGATTTATAGTTTACTTAATACTGATGGCACTTGGCAAACAATGCTTCGGAACAAATATCTAAGTTCCAGGACACTTTCACTGGTTCAGGCCAAACCTTATGACTCTCATTTTTGGAGAGGACTCATGAAAATTAAGGAAGAGGTCTTGAGCTGTGGGTCCTTCAAGATTAAAAATGGAGGAAATACGAGGTTTTGGGAAGACACTTGGATAGGTCAACAACCGTTGAAGGAGCAATATCCGTTTCTTTATAATGTTGTTCGCCAACCGCATAGCACAGTGGCTAATGTCATGCAGACCACTCCTCTTAATATTTCTTTTAGGAGGTCACTAGTGGGTGATAAACTAAGAGACTGGCTGCACCTTGTCACTAGGTTAGCAATTATCAACTTGAGAAAAGGCACAGACCAGTTCGGCCGGAATCTAACCAGGAGTGGAATCTTTACCGTTCGCTCGATGTATCTGCGTGTATTAGATCAACATCCCCCGTTCCGACATAAGTTGATTTGGAAATTAAAAATTCCTCTCAAAATTAAGATCTTCTTGTGGTACCTTTTAAAAGGGGTGATTCTCACAAAAGATAATCTAGCTTGGAGGAATTGGAAAGGAAGTCAAAAATGTTGTTTCTGTAATACTAATGAGACGATTAGGCACCTTTTTTTCGACTGCCACCATGCTAGGATGATATGGCAAATAGTTCACCTAGCAACTGGGTTATCCCCTCCAACTTCAATTTCCCATATGCTAGGGAATTGGTTATTGCCGTTAAATAAAAATGACAGGCAATTGATTTTGGTGGGTTATGCTGCCTTATGTTGGGCTATCTGGCGTTGCAGGAATGATATTATCTTTGACAACGCCCGATACACTTCATTTTTGCAGACTATTTTCAGGGGAGCGTACTGGCTTCGTTTTTGGGCGCAGCTCCAGCGTGATGATAGGACGAAGGAGGTTTTCAAGGCTACTAGTATGTCTTTGGAGACCATTGCATTAGAGATGTCAAACCAGGGTTGGAAACTTAATTTTAGAATTGGTTTTGTTTCCTCGCTTTCGTCTTTCTCCCCTTTGGTCAACAGCGGTGATAGCTGATTTTGTAATAATTGAAGGCTGTGTACGTTCAGTAGAGGCCGGAATGAAATTCCATTATCTAAAAAAACAACCGAACCGACAAAATAGCACTAATGCAAATATATACACAGTAGTCATTTTAATTTGTTTTGTTTGTTTTAAGAAAGTTTTGCGCATGGTTTATCGTACACAGAAAGGCTCCCTTTTTAAAGTTGTGCATAGCAAACAAAAACTAATGAAATCATGCCTGAATTGTGACCAGGCTGCTGACCTGAAACCAAAGTTTTTCACCTAGATGAGCTACCTCAACAAAAGAAAAAAAAGCTCATCAACCATGCAGACCTAGATGCTATGTATACGAATTTGCATATTCAAGGACTACAACAATGCAGAATGATGCATGGAGGATGCAGTAAGAAAAACTCAGAATAATGAGCTCGTCTGATGGGCTTCTGGACTTCCAGCCAAGCTGTTATCATAGATTGACAATCACATGCATCAGGCATTGTCTTTCTTACAACCTCATCAATGTAAGCTTGTAGAATAGCATAACTACCATTCTCAAGGCAGCGATAAGTTGTCACCTGCAAGATCAAGAATTCAGGTACTGCTTCAACTGGAGGTGAATTCACCTTGCTCCTCCAATAAGATGTTCCATCTTGTTAGTTAAAAGGGCTTTCTTTAACTCGGTACTTTTTGTTTTTGTGGATGACTGATGTCATGATGTGCTAGTTGTCCTCTTTCTACGGAGGTCATAGACAAGTAATATGTAGTGAAATAAAACAATCATAGCTGTGGCAAATATGGTTAAGCCATGATGATGAACTCGTCACTGCAATGGAGGAAATCGATTATTAAGTGAAGATATAATCAACGGGAAATATTTTGTATGTCTGCAATACAGATGTCTCAAAACATAGCCCCTCTATCACTCTCAAAAAAATCATATTTAAGTGGAACTTTACTTGAAGTAATAAAAAGAACTAAAGTAACCATTGAGGAGATATGATATTCTGAAAGCTTCTTCCCTTCATTTCTTTTTTGCTATGAAACAGTTACAATTCAACCATGATTGTTTCGTAGCTATTCACGCGCTTGCTTCTAAATAAAAAGTATGTAATGCAGAATTCCAAAAGCAGACTAGGCATCACCCACCTCGATTAATTAGACTAATGGTTTGGCTCCCAGCATTGGCCATCAACAAACTCTGATTCTTGAATCTGCAAATGTAATAAGGACCTTTGACGCCTTGCTCCGTTGCTGGATTCGGAGTTGGACCTCTGGACGGGGGTGGACGAGCCCGTTGTTTGAGCCAGCATTGGCAACATTCTCTAGTCGCATGAGCTCCTGGACGATGGGCGAGCGGCCTAGTCGCATAAGCTCCTGGACGATGGGCGAGCGGCCGACGCAGAGGACAACAAACTCCTCCATGGTGAGCTGCTGGCTCGTGCCGCCGACCTCACGGAGCTCAAACTCCTCCTTGACCATGAACTCGCTGTCATTGTCGAGGTTCCGGATAAGGCACCTCGGGTCGGCCTACTCCCCCTCATGTGTGGCCTCGGAGGAGCCCGATGACCCCTGGCGCGACCGCCCCCCACTGGGGGCTTGGCCGGCGCGGCACCGTCTGATCTGGATCGAGAGATGGCGAGACCAGCGCCGGGCGTACGGGTCCGTCGTAGGAGGCCGATCGGGCCATCTCGAGGCGTGCAAGGTCGGGGTCTGCGACGAGCCCATCATTTGAAGAAGCCTCCAGCGTTGCTCCAGCGCCGGCTCGGACGTCCACACGTCGAGCACCGCGACGGCGAACATGCCTTTAGCAACACTAAATTGTGTTACTGTAGGTTAATAAATTTGTTGCTAAGTTTGATGTTACTAGAGTTGTAATATTGATCATTTGAATCCACCTAGGAAAACCTAATTGTAACTTTACATATTCGGATTGCTAGACAAAACATACAAAAATTGAAGGCCAAGCAATTGGTATTCCTTTGGCATGGGCATCACCGATGGTCTTGTAACCTGTTATGGGCCTTACTAATGGCTCATCTTGTTGTGTAGGATGATTGATACGCACTTTGTAGAATTGTTTTCCAATTTCAATTCCACCAACATTTGCTGTTGGACTAGAGCTCAAAATGGTAGCATAGGCCACAGTGTCCTTATTTCGATGGTTTGCAGTCTTAAGCATCACCGTTGTTCCATCCTACATTGAATTAACATAGTCAGTCATGGACCAACAAGCACTAGTTGTGTACAGATAACCAATTAGACAATTCTATGTCTGCTCACCGCAATTGGACGAGGTTGTGCATATTTTGAATGCTTACGGCTTGCACCTTTATCACTAGCCAAAACTTGTTGTGGCCTGGTTGTAGACTCTTGGAGCACTCCTTGTTGATTCTTAGTCATCTAAAGTAATATATGAATTAATATGCTAAACCATACCATGTTGAAGGAAAAAAATATTCTTGTGATAAATGAAAAAGTACAATTCTTACATACCTTTCTATTTCTTGTTATTCTACCATTATTTGAATTCTGTATACATAAATCAAACTGAAGGAAAGTCAAAACCATTGTTAGTATATCAATTTTCAAGGATTGAGCAGGGACAATATACCTCTTTTTGGATACAATCATTACTAGAACACTGTGGGATGATGGTGTTGTTTCATGATAGAAAAATTCCCTGTAATTACCATCATCTTGACACTGGTTGTTCTGACATATTGACACAATCAAGTATGAGTATAGTGCTGTGTAAGATGTCAAGCAACAATATGATAACCTTTGTATTGGACAAAATTATATATAGAGATAAAATTTACCAATTCATCCCTCTGTTTAAAAAATTCATCTCCATTGCTTGGTTCAGCACATTGGACTCTCTGAAAATTTTTTACAATGTTAACACAAAGACTTACCTAAATTTTGTGAAAACATGAAAATAAAAAATACCTTTCTGTTCGAATGGACTGCATGATTCTGAAAATTACCATGATCAGTTGATACACAATTTTCCTAAGAAAGGGATACAGAGTCAGTAGAATTTCAATACAGACAATGGCTAAACCAGGGGCAGCAATTGGCCAAACATTTACAGTGAGAAAACTTAGCACGAGTTGTAACCATAATATTTTAATATATGCATAAACCATGAAATTTATTGTTTGGCTCCCCCTGATTTATTTCCTACTCGCATACAGAGTCAAAGGAAAGACAGTACCTTTGTTGGTTCTACATTCTCGTGGTGCCTCCTATTGTTTGAGAGATCAACAATAAGTTTGTCTTGATTTCTAACACGCTCTTTCAATTGTTTTATTTCCTCCAACATATGACTCTCTAGATCAGATGTTGATCCATCTACTGTAGCTATATTAATGTCCTTCAAATGACCAGTTGTTCGGCCATAGACTTGTTTGGGATCTGGAAGCAATCCCATGCCATGTACTTGTCCAGGTTTCTCTTCTCCCAATACTTGATGTAATGCATCACCTTTCCATGCTACTTTTCCCTCGCTATTTTGTGCTAACTCTGGTTGTTTATCTATGATATTTTCCAACTGAACCTGTAAGTGGAAATGCACAAGCATAATAATCATGTTACTTTAGTACAAAAACTTGATACTTGCAAACATCCTTGTGTGTAAATACCATACCGCAGGCTCATTTGGCCCCTTGACCCTCTTCCGGTGAGTTGCTAGGTAAAGCTTTGCTCTATGTGGAGGGGCTTTTGTGGGATCAGCTTGTCTCTAGAAAATAGCAATAACAAAATTATAAGATAAAAATATAGAATAAAAAATGATAAATAGTGAATCAGTATATTAAGAAAAACAAGCAATGAAAAAGGGCTCACAATTTGATCTTTTCTAAATAGCTTCTTTTTTAATGTTGCCTTATACTTTCTCCAATCCCTCCCAATTGATTTTAGTATCCATTTCTCACACGAGCGAGGATACAAGAACCTTGTCTAGAATGAAGTACATGTAATGAGTAAAATTAACTATTTGGCTGTTGTTCATAAAACATAGTAAATTGTAAAATGTAGCATACCTGAATGCAATGAAGTATAGTTTCAGCACTATCCTTCTTGACCTTTCTCCAATCTTTGATATTTACAGGACAATACCCACTGTTTCGTGCTATGGTCCCTAAAAATTGTCCTAAAAGACCACCTTCTATTCCAATAGGTTGCCCAAGCCGGTTGCAATTTACTACTATTCGTTTTTCCTCCGGTAGATTCCAAACATGCGTCAAAACAGTTCTGCTTCGATTGGTTACTTCACCATGACCATCACCTAAAAAAGGTTCACTTTAGTAATGCGGTGCACATACGTTATGTTATTCCAAATACATCTGTACCTGGTTTTTCCTGGATGTCATCATCAAGCTGCTGGTCAATATCATTGGCACATTGTGTTTCGGTTTGAATTACATTTAGGAGCTGCTTTTTCTTTGTACTCCTTTTCCCTATAAAAAATGTTGGGAAAATTAGAATATGTTCAGAGTAAACACACACAAAGAGTAAATTGCAGCTTCATCATACCACCTTTAGTTCGATTTGCTGCAGATTTTGGTGCTTGTTTGTTGGACTTGATAAGTGACATGGTGGCTATTCTCTGCCTCGTCACAAATAAGCTAACCTTCTTCTTGCTTTCATTCTCTTTAAGCATTTCCATCACATCGGTATCCCATTCTATTGCAACCAAACTACGTCTTCTCTTATAATATAGAAAGTCAACTGATTTGTATCCATATTCCTCGATCAACCCTATCAAGTTGAAAAAACATATCTCATCTCTGTCTATTTCCCTTTGCACGTATTCCTGTCCTGGAGCCGCTCCATGGCATTCAAGATTTATGGTCCAAATATCCGCAGCCATGGTAGCATAATCTAATTAAAATTAAGAGTGACATCTGAATTAGTTGTTTAGAATTTTTTGTATGTGAAAAAAGAGAACACTTATAAGATCAAAATGAACCAATCATAGTCAGAATTAAATTTAAAGTAGTATTTCAGATTAGGATCCTTCATAATGCAAGACAAAATTTGCATTGCTCCCTTCCCTAACTACAGCCACTACAGGACGAACACCATTTAGCCATGTATATCTCGCAACAGAACATACATCTGTTGGCAGCCTGCCCACTAGCTACGGAAAATCAGCCCATGCCCCGGTTACAAATTGTCCACCCCCCTATTACCTTGACATTGCTTTCAGCCAAGAGTTTAGTACATAAGAGATTTCCCATGATACCTTGGCCTCTACAGATCCAAAATTATATACAACATGCCGATGCAATACATGATCCTAAAAGGTACTGAAATTTAATTTCTAATTTCTAAGAAATATTCAGTAATGTTTGTCCAAAGGGCTTCTTTTATGATAAACAATAGAGAAATTCAGATGTATTGTATCTTCCTGAACTACTAGAACCATATTTAATATCAGCCCCACAGTTCCTTTAATATTGAGTTATCTTCAGTAGGCATGTGAGTGCATAATCATTTCAGTGCTATTAGGACAGCATTGACTCAGAGCTATCTTCAGTAGGACTGTAATATTTTGTGTAAAGAAGACGGTTCCTCTAAGGCATACACATCTGTAGTAGAGATTGATCTAAAAAAAATCTGTAGTAAAGATTGATCTCACTACAAATTGGTAATAATTGATCTGAAAGCCCATTCCTTATTCTAACTAGATGAAAACATGAAATTAGAGGAATTCAAATACGAGAACTAACCACGTGCTTTTCTGTCTTTCACTAGCTCTCTCCTATCTAACTTGTCATGTCCCCCTCCCCCTGTAGTTCTTTTGCTGTAAAAAACATACTAATTTAGGAAGAGGAATAAGATAGGTGAAGAAATGTTAAAATCATTGAAAACATAGTGAGTACCAATTTTTTCATGCACGAGGTTAAGATATTATGCACAGATAATTGTTACCCTACTACAAGGACATAAAAAAATCAAACAGTAAGAAATATTTCCACTGAAACTTTATACAATTTTAAACTGAATCATTGATCTGTGAACCTAGGCATCGAAATTCATAACACCAATAATCTATGATTACCAGGACAAGTCCTCCAGACTTAGATGGGATAGGGTTTTAAATGGGGGTCAAGATGGGCTACAGTCTGCACCATGAATAAATGGATCACCTACGTGACTCCGGACAGTGAAAGATGTGGAAGGAATAGAAGGTTCGTTTAAATTGGGAACAACCATAAATCAAGATCCAAGTGACAAGACATGGTCTACCGTAGGTGATGTTTTCCCTGGTCCTTTTAATCCTCTGGCGGCACAGGCACGATGAACCTGCAGGAATCAATGACATAGGGCGGATCAGGGGAAGCAGGGTCATATAGACAGGAAGACCACCTGGTACTCACGCTTGGAGGCAGAGGGGAGGAGGATCCTGGAGAGAGCTTCCAGATGGAGGAGAGATGGGAGGCGAATGGAAGGGGATAAGAGTGGAACTGAAGTGCCGTGAATGTTGCGAGGTGGGCAGTGTGGAACCTTTGTTGTGGTGTTATGCCGGGGGAAATTTTGGTGGGAAGCCAATTGTCAGTAAAAAAAATGGTGGGAAACCAATTGTACCAAAAAAATGGTGGGAAACCAATCGCACCAAAAAAATGGTGGGAAACAAATTCTGTTGTGAAATTAAATGTTTCATA
Source organism: Echinochloa crus-galli (assembly GCA_900205405.1). Taxonomy (NCBI): domain Eukaryota; kingdom Viridiplantae; phylum Streptophyta; class Magnoliopsida; order Poales; family Poaceae; genus Echinochloa; species Echinochloa crus-galli. Next base: position 938,866 of record OAMR01000276.1, on the reverse strand, counting down.
TGTTGGAAGGAAAATGTTTTCCATAGAAAAATGGATGGAAAATGTTTCATACGAGAGAGTACCAAATTTTGTGATAATAAAATTAAGGGAAATTATGTACAGAAAGATAATGCTTTGGATAAATATGGTATGTGAGACAGTGTTGGTTCTCTTTTTTCTCCTTTTTTTTATAAGCCGCAGAAAACACTTAAAGTTGATAAAATAAGATAAGAAAAAATCCACGACATAATAATCACAAAAACCCCAAAACGGGTTTTGTACCTTCTTGGCTCAGGAAAGTGTCTAAACAATCGAATTTTGGGGTCAAACAGCTTTGCCGAGTTGCTTTTTTCATGTCGGCATCGAAATTATCTTTCCGGGAAAAAAGAACGCCTGATTCCGAGTTCGAACCCAAAAGTTATGATAGTTTTACTGAACCATGAGCAAAAGTAGAGTTGAGAGAACAATTGTCAATGAATGACTATATCAATTGTATAAATTGAACATGTATACTGAAATTATTAAACTATAAAATAAAGAAAATGTTGATACAACTCTTTTGATGAATGAAATATAATAAACTAATTACAAGAAGAGGAAAGAAGTCAGTAGGATTATCCTCTACCGTGGCCTATCATGGGATTCCGGGGGCCAGGGCGAAACAAAAAAAAATGAGGCCCTCATTTTAATCATCATCATACAAAACTATATTAGCGCTTCCCACTAAGAATTCTCTCAATCCTCAACGCGCCACATCATCCTCCACTAAGCACCCCACCGAGATGCATTGATTACTGATTCTTGTAGCGCGTCACATCATCCTACACTAAGCACCCCACCAAGATGCGTTGATTGCTAATTCTATATCTATATTAAACTATATACTTCTCACATGCGGTGCAGCCACATCATCTTAAATGTTTGCACCGTCCAATCTAAAAAAAATCTATATATCTATATTAAATTATATACGAGCACCCCCACATCATCTTAAATGTTTGCACCATCCAATCTAAAAAAATTCTATATATCTATATTAAATTATATACGAGCATCCCACTACGAAATATTGATTTCTATTTCTCTCAACGTACAAGAATACAAAGAAATCATATTAGTGTTTCTGCTTCTAAATTTCACTTTATTATTTTTATTTTTAAATTTTATCAAAAGATCCCGCAGCAACGTGTGGGGTATCACCTAGTAATATAAAGTTAATCTACAAATATTACTAATAAACATTTAAGGTACATAACAAAATATTATGCAAACTAAACTGTTATACATATTTCCTTAATTTTTTCCTCTACATCTGTGGATGCAAAATTATTTATGATGCTAATATTAGTCTTATCTAATAATTTATTTTCCATGCATAATTTCAAACTATATACTGAACTCTGCAAAGAAACTAGATCAGTTTAAGAAAATATTACTGAAATAACCATAGAACTTACACATAGTCCTCGCATACATTTGATCAATTAACGTGTAATCATTCAATTATCAATATTCCCTAGGCTATGGCCACAAATATGCATTATTGATCGTCATCCATAAACCAAATTAAAAATAAATTCATCCTGACCACTAGGACAAAATGCATACGTATTGGCTATGGCTATACCTGATCGCTTGCTATCTGCATGTCTCCGATCTCCATTCGTTGTTGCTGGGTCCTTAATTGAATTGGAATGGCACTCGTCGGTTCTAGGGAGTATAGAAAGTATAATTCTAGCTCCTGTCTACCGGATCTTCTGAAAGGTATACTCCCTGACGGCCTGACCTGAGACGCCGAGAGACAGCGGCAGCGTAGCACAGGCGTACCATACGAGAGTACGAGCAGCGACCTGCCGCAGAGTCGCGCGTGATGCATGAGACTATGCGATCGAGTCACACCGGTGCGGTGAAGATAGTGTGCCGTTGTTTCGCCTGGCTATACGCATACTAGTACATGGATCCACTGTATGTTGTACTTGCTGTCAAATAAATTGTGGAATCAGGCTGGAGTCACATATTTTCACGATTGTGGCCCTCCTGCGAAGAAGTCCGATCCTGCCTCCATCTCCAGGAAAAACAAATCAAATAATATCTCCCCAAAGGCTAGGGTTTGGGAGGAGTCCAAGCTCGATACATCTGTAGCCGGGACGATCCTCTTCTCTCTCCGTCGTCTTGGCTTCTCTCCGTAAATCTCAGAGGCAGCAACACAGTTAAGTCCAATTGTACTCTGCCTCTCCCTCCCCATCTCCGTCTCCCTCTCACAGACCCAATAGGTCATCGATTTTCCTGTTGGGGCACCGTTTAATGATTCTAATCTTTTCTGGTGTCCAAGACTGAAAATTGTATACCCAAGAGAACTGTATGCAGAAAAATACCAGGTGAGGATTGTTTGATTTTTGTGAATCATAGCTCTGACAGTTTGGGAACAACTCTAATATTTATCTTTATATTGTCACATGTAGTCATACTATGATGGCAAACCTGGTGATGACTACATAGATGGGGTAAATGGGTTTCTTCAATTTGCATATAAAGGGAAAAAAATCCAATGCAAGGATCCGATGTCCGTGTGTCAATTGTGTCAACAGGCTGTTGCAAAATGCAGCTACAGTGTATGATCATTTAGTATGTGGTGGAATGATGTGTGGATACAGAATATGGGATTTACATGGGGAAAAATCAGCATATCTATCAGCTAAGAAAGATTCACAGCCACAATGTCCGAGTTTAAACAAGAAAATGCGTGAGGTAGTCCATGAAGCTTTTGGATATGTTGACAACGGACTTCACACAAATGAACATGATGGGTTAGATTCCTCTAATACTGGACCAGATGCAGAAACACAAGGTTTCTTTCAGCTGCTTAGAGATGCCGATCAACCTTTATGGGAAGGTTGTGAATTATCAAAACTTTCTTTCCTCGTCCTACTGTTTCATGTGAAGTCCATCAACAAGTGGACCAATAAATCATTAAATGATCTGCTTCGAATATTACAGCTTGCTCTGCCTAATGGTGCCAGAATACCAAGAACATTTGTAGAGGCTCGGAAGATTATTGCAAAGCTTGGTCTATGGTATGAGAAAATTCATGTATGCCCAAATAATTGTCAGCTTTATCGAAAGGACAAGAAAGATCATGACTTCTGTTCGAAATGTGGAGCATCAAGATGGAAAAATAAACCAGACAACACACCCTTAACAAAGAAGGAAAGAAGAAAGGCAACGCCAAATAAGGTGCTGCGCTACTTTCCAATCAAACCTCGGCTTAAAAGGATTTTTATGCAAAAAGAAACAGCTAAGCTAACTAGATGGCATGATGAGGAACGTATAAAGGATGGGGCATTGCGCCACCCTGCTGATTCAGATGTTTGGAAAGCCATCGATACTCAACATCCTAACTTTGCATTAGATTCTCGAAACATGAGATTTGGAATAGCTAGTGATGGGTTCAATCCATTTGGGAAGTGTAATTCAACCCACAGTTGTTGGCCTGTTGTCTTGGTACCTTACAACCTTCCTCCATGGTTGTGTATGAAACCTTCTTCTCTGATGCTCACTCTAATAATCCCAGGTTACCCAGGAAAAGACTTTCATACATTTATGCAACCAGTTTATGATGATTTAAATGAACTATTTGACATTGGTATGCCGACATATGATGCATCTAGGGATGAGATGTTCCAACTTCATGCTATATCAATGTATACAGTGAGCGATTCACCTGGGGCTGGGATATTGGCACAGTTCAGCACTAGCAGCCAGTTGGGTTGTCTATCTTGTCAAGAAGATACAAGTTGCATACGCTTGAAGCATGGTCACAAGCAATGTTACATGGGACATCGACGATTCCTACCTGCTGACCATGAGTTCCGATATGATGCCAATTCTTTTGATGGAACTGAAGAGCATCGGTCCAAACCAGCATCCTGTTCTGGAGAAGTTGTGTTGGACAAGATAAAATCAATTCCTGACTTTGCCAACTCCAAAACATGGAAGAGTCATGGTGGCCTTTTTTGTTTGTCTTACTGGAAGTTTAATTTGCTTAGACACAATTTAGACTTTATGCATATAGAGAAGAATGTTTGTGAAAATACATATGGAACACTTTTAGAAATGGAGGGCAAATCGAAGGACAACCTTCAGGCACGGAAAGACTTGCAAGAGATGAATATTCGGCCAGACCTACACCCACAAAAAAGGGCTAATGATAAGTATTACTTGCCTCCTGCTTTGTATAACATGTCTAAAGAGGAGAAGCAACAGTTCTGTAAGGTCCTTCATGATATAAAAGTTCCAGATGGTTATTCCAGTAACATCTCAAGATGTGTAAATGTTGCTCAAGCAAAAATTTCAGGCCTAAAAAGTCATGATTGTCATATACTAATGCAACAACTCCTACCGCTTGCATTGCGAGGTCTTCTTCCTGATGATGTTACATCTGTCTTATTTGATCTATGTGGGTATTTTAGAGAACTAAATGCAAAAGTACTCTACAAGGATCAACTCGAAAAGCTAGAGGACCAAATTGTATTGACACTATGTCGGATGGAGATGATATTCCCTCCAGGATTTTTTACTATGATGGTGCATCTAGTTCTTCATTTAGCGACAGAAGCAAAGATAGGTGGTCCTGTCTGCTATCGATCAATGTATTTTGTGGAAAGGTATGTCTTCCTAAAACTTGTAGGGTCATGCTTTTAATTGTTGTTGTGCATGATTAGTTAATTTTTTTGTTTGTATAATGCTGGTCTTTATAGGTACCTAGGTGAGTTGAAGTCAAATGTCAGGAACAAGGCTCGTCCAGAGGGAAGTATTGCAGAATCAGTTTTAGCAAAAGAGGCCATGGCACTATGTTCTGGATTCCTTGATGGTTTTCAAGGCTTACTTACAAAGCTATCAAGGATTGATGATAATGATGAATCTATTGGATGTTGTACTGGAGAGGCATCTACCCTTTTCCCTCATGTTGGCAGAGCACTTGGAAAGCCAAGTAGTTATGTTATAAGAGGTTTGGAAAAAGTACAAGCACATAGATATGTGCTATTCAATTGCTCTGAGGTTAATCCATACCTTAGGTAATATCTCAAACTCAGAAGCATAATTTGAAAATTTTCCTATCACAAAATTGAATTAACAGGTACATTGCAGAGTTCATGCTGAAGAGATCACAACTAAGCACAAGGGACGACGAGTGAGCCATAGAGACGTCGAGAAAATACAAAATGAGAAGTTCCATCAGTGGTTTACAAGTCATGTAAGTGCCTTATATCATGTCCTGCTCTCCGAATTAACTAGTGCTTAATTATTATTTGTTGCTCTCTGAATTAATACTGGCTCATTCACAAAACTGTCCAAACAGAAACTTACAGTATGCTAGTTCAATTCTTACTTTTGGTCATGGCATAAATATTTAAACAAAATTATTATCTCTGGATCAAATGCCTAATTTGCATATAGAAATTTCAGTGTTTGATAATGATTTCAGGCTGTGGAACTTCAGAAGCAGAGCATATGGACTTAAATGCATTTAAGAAACTGCTGTTTTGTGAAAGACCAGGTGATGACTTCGAAGCCGGGGTAAAGGGTTTCCTTAAGTTTGCATACAGGGTGAACAAGTCCAATGCGAAGATCCATTGTCCATGTACGATATGTGTCAATAGGCTGTTACGCACATTGAAATTACTGACCCAAA
>OAMR01000276.1:888822-925329 GCA_900205405.1 Echinochloa crus-galli | reverse complement strand
TGTAACATAATTTTACAAAACAGGCTCTATGTGTTACCGAGTCATCTGTAACACATAGTTTGTGTTCCTATCAAACCCTTTTTGTAACACAATATTAAATGTGTTACTAAAGTGCGTTACAATATCTATGTTTTGTAGTAGTGGCCTCGTCCCAGCACCGTCATGTGTGGTCGTGGTGTGGTCGTCCGAGGCGGAGGTGGAGGAGCAGGAGGAGGAGAGCTTCCTCCTCTCCGACGCCGACGCTCATCTCCGCACCCGCATTGACTGCCCATCCCGGGGCAGATCGAGCAGGCACGGCGCCGTCCCGCGTGAAATTGCCCGGTCGGCATGCGTCGACGACGCGGCGGCGAGGACCGAGGGGGAAGCGGAGCAACCGCGCCCCCGCGCGGGTGGTTCAGATCCGGTGCTGTGAGGGGAGGCGCGGGTGCGGCGCGCCGGGGAGGAGGTGGAGGGGCGGCGTGCAGGGAAGGACGGGAGGGGCGGCGTGGCTGCGGTTGAGGGGGTGGGCCTGGGCATCGGACGTGGCACCGATTCGAGCATTAAAACCAGATTGAACCAGGCAGGAAACGCACCACGGCGGAAGGGGCTGACGGAAGACGTAATTACGGTCGCGGTTTCTAAACACATTCTTATTAGGAGTAGAGAAGATAGAGAAATGGCGCAAGTCTTGCGTGCGTTTGTTCAAAAAAATTGCATTTTAAAATCTAATCTTTCCACTAATGGTCAACATATATGAAACTTCCTGGTACCAGCACAACTGGATTCAGTCCACATCTTTGGTTCCATCACTTCCTGGAGGACCTCGAGGCTGATTAGCCTGCATCTTCACTTGGCACGTGCGTGACAAAGTATGAACTCATGTTCTGAAGAATTAATGCACACATATACCAGCTTCCTAAAACCAGTATTCAATCAGGATCTAATGCTTATTTGTACATTGGGAACACTGGTAATGAGAAAAGAAGATGTATTATCAAAATGGCTGAAAGGAGAGACCTGCTACGTACAGACACCTGAAATAAGGAGATTAGCATTTTGAACAGTGTTTGAGAAGTCTCCAGAAGGATGTCTACTGCCGGTGTTCCTCACAGAATCCATCTATGCTTATTTGCACATGGTACATTAAAGATCAATAAAACAGTAGATGTAGCAGACCAGGATCTTGCATGCCCAACATGACGATCTGGTCCAGAAAATTTAATTGTGCTCGTGATCAGAAATAAACATGCGTGACCTCACACTACTACAGAAATGAACATCACAAACGGTCAACCACAAATAGTTTGTGACGTGGGGCATCACAAAAACCATTTGTGATCTGGGGCGTCGCGAAAACCGTTTGTGATGTGGGGCATCACATCACAAACGGTTTTTCTTACAATACAAACCGTTTGAGGGAAAAACCGTTTGTTATACCCACGTCATAAACGGTTTGTAGCAAAAATCGTTTGTGATGATGTGTATGGCATATGTTAAAACCATATTTTAAAGTAGTAAATCAATTTAAATCAAAAAGTGTTAAACTACAAAGTTGTATACCTTATCAATATGTAGAATTTTTATTTTGATCATTTCTTCATTCGACAAATTCATATGAATATTGTTCAGAAAATTTATCTCTTTCATAGAGTTTCCTAAAATTACAAGAGAGATGTATAAGATTTATGAACAATATTACTCTCACTACATCGAATTAGACAGTCTCACGCGGGTGCGGGTTTGCTGCTCTTCGCAGGCCGCCGTACATGTACAACGATAGCATAGCAGCATCGCTGGCTCGAGTCGAGATCACGGCAGCGGCAGCCTCATCGGCGCATCGCATGAAATCCACACACAGTGGGAGCGCTACACGGCATCGACGTCGCTGCTGGTCGGCGAGGCGGCGAGCGATCGGGCACACACGCGTACTGCTGCTCATCCTACGCGGCTCCACCCTAGGGCGTGCGGCGGCTATCCCGGTGGCTATCCCTCGGACGACGCGTGGGGGCACGAAAGAACAGCACAGGCACGCACTACGCTGTTGTTCGCCGCATTATTTCCTGTGATGAGCGACAGCAGCTGCGTGCGTGCATGCGTGCACCCGGCCTCTCCTCTAACGCTGTCGTCCCTTGCCCTTTTCCAAATAAAGCTACCCCAGGTCTGCTTTAGAGAGGCCTAATTAAGCAGGCCCCTGTTGTTTCCTGGCTGGAGATATATAGCCCCTCTATCTCAACCGTCCTTAATTGACTTATTGGACATGGTACCCACTTAACAAACACAGGTGAGACGGAGTGGTGCAGCGGTAGAAGAGATCTCGCGCGAGGGAGATGTCATGAGTTCGAACCCGACCGGCCACGTAGCACATGATTTATGCGTGAAAAAATGAAAAAAAAAAGTTAGCTTGTTTTCCTATTTTTTAAGGTTTTCGCGGATATGCAGAGCATCATAAACGGTATATCACAAACGACGCCCAGAACCGTTGGGCTTTGGAATCGTTTGTGATATTGGTTCCTGGAGTAGTGTCAAATCTTAATTAATAAGGGTTTATGGAACTAAATTCATGAACTAAAAGCGTGAAAACTAAGAGAAGAGGTGGAAAGCTAGTTGTAACACATGAGAGGAACCAAATACGACGGCATACCAGATCATGTTGCAATAATAAGAGCCACACGATTTATGCGTGAAAAAATGGAAAAAAAATAGCTATTGTTTTCCTATTTTTTAGGGTTTTTCGCGGACACATAGCATCTCAAACGGTATATCACAAATGACGCCCTGAACCGTTTGTGATGAGCTTTGGAAACCGTTTGTGATGTTGGTTCCTGGAGTGGTGTCAGATCTTAATTAATAAGGGTTCATGGAAGAGCATGTAACTCACATTAAATTCATGAACTAAAGGCGTGAAAACTAAGAGAAGAGGTGGAAAGCTAGCTGTAACACAGGAGAGGAACCAAATACGACGTGCATACCAGATCATGTAGCAATAATAAAAGCCAGTGCTGAAGGGGTTATGTGTCTCGGGCACATGGTGAAGTAGTTCAATTGATGGAAAAAGTCAAAATTGGACTGTTCCTCTACAGCTTAAGAAGACAAATTGTAAGTTTGTAACTGCAAGATGAAAACAAACCGGCCTGCAGCAACATTGATGCCTTTGCACAGCTGCTGAGTATAGGCTATCCATTATTGAAAGATGCATTGCAATTGATCACTTTACTCCGGGATGAGTTAACTGAGATGCAAACATCATCCGCTCCGTCATTTTCAATCGCATACCATTCATAATCACCAAGCCCATTGAGATCTTCAATTCATTGAAACATTCTGAAAAATGAAAAAGGAAGTACAACTGTAACTAAAGCAGATCATGACAATAACCATCAGCTATCTGTATGTGCTGTTCATGAACCCAATCTGGTGAGCTTTTGGCTCAGAGCCCGTAAAGCAGCAGGCTGCCATCCCCACCCCATTACGACAGAATGGCACCTTCATGAGGAGACCATAATTTGATCTTCTATTTACAAGAGTAGCAAGGAAGATTATAGTTCATGAGCAACCATCAGATGATTCATAAAGAGGACGCACAACTTCAGGTGCTCTCCATGGCACAACTACATATCCTCACCAGGGCACAGAAGATTCACAAGCATGCTAAGAAAACTCAGACTGGGGGATGAATAGAAAACTCAGACTATTAACTTTGGTTGGAGCTGCTTCCTGCTGCAGATCGTTGGACTATCTAGTTAAGTTAGAACAAGGTGATTTTTGACAACACTCTAGTGCCTTCATATATGCAGGTGATCTTCAGGGCGACGCATAGGGTGCGGTTATGAACTTTGCTTTAGAAGGAGGAGTATAGCCTTCCAATGAAGAATGGATGCCGCATGCTTGAAACGGCAACCATGGAGACTTTTCCCAGAATGGCCGGAGACTCAGCAATATAATTGCTCTTTAAATCCTTAAGTCATGGTGAGATGAAAGCTTTTAGTTTTTACTCTACAAAACTTCATGTTTGAGATGCCTTGGTTGTTTTGCCTCCTAGTTTGTTCATGAAAATGTAATAATGAACGGCTTCATGCATTGATCGATGCATCGGCTGGGATTTTGAATAATTTCCTTTTTTAAAAAAAATCATGCTAACCAGGCAGGGAAGGATGGAGATATACCTGGTTCGTGGAGATCGATCTGGATGATGTTGGGCTTAAGGTCCTGCACGATGTGCGTCGCAGCACAGAGCCAGTAGCAGTTGGGACTTGAGAGAGAAGCATAAGCAGATGTTGGGCAGAGACAACGTCGCATACTCAGATTTATGGCCTCATTCACTACTGCAGAGAAGAACCAAGTCCATGACTGCAAGGAAGGCTACACTACTCTAGAAACAGCCATCACAAACGGTTGGGAAAGCCCATCACAAACGGTTTTCCCAACCGTTTGTGATGCTCGGGGCATTCTTGAACCGTTTGTGATGCCCCATCACAAACGGTTCAAGCCACCAACCGTTTGTGATTTCCTGCATGATGCCCCATCACAAACGGTTCAAGCCACCAACCGTTTGTGATTTCCTGCGTCCGAAATAAACCCCAAAAAATACGAAAACAACGGTTCAAGTCGCGCCATTTTTTGCGCGCTCCGCGGCCGACGGGATTCGAACTCAAGACCTCTCCCTCGCGCGAGACCTCCCCTACCACTGCACCTCACTGTCACTTGTGACTGGATATGGTTTCGGTTCCTATCATATTATACCAAACCGAGTTTAAATTGCTTGTTTGAGGCCATAAACGACTTCAAATCAAAAAGTGTTGAACTACAAAGTTTCCTAACTTTTTGAAACCTACAACTTTCATGCTGACCGTTTTTTCATCCGAGGGCGTTTACGAAATTTGAATTTCAAATTTGAGAATATTCAAACTTAGAGCTAGCAACTAGATGACTTCAAATGACAAAGTTGTCAACTACAAAGTTTCATGACTTGTCAAGATCTACAACTTTCATGTTGACCGTTTTTTCATCCGAGGTCGTTTGGAAAAACTTAAATTTCAAATTTTGATTACAACCTTACTTTTCATTAGTAAAACAATTTCAAATTAAAAAGTTGTCAACTACAGAGTTTCATAACTTCTGAAGATCTACAACTTTCATGTTGACCGTTTTTCCATACGATGTAGTGAGAGTAACATTGTTCACAAATCTTATAGGTCTCTCTTATAGTTTTAGAAACTATAACTCTATGAGAGAGATGGATTTTATGAACAATATTCATATGAATTTGTCAAACTGTATGGTGTGTTTTTCTTTGTGTGTGAGCAGACGAAGGTGCTGCAACTTTGTAATAATTGGCTGTAGCTCTATGGGTCAAGGCTGGATTAATTTCCATTATCTAAAAAAATGAAAAAAATGAAAAGGAAAACGTGAAGAGAAAAGAATGGCAGGTGGGCTGCCGACCCATCACAAACGGTTCGTGTTACAAACCGTTTGTGATGGCCTCACATCACAAACAGTTTTTTAAGAACCATTTGTGATGGCCCCTATCACAAACGGTTCTTCAAAAACCGTTTGTGATGGGGGTATCACAAACGGTTTTGAAAAACCGTTTGTGATGAGGCCGTTTGTGATGTCACTTTTTGTAGTAGTGCTAGTGACTCAGCATGGCATGGTGTCTTCGTGCCGACGCTCAATGACTCGGCGTGTCACGGACACGGCGCTACACGCGGAGCACGGCCAAGGGATGCAGTGGGGAGGGAGCCCATGAAGCTACCGGAGCTCACGAAGGCGATGGCTAGTGGGCATATGTCGAGGAGTGGAGTAAGGGAACACGAGAGGGCGGCGATGCAAGGTCGATCTGGCCTCTGGATCTCGCGAGAGGTGCAGGAGGCATCGCTGCTGCCACCGAGAAAGACAAGGGGATGGCGAGGCATGAAGAAGATGAGAGACGGAGGCAGATTAGTAGGGATTTTCTTTTTCTCGGCGGTTCGCGAAAGGAGCCAATTTTCGCAAGAGGAGGAACATGCTTCCGCCTTCTCGGGGTCGATCGTAGGCGTCGATTCTTATTTTATGGCCGTGGAGTCGCAGGCGGATGACCGACGAATGGTGCAGTCGTGATTTCGCACGTGGTTTCCTCATTATTTTGGGATTATAGCTTCGCTCTCAGGGCATATACAAACCACACACAGCAGTTGTGTATTTTTGTTGCCATCTAAAAAAACGAGCTGACGTGGCCATCATTTAATGAGGAAAGAGAGTGTTGCTTTGGTTCGTGCTCCCATGCAAAACAGTAGAAACCAGGGTGTATATTTATTATCACATAGACAGCTAAATAGTCCATTGTTGAGTTGTTTATTTAGTTGTCTATGTGTTAAATAGACAGCAACTATCTAAATTGTTGTACATGCCCTCATGCAAGCAACAAGCTGTACACAACCTCCTATGTACAGGTGCGGTAAAATGAGAGAGGATGTGAGAGTGAATAAGAAAGAGAAGGTAATAGGTAGCAAAAAAGTAGTAATATATATACAAGTAATAGATCACTATTATATAACTTGGCTCTTATATCTTGTTTAATAGACAAGCATGTGTCTCTATTATTAACCTTGCTCTTAAGATCAAATAGAGAAGAGAAGAGATGAAATTAGTTTAGGCTAATCCAAAACCAATTAATAAATAAAAAAAGTCTAGATCATCACCTCACCTATGAGGGTTGGACTATATAACCCCCTAACTTATGAAACGGTCTATATCACCCCACTGGACTTTTCAAAACCAGTCAAATTACGTCCTAAAGCAATTTTCAAAGATCATAGTAAATCATAGAAAAAATAGAAAATAGAAAATATCTACATAGTGAGCATATAACATGTTATGCTTCAGTACATGTTTTTACAACTGTGAAGAAAAGCATAGATCTAATGCTACAACAAAAAAATGTACTAAAGCATACCATATTATATGTTTATTGTGTATATATACTCATTTCAATTCCAACACAATTATATTTTCTTTTCTGTTTTATGATTTTTCTGTGATTTACTTTGAGTTTTCAAATTTTCTTTAAGGGGATAATTTGACCGGTTTTGGAAAGTTCGGGGATGTTACCGTTTTATAGGTTGAGGGTTATGTAGTCCAACCCTCGTAGGTGAGGAGTGGTCTAGACTTTTTTTCATTAATAAATACTTAAATGGTCTGGATCAGTGTTTGTGTCAAACAAAGACGATCATCTTGCATCGTGACTCACCAATGGTACCATTTATTCAGTTGCAGGGCAACATACACGAAGTAGACGAGATATGCGATTATCTGTGTTGCATAAGCGTAAAACGAGGTTGAAGCAAGGATGCAGAAGAAGTTAGAAGCTTAGTTTTTCTAGCTTTCTTTCTTAATCTTGTGTTTTTTCTCTTGTTTGTTGGATTTCTAAGTTTTGAGATTTTGAGTCTAAGAACTCTTGTAATGTTATTGGCTATATATATTCAGAAATGGATATAGAGGCCGGATATTATCCATTATCTAAAAAACAACTTTATCAATATCAATGATCTCAAAGATTTGCAGGACATATGGTGAATTTAAATTATGTCTGTTTATCAATCAATCATTAGTCAATGAATTGCTAGTATGTTGTTATCAAAATGCAAGGAAGCGATTAAAATTCAGCAGTACAGACCCATTTGTCTGCTTAATGTAAGTTTTAAAATATTCACGAAGGTGGCAACTAATAGAATCTCCATAGTGGCCCAAAAGGTGATCAGTCCCACGCAAACCGCTTTTCTACCTGGTCGTAATATAATAAAAGGAGTTGTGGTTCTTCATGAAACAATTCATGAATTACACAGGAAAAATCAAAGTGGAGTCATTTTCAAAATTGACTTTGAAAAAGCATACGATAAAGTGAAGTGGTCTTTTGTTCAGCAGACCTTGAGGATGAAAGGTTTTGCACAAAAATGGAGACGATGGATTGAGAATTTTACTCAACACGGTCATGTTGGCATTAAACTGAATGACGAGATAGGACAACATTTCGAAACCTGGAAAGGTCGTAGACAAGGGGATCCGCTATCACCTATCTTATTTAATATTGTGGTTGATATGCTAGCCATCATTATTAATAGGGCCAAAGTAGAAGGTCAAATTTCAGGAGTAGTTCCGCATCTAGTAGATGGTGGGTTATCCATCTTACAGTATGCTGATGATACTATTCTCTTTATGGATCATGATTTTGCAAAAGCCACAAATATGAAGTTGTTACTGTGTGCCTTTGAACAATTATCGGGTCTTAAAATTAACTTTCACAAAAGTGAGATTTTTTGCTTTGGTCAAGCAAAGGAATCCGAACAACAATATGCTAAATTGTTTGGGTGCCGGTCTGGGTCATACCCGTTTAGATACCTTGGTATTCGGATGCATTATAGGAAACTGAGTAATTCGGATTGGAAGGTGATAGAGGACAAATTTGAAAAGAAGCTGTCGAGCTGGAAAGGAAAGCATATGTCGGTAGGATGGACATTAGTCCTAATTAACTCTGTTTTGTCAAGTATAGCAGTGTTTATGCTTTCCTTTTTTGAGGTACCTAAGGGGGTTCTGGAGAGACTAGATTATTACAGATCAAGATTCTTTTGGCAATCTGATAACCATAAAAAAATGTTTAGGTTAGCCAAATGGAGCATCCTATGCCAAACCAAGGAAGTGGGAGGGTTAGGCATTAAGAATCTGGAAATTCAGAACCAATGCTTGTTAAGTAAGTGGCTACTTAATCTTATTAATGGGGATGGTATGTGGCAGCAGCTTTTAAGGAACAAGTATTTACGTTCTCAGACTATCACGCAAGTGGATAGGAAGCCAGGCGATTCACATTTCTGGTCAGGTCTGATGAAAGTAAAAGATACCTTTACTAATTTTGGCACCTTCCAGTTAAACAATGGTAAACAAATCAGGTTCTGGAAGGATAAGTGGTTAGGTAATTTTTCCTTGAAGCAACAGTACCCGTCCTTATTCCATATTGTCAGAAAGAAAAATGATATTGTGGCCTCAGTTTTTTCTAGAGTTCCGTTAAATGTGTCCTTTAGAAGAGCTTTAGTAGGCCAAAATTTGAATCTCTGGCATGAGTTGGTGGGTAGGATCTGCCATGTACAGCTCAATGATAGCAATGACACGTTTAGGTGGAGTCTCCATCCTACCGGTCTTTTTTCTGTCAAGTCCATGTGCACGGCTCTTAATAATCCTAACAATATGCAACGTTATATGCATATCTGGAAGTTGAAGGTACCGCTAAAGATTAAAATTTTCATGTGGTATTTGAATAGAGGTGTGATTCTAACGAAGGATAATTTAGCCAGGAGGAACTGGAATGGTAGTAAGCTTTGCTCGTTCTGTTCCCAGGAGGAAACAATCCAACACCTATTTTTTGATTGTCATATGGCCAAATTTCTCTGGAGAGCTGTGCTAATTGCTTTTAATTTTCATGTACCGTCTAGTTTTAATCATATGTTTTCGGATTGGCTACTTGGTGTGAATAGAAAATTAAAGCAACAAATGTTACTCGGGGCTTCAGCTCTATGTTGGTCCATATGGCTTAGTAGGAATGATATTGTTTTTGACAAAACTCCGCAAAAATCTCATATACAGGTACTGTTCAGAGGAACTTACTGACTTCGATTCTGGGCACAACTACATCGACATGATCAAGATAGGGAGGCAATAAAGGACGCTTGCCAGGCATTGGAGGTCCTGGCCATGCGGATTTTCGCTCACCATGGATGGAGATTTAGTAATAGGATTATGTACTAGTCCTTCTGTCAAACTGTTTGGTGGCGTTTAAATCTTTGTGAGCATTGCAGACGAAAGAGCTGCATTTTTGTAAACTTTGGTTGTAGCCATTTTGGTCAAGGCCGGGTAATTTATTCATCCATTATCTAAAAAGCAATATCTGCCGTCCCATGGAATGGCGGTATAGGGTATGTGACTATGTGAGTGAGCTGCAGACAGAAAAAAACGCACGTACAAGCGACCGCGGGGCTTATTGCATGTCGCACTTAAAGGTTTTAAAAATTTTTGAAACTTTGCACACACAATAGTACCAAGTAGATGTGAAACATATCAAAAGTTGAGATTCAAACAAATGTTGTAAAAATTCATATGAAAAGAAGAAATACACCCGTCTTCAGGCCCGGCCCTGGGGGGGGTCGAGCTGTGCAGCCGCCCCGGGCCCCCGAAAGGAAGGGGCCCCTCCCATGTATAAATACGGTGCATGTATATTAGAGAAGAGGCTGTATTTTCTCTTAGTTTGGTCTGTACAGCTTGGTTGTTTAGCTGGGCCAGCCGGTCATCAGGCCCAAAGGAAAAATAGTGTGCCCATATGGCCATGCAAGTCCCTAAAGCTGTCCATCGATGCCGCGTAATTCGGAGAGGCTATCAATTCACGCGCCGGCGGCGCCGCCGACTCGTCTTCTACACGCCTGATAATCTGATCGATCCGACGACCTCACACGCTCGACGTTCCTTGTCAAGATCTGTTTTCTCCGGCACCAACGATCCTTGCCGAGACGGTGACTATGCGACATGCGAGAGGAGACGGTAAGGCATAATTGCTCCTTTGATGCGTAATATAGAGTTCAAAAATTCATCTGTAGCCTCAATATTTGACGCGTAATTTATTCCGTGTGATCTTCAGTGAACTTTATCAGATATTCAGACTTGGAATTAAATTTAGAGCAGAACAAGATTGATCCATTGGCCATCGGTACCGGCAACTGCCAAAGAACAAAAGTAATGTAACTTGGTAGAAAACTTATTATCTTTTTGATAATTTCAAGGACATTATGTACAAATTATTTAATATCAATATTATTGTTGGAAAATTTTTAGTGTTATTTTTATTGTTGCATCATCATTATCATTACTACTACTATAGAAAGGCCCCTCATTTTAGTTTCGCCCTGGGCCACCAGAATCCCAGGACCGGGCCTGCCCGTCTTCCTCCGCTCCGGACGCCGCCGGCCTCAGTTTCACCTTGCAATCTCCTGCTGCTGCTGTGGCGGCGGCGGGATCTCATCATCAGGCGGCCATAACGACGACGGTGTCGAGGTGCAGACCGGAGACGGCGCACGGGAAGCACGTGTTTGAGGTCACCGGATACAGCCTGCACAAGGTCATCGGTGTCGGCAACTTCATCCAGTCGGCTACCTTCTCCATCGGTGGCTACGACTGGTGCATCCGGTTCTACCCGGACGGCAACTTAGACGAAGACGAAGATGAAGATGACGACGACGATGAGTGCGATGAAGATGACGATGACGCCGACGATGAGTGCGTCGAGGACGAACGCTACGTCTCCGCCTTTGTGGTGCTCTTGTCAGAGGACGTCGAGGTGAGGGCGTTCTACGAATTGAGCCTGGTGAACCAGGCGACCGTCCCGTCGCCGGCGGCGGAGTGCTCCGGCGAGAAGAAGTCAGGGCTATTCAATGGTAAACGCTCGTCCTGTGGATATGAAAGGTTCATACGAAGGTGTGATCTGGAGGAGTCATACTTCCTGCAGAACGACGGCCTCCTGATCGAGTGTGACCTCACTGTTATTACCAGGACTCCGGTGACGGAATCCGACATGATACATGATGTCACAGTGCCACCCTTGGACCTGTTAGATGACTACCGTAAATTCGTGGAGGCATCAAAGAGGGCCGATGTGATGTTCAAGGTTAAAGGCGAGGTTTTCCACGCCCACAAATTTGTTCTCGCAATGCGAACACCGGTCTTCGAAGCCGAGCTCTATGGGCGGCAAGGGGAGAACAAGCTGCAATGTATAACGATCGAGGACATGGAGCCTTCGGTTTTCAAGGCGCTGCTCCACTTCATCTACACGGATTCGTTACCCGCCATGGATGGTCTTGGTGGGGATGAGAAGGAAGAACTGGTTAAGGGTCTGCTTGCAGCTGCGGACAGGTGTAGCATGGAAAGGATGAAGCTGATTTGCGAGAGCATCCTTTGCAAGAGACTTAGCGTGAAGAATGTTGCAGGCACGTTAGCTCTGGCTGAGCAACATAACTGCAGCCAGCTCATAGATGCTTGCATTATATATATCAACTCTCTAGGTAGAATCAAAGATGTGGTCGCAAGCCAGCAAGGGTATAAGGACCTCAAAAAATCAAACCCAGGTATCATTGTGGAACTGTGGGAAAATTCAGCCATGTCTTCCAAGATTTAGTACGGTCAGTTCATTTTGGGTTGGCTTCAGATCGAGAATCATTAGCTTATTAGTTGAACGGATGTTCCTATAACCATGAAAGGATGTTCTAATGTGCAGTGTCCCCACTTGAAATTCGCAAGTGTGTTTTATGGTCATGCCAGTGGTTAAGTTGAGAGACTGATCAGGCCCCGCCCTAACATGCTTTGACGTACTTCTATCTTTATAGACGTCATACATGGTACGGTACAAAGTCCTGTCATTCAAAATTATCAGTGTTTTAGTTTTACAAAATGTGTAAAAGAAAATATTATAAATTAAAGTTACCTTTCTTAATTAGGCTGGATAACATTTTGTTTACAGTGCATGCATTTTGTTCTGTTTTTCTGTATGCACATGACATTATTTGCTCCTGGACGACTGTGAAACCAATTCCGTCCAGCAAAATCTTCACCGGGCCTCCATGATATGATGGTGCTCAATACTGGGTGGCTGCTTTGCATTGACTACCCATCGTCTACTGGCAGTGGCGGATCTAGCGGTGGGGCGGGTGGGGCTCAAGCCCCCCTACCACCGGAAACCCCCGAAGCCCCCCCTTAGCCCCCCCCCTAAAAAAAATCTGCCTTTGGAGCGAAGGGTAGGAGCGGCTGGAGAGGATCCAGAGGTTGAAGACTGAGTTTTCCTGCACGAGATGGGCTACCAACTGGCAAAGAGGGAATGAAATCTGGCCCAACCTACCAAGCCCATTAGTCGGCCAACTGTCTTTTTCCCCCTTTCCTGTCTCCAATCGCACACAACCTTACCGCCCAGCATGCCAGCGCCGCCGTGTTGTCCTGGCGCGACGTCGACGTGCATCGAACTAGGCGCTGGCACGTACTTGAGCTCCGCTGCCACAGCGGCGACCTTTACACGTACGTACGCCCAGCTGCAGCGTTGTCGCCGCCGCTGCCGCGCATGGTGTGTGGCAGCGCCGGCCTCGCCCTCGCCATTGCGCGATAAGCGCACGCCGTACCAGCCTCCAGGACGACCAGTCCAGGACGTCCAGTACATTGTACCTCGTCGTCCATCCCGGCGACGGACACGCCCTGCCTCGGCCTGCGGCGAACAGCTAGCTGTGCGCCCTGTGTTAGACATAATCTTGTTGTGTGAGTTGTTAGTGGAGTCATATATGTGCGTGAGTTAGTGATTAGTGCAGATGTGATCTGCATGCAGGTGCTTGCATGTTGGTTAGTAATGCACGGAGTGCGTGCATGATCAACGGTGCCGGAAAATTAGTGTGTGCGTGGTCATCAGATAGGCGCGAGCATGCAGAAATTAGTGGATGAAAATTCTGCATGTAAGCACAAGTGGTGGAGCTTAACGCGTCGTCAGTTTTGGCCGAGTAGTGCGGCCGAACAAAGTGGACTTGGGTGAGTGCCGCCTATGGCAGTGATGGAATTTAGGGTCTGGCCCAATAAAAGCCCATGAAGAAATTCCTAAATTCCTATTAAATCTCAAAAGCCCATTAGAGTTGAAGGGGTACACCAACTATTAGTACCATATTGCTAATAGACGAGGGTGTTGGGAGTTTTCCTCCATATAAATACGGGCCACCTCTTCATGGAAAAGAATCATCGCAGACTACTACATACGAGGAGCCCCTAGGCTTGGGAACTCTCGAGGAAGTCTGCTTGAGTTAGTTTTTGCCTCTTTCTCTCTGTTGTGCCGCCTTCGTAGACTACTTCATCCCGAGCGTCGGCGTGCACCGACGAACGGGAGAGCAGGTCTCCGGAACCGTTCGTCCTTGAGATCCTGTACCGGGAGAGGGCGAATAAGGTTTTTGGGAAGCGCTCCGCGCGACTGCTCCAAGTCTTCGTCACGGCTCGTCTTCCATCAAGGTCCGGCACTGTACGAGCTCGACTGCTTCGTCCTGTTCGCATCGTCGACATCGCTCTGTCAACACCCGTCGTGATGGCTACACCTGTAAGTTCGTTGTACGTACGCCGTGTTTATATCTATTACTTCATCATGTTTTCTGAGTTCTTCATGATGATGCCGATGTTTGCTAGTATTAATTCGTGCCATGTTTATTTCTGTTCAGATTTTAATCAGTAAATTGCCTATATTTCCAACAATCCAAAAACCTTATTTTAGGCAATCTATTGATATGAGTAACATGAGGGGTGGTTTTGTCGATTCGATGAAGCCTGATAAGTTCACTGGTGCGAACTTTAAGAGGTGGCGGCCAGGATCCGTCTCTGGTTTAATGCTATGAACATCTGGGCACGAGGTTGGGCAAACCTGAGGGTGAACTTATTGCTGAAGAGTAGAAAAAGTACACTGATGCCAACAACCTATTCGTGGGATGTCTCGTAAGCGTTATCTCTGACCGTCTGGTCGATGCCTACTTGGACATGACCGATGCGAAGGTGTTGTGGGATGCTCTGTCTGCAAGATATGATGCAGCAGATGCAGGCAGTGAACTTTACCTCATGTAGAGTTTCCATGACTTCAAGATGGTGAATAACCGTTCTGTGGTCGAACAAGCTCATGAGGTTCAGTGCATTGTCAGGGACCTTGAACTCGCTAAGTGTCCTCTTCCGGACAAGTTTGTGGCTGGGTCCATCATTGCAAAGTTACCCCCTGCGTGGTGGAACTTCGCCACTGCTCTGAAACATAAGAGACAGGAGATATCGGTTGATAACCTGATAGCGTCTCTAGATGTTGAAGAGAAGGCTCGGAAGAAGGATACTACTGAGAAAGGAGATCAAGGTCAGTCCAGTGCCAATCTGGTTCAGAACAAGTTCCCACGCAAGAACTTTAACAAGAGCAAAGGGAACAACAACAACAAGGTTGTCAAGACCACTACCTTTAAGAAGAAGAAGGCGGGCAAGGCTGAGTTGGACTGCTACACTTGTGGAGAGCTTGGGCATCTCGCCAAGGCACGTCCAAACCGTGCAGATCGCAAGGCCAAGGCCAAGCAGTCTGGAGGTGGTTCAAAGGATGTCAACATGGTGACCGCTAGCAACACTGGAGACGGGTACGGTAATTTACATATTGTTCTTTCAGTTTATCTTTCCACGAGTTGGTGGCTTGATACGGGTGCTAATGTTCATGTGTGTGCTGACATCTCCTTGTTTTCTTCTTACCAGGACGTCCAAGATTCCTCCGTGCTGATGGGGAATGGGTCACCTGCTGCTGTTTGTGGCATTGGTATGGTGGATCAGAAGTTTACTTCAGGGAAGATCGTGCAGCTGAGGAACGTGCAGCATGTCCCTACTATCAACAAGAATCTTGTGAGTGGGTCGGTCCTTTGCAAGGACGGGTTTAAGGTAGTCTTAGAGTCCAATAAATTAGTCGTGTCGAAACATGGACAATTCATTGGTAAAGGTTATGATTGTGGCGGCTTGTTCCACTTTTCTCTTTCAGAATTCTATAATAAGTCGGTGAACCATATTTGTGGCGACGTTAGTAATGATGCGAGTGTTTGGCATTCACGTTTATGTCATATTAATTTTGGTTTGATGTCTCGACTTTCCAGTCTATGTTTAATTCCGAACTTCACCATTGCCAAAGGTTCTAAGTGCCATAGCTATGTGCAATCGAAGCAACCTCGGAAGCCTCACAAAGCGGCCGAGGAGAGACATGTGGCACCTCTAGAACTCATACATTCTGATCTGTGCGAGATGAATGGTGTGTTGACAAAAGGTGGAAAAAGATACTTCATGACATTGATTGATGACGCGACTAGATTTTGCTATGTTTATTTGTCGCATACTAAAGATGAAGCGTTAGACTACTTTAAAATTTATAAAGCTGAAGTTGGAAACCAACTAGAGAGAAAGGTCAACCGTCTACGGTCTGATCGTGGTGGCGAGTATTTTCCTAAGATTTTTGATGAATTCTGTGAGGAACATGGCATTATTCATGAAAGGACGCCTCCCTATTCGCCCGAGTCAAATGGGATTGCCGAGAGGAAAAATAGCACGTTGACTGACCTGGTTAACTCCATGTTGGACACTGCTGGTTTATCTAAGGCATGGTGGGGGGAGGCTGTATTGACTTCATGTCATGTCCTGAATAGAGTTCCGAACAAGAATAAAGATCAAACTCCATATGAGATGTGGAGCGGGGAGGAAACCATCACTTTCATATTTGCGCACGTGGGGATGTTTGGCGAAAGTGAATGTGCCTATTCCAAAGAAGCGCAAGTTGGGACCTAAGACAGTGGATTGTGTCTTTCTGGGATATGCTCAGAGGAGCATTGCTTATAGATTTTTAGTAGTTAAATCTGAAGTTTCTGATATACATGTTGATACAATTATGGAGTCTCGTGATGCAACATTTTTTGAGAACATATTTCCGTTAAAAGATATTCATAGCATTTCTAGATTTTCCACCGAGATAATTCCTGAACCTCCTGCACCTACTGAGACTTCTGAACAACATGAGAACCATGAGCATGAGGATGTCCTAGAGAAGGATGACAGTGAAGCTCCGAGAAGGAGCAAGCAACAGAGGGTTGCGAAATGCTTTGGTGATGATTTCACTGTGTACCTTGTGGACGACACTCCTACGTCTATCACTGAGTCATATGCATCTCCAGATGCAGATGATTGGAAAGAAGCTGTCCGTAGTGAGATGGACTCGATTCTTTCTAATGGAACGAACGTGGGAGCTTTCTGAACGACCCTATGGTTGCAAACCGGTGGGTTGTAAATGGGTGTTCAAGAAGAAGCTTAGGCCTGATGGTACTATTGAGAAGTACAAGGCTCGGCTTGTGGCAAAAGGCTACACACAGAAGGAAGGCGAAGATTTCTTTGATACTTATTCACCTGTTGCAAGAATGATCACCATTCGAGCATTACTTTCGTTGGCTGCCTCATATGGTCTTGTCATTCATCAGATGGATGTAAAGACGGCTTTCCTGAATGGAGAGTTGGATGAGGAGATCTATATGGATCAGCTTGACGGATTTGTAGTGAAGGGTCATGAGAACAAGGTGTGTAAATTGCTGAAATCTTTGTATGGCTTGAAACAAGCACCCAAACAATGGCATGAGAAGTTTGATAGAACTTTAACTTCTGCGGGCTTTGTCATTAATGAGGCTGATAGATATGTGTACTATCGCCATGGTGGGGTCAAGGTGTTATATTGTTCTTGTATGTGGACGACATACTGATCTTTGTCACAAATGTTGATGTGATCAATGAGGTCAAGTCTTTTCTATCAAAGAGCTTTGATATGAAAGATCTGGGGGTAGATGATGTTATTCTGAACATTAAGCTAATCAAGCATGAGAATGGGATCACTATTTCGCAAGCCCATTATGTAGAGAAGGCTCTGAGTCGGTTTGACTATTCGGATAGCAAACCTGCTCCAACACCTTATGACCCCAGTGTGATACTCAGAAAGAACAAGAAAATTGCGAAAGACCAAGTGAGATACTCTTAGATCATTGGTTCACTCATGTACTTAGCTGGCGCAACGAGGCCCGACATATCCTATGCTCTGAGCAAATTGAGCAGGTTCATGTCAAACCCGGGTTCTGATCATTGGCATGGACTTGAAAGGGTAATGCGCTACTTAGTGGGGACTATGAGTTATGCGATACACTACTCCGGGCATCCTGCTGTGCTAGAGGGATATAGTGATTCGAACTGGATCTCGGATGCTGATGAGTTGTATGCCACGAGTGGGTATGTATTTACCCTTGGAGGTGGTGCTATATCATGAAGGTCTTGCAAACAGACCATTTTGACGAGGTCAGCCATGGAAGCAGAGCTTACTGCTTTGGACACAGCCACTGTAGAGGCAGAATGGCTGCGTGAGCTCTGGATGGACTTGCCAGTGGTTGAGAAACCAGTACCGGCTATCCTTATGAACTGTGACAATCAAACAGTGATAGTCAAAGTGAACAGTGCTAAGGACAATGCGAAGTCATCAAGACACGTCAAGAGACGACTGAAGTCTGTCAGGAAATTGAGAAACTCCGGAGTAATAAGTGTGACTTATATTCAAACAGATAAAAACCTGGCAGATCCCTTTACCAAAGGGCTATCGCGTAACGTGATAGAAAGTGCATCGAGGGAGATGGGTTTTGGGACCCGTTTAATTTGCCGAAGTGGTAACCCAACCAATGTGATCGGAGATCCCGTGAAGTAGGACCTGGGAAGAACGAGCTGTCGGTTGACTGAGGAGAGTAACCTTTCAGGAAACCCTCTCTAAGTGAAGATGCAATACTCTCAGATGCTGTATGGCAGGATAGCTTTATGCTTTAATGTGATTCTGTTGGCTTGGTTAAGCAAAGATGTCATCCTACAGGACATTCTTGAAAGAACACACCTATATGAGCCTGACTGTACAACGTCGCAGTCTATGAGATTAGGGTGATCTCTAGTAAGCTTATGAAGAGACCAGGGAGTATGACGTATACGCTCCACCCGCGGGGTAGGCTACTGGCAGCCTTGTACTGGTTCTAACTTTAAGTGAAACTTGTTCGCACAAAACTTGCAATTCAAGGCCTAGTCCATTGTCAAGTTGTGGATGAGTGTAGCTTGAAGCTCTAGGCGAGAGTTCAACTTAACAGTCCTCGCTGAAACACTGGTATATAAACAATAGTGAGAGACAGGCAGAATCTCTGATGGGTATTTGAGATCTGGTGGGGGATTCATGGAATTTAGGGTCTGGCCCAATAAAAGCCCATGAAGAAATTCCTAAATTCCTGTTAAATCTCAAAAGCCCATTAGGGTTGAAGGGGTACACCAACTATTAGTACCATATTGCTAATAGACGAGGGTGTTGGGAGTTTTCCTCCATATAAATACGGACCACCTCTTCATGGAAAAGAATCATCGCAGACTACTACATACGAGGAGCACCTAGGCTTGGGAACTCTATAGGAAGTCTGGTTGAGTTAGTTTTTGCCTCTTTCTCTCTGTTGTGCCGCCTCCGTAGACTACTTCATCCCGAGCATCGGCGTGCACCGACGAACGGGAGAGCAGGTCTCTGGAACCGTTCGTCCTTGAGATCATGTACCGGGAGAGCAGGTCTCTGGAACCGTTCGTCCTTGAGATCATGTACCGGGAGAGGGCGAATAAGGTTTTTGTGAAGCGCTCCGCGCGACTGCTCCAAGTCTTCGTCATGGCTCGTCTTTCGTCAAGGTCCGGCGCTGTACGAGCTCGTCGTCTGCAGCGCCGACTGCTTCGTCCTGTTCGCATCGTCGACATCGCTCCATCAACACCCGTCGTCACGGCTACACCTGCAAGTTTGTTGTACATACGCCGTGTTTATATCTATTACTTCATCATGTTTTCTGAGTTCTTCATGATGATGCTGATGTTTGCTAGTATTAATTCGTGCCATGTTTATTTCTGTTCGGATTTTAATCAGTAAATTGTCTATATTTCCAACAGGCAGTGCGTGGCTATTTAAACATCTGTAACCAGTTTGTGTTAGCGAGTGTGGAGAATACAGAGAAGAGCCAAGTGCTTGTGTGTGTGCGCTGGTGTGCAGCGTCCAAATTCTCGTGTGTGGTTCTTCCTTGTGTTCCTGTGTGTTAAGGGGGTTGTGAAGTGCAAGGCGCTGGTGTGCAGTGCTGTGTATGAGAGTGTCTTGTGCTTGCGAGTGTTCCTACGTGTGTTTGTTTTTATCCACTTGAGTGTTCAGGGAGTGTGTGAGTTTAGTGAGGAGGCTGATCAATCAAGTTCCAACAAGTGGTATCAGAGCCTCGTTCGAGAGATGGCGAAGATCGGTGACGGCAGCAAGGCTGGCATCAGCGACGACGACAACAAGCTGGTGGTGCAGCAAGTGAAGGAGGCGGGGGTGACGCCGCGCTACCCTATGCTTTCGGAGAACAACTATGGCGTGTGGGCGGTGAAGACGAAGATCTTCATGCGCACACAAGGCGTGTGGTCTGCCGTGACGAACAGCGGAGGTGGCTCCGGCAGCGCTGAGAAGAAGGATCGCGGCAGGTTTGACAAGTCCAAGATCGACTGCTGCAACTATGATGAGTTCGGACACTTCACCGATGAGTGTCATGTGGAGAAGAAAATGCTGAAGGGTGTGGCGCAACTCGTCGTGGTGGACGCTGATGACGAGCCCACGCTACTGTGAAGCCCAGCGTGGAGGTGCATAATAATGCCACCAATATTAGGGGAGTGATTGTTAGACATAATCTTGTTGTGTGAGTTGTTAGTGGAGTCATGTATGTGCGTGAGTTAGTGATTAGTGCAGATGTGATCTGCATGCAGGTGCTTGCATATGCAGAAGTGCATTTTGGCTTGGAGTGTGCCGAGTCAAGTGGAGAAGGTGCCTTGGCGTGAGGAGTGGTGATATGCATCGACATGTAGGTGGATGTGGCTTACATGTAGGAGTGGGTTGGTTAGTAATGCACGGAGTGCGTGCATGATCAACGGTGCCGGAAAATTAGTGTGTGCCTGGTCATCAGATAGGCGCGAGCATGCAGACATTAGTGGATGAAAATTCTGCATGTAAGCACAAGTGGTGGAGCTTAACGCGTCGTCAGTTTTGGCCGAGTAGTGCGGCCGAACAAAGTGGACTTGGGTGAGTGCCGCCTACGACAGTGCGTGGCTATTTACATCTGTAACCAGTTTGTGTTAGCGAGTGTGGAGAATACAGAGAAGAGCCAAGTGCTTGTGTGTGTGCTGGTGTGCATCGTCGAAATTCTCGTGCGTGGTTCTTCCTTGTGTTCCTGTGTGTGTACGGGGGTTGTGAAGTGCAAGGCGCTGGTGTGCAGTGCTGTGTATAAGAGTGTCTTGTGCTTGCGAGTGTTCCTACGTGTGTTTGTTTTTATCCACTTGAGTGTTCAGGGAGTGTGTGAGTTTAATGAGGAGGCTGATCATCTTGATCAGTTCCAACACCCTGCGCCCCTGCCCAGGTCGCGTGCTCAGCGGCCACCGCGGCGGCGAAGTCGATCGCCCGCGGCCGCGCGCGGAAGTCGGCGCCGGCCGAACTCGCTGAGAAAGATCGAGCGGGGAAGGGGGCGGAGCGGCTCCAGCTCAGGCCGAGCACTGGATCCGCCGCCTCCTGCTGACAGCAAACGCACGGGCGATATCGGTCACGCCGCAGCGGCCGCCTCACGCTCACGCCACGACTTCACCACTACACGCGGCGGCGCCCATCCCGCCGCTCGCCGGCGCCGCACGCGCGGCGCTGAACGCCCCTCAAGCACTTGTGGGTGGGCCTGGCAGACATCACAGCGACGTGTGATGATCACCCGTACCGTGTCCGTGACAGCTCGACGACGTGTTAGGGTCTTTGCAGCTCCGCTAGCTTCTCGCCTCCACAACCAGTGCCCTCTGATCCGATCCTGTTCGCACACTCTTCATGAGTGTTGATCTGTCGATCAAGATTCTGGGATTCAAAATGCAAAAAAAGATTCGAGCATCACCAAAATGGATGAATTTCAGAAAATTCAACCACGATTAGTTGTTTGACTGGTTAATGAATTTATTTTTTAACGATTTTTTTTTAGAAATCTCTGTGTTGCACTGCTCCAGGAAGCAACATCACAAACGGTTCGGAAGAGCCATCACAAACGGTTCATTTTTCCAACCGTTTGTGATTTCCTGCTTCCGAAATAAATCCAAAAAAATACGAAAACAATAGGGGAAAAATTTTATTTTCATTTGGGGAGGCCACCGGCCACTCAAGTCGCAAGTCGCGCCATTTTTTCACGCAAGGTTCGCGCGCTACGCGGCCGGCATGATTCGAACCGGTGACCTCTCCCTCGCACGAGCACTCCCCTACCACTGCACCTCATTGTCACTTGTGTATGTATAGCGTTCCGACTCCTTTCATATTATACCAGACCGAGTTTAAATTGCTTCTTTGAGGCCCTAAACGACTTCAAATCAAAATCTGTTGAACTACAAAGTTTCCTAACTTTTCGAAACCTACAACTTTCATGTTGACAGTTTTTTCATCCGAGGTCGTTTGGAAAAACTCAAATTTCAAATTTTGAATACAAACATGAATTTGTCAAATGAAGAAATGACCAAATTGAAAGTTGTGCATCTTGAGAAGCCATACAACTTTGTAGTTCAACACTTTTTGATTTGAAGTCATTTACTATTTCAAAATATGGTTTGAATGTACCATACACATCACAAAGGGTTCGTGTTACGAACCGTTTGTGATGTTGTTCCGAACCGTTTGTGATGGCCTTACATCACAAACGGTTTTTGAACAACCGTTTGTGATGGTGCCGTTTGTGATGATGGTTTCTCTAGTAGTGTTGAGCACTTCTAAGTAAGATAGTATGGGAGAGAATTGGGGATATACTGTAAAGGAGCTATGAAGAAACGATGTTAATTACACTCAGGTTTCAGTCTTGTTAACCGTCGCAAAGTTAGAGAGACACAAGTGAGATTATAACTAGAGTTCCTTCATTTTTTTATATTTTTAGAGTGTATATATGGGCTTATATAGACCTTATAGATAGCAGAAAAGTTCAACATTAGCTCACTTTTTTGGTCAATTCGGTTTTGTTTCAGTCCTCACCGAAATGGTTGAATCTCACTGAAATTTGCTCATTTCAGACCAAATCCTAGAACCTTGCTGTCTATTGCAACTACTTTTCCCGTGAGAGTCCAGTATATGTATGGGAGGCAGTAACATGTTGTACATCACATTAATTATTTTCCATGCCTACTATTTCACGAGATTAATTAAATAGTGCCTACAATTGTTTCATGTACAATGCATTCTAATAATTTGAGTTGTTTTTTCACAATACTAGCAAAGGCACATGTGCGCACGCACATGTATAAAATAAAATAAATTAAACATAACATATAAAATATAGTTGCAACCCGCGCGGCACGCGCGTGTTAAACTCTCTTCTATACATTTGTCTCAACTTATGTGCCATACACGTTTATTGATGACATGTAGGTACTAAACAGACCAGCCGTGTGAAGCGCTTTTAAAAATAATTTATATTCGCTCTCTCATGTATAGAGAGCTTTATGTATTGTCAAAACTCAATAGTTGCCATTTATTTATATGAAGAAAAACTCTCCGTTTATTGTCTATTAGTAATACGGGATAATTGTGTGTAGACGTGGGTCAGTTCATGTTCTTGTTTCTACATATTCGAAATTCTCTTTGGTGCATCATTGCTGTGCTGTCCACAGGCCACAGTGGAGCCATGATACGTTTTTTTGTTCTTCCCTCCCACTAAAGCCCGACAGGTGGGTCCTCTGTTAGAGGGTGGGGGTGGATTTTTTGGTGGAACGTGTTTTCAGTTCTCTAGGATCCTTTTAGTATAGATTATGGTTCAGTTAATTGCTCCATCTAAACAGCATACGTTAATTTTGTTAGTGTGCTCATATAGTCCAACTGGATGATTATTAATGTCTCCACTGCTTAAGAAAAATGGTGTTATGCTATTATTTATGATTTTTGCGATTGATTAACAACATGATCATTGAGATTAATGAGTTTGTCTAGAATAATATATTTATAGATTTTATAGGTCCTAAGAGTTAAATACGATGATTTAGAAATATTTTGGATTTTCAAATCATGATCTTTTGACTCTTCAAATAATTCTTTTCTTTTTTGAGTGCAAGGTCATTTACTACCGGTCGGTAACATCGACCAGTACTAAACTATGTCGTTTAGTACCGGTTGCCCAGCCGGTACTAAATGATTTGCATGTTTGTGCCGGCTATCCAGTATCAGCTAGGATCACTACTAGAGAAACCATTATCCGCTCAGCACATATGCTAATTTGACCCGGTGCTAAATGTGCCCACCCTTCCGATACTAACTGAGTTGGTGCTAGGTGCTAAAGGTGCCCACTCTTTAGAGCTAAAATTGGGATAATGATGAGTTACGCATAGCATAACTCCAAAAGAACATCTTTCATGACCATCACCCCCTCCCGCTTCTTTTCCACGTGCTCAAGACCAGTGTGACCTTAAGCCCTTGTTTAGATCCCAAGTTTGCACCAGAAAGTTTACTATAAAAAAAGAAGATTCCCATCACATTAAAATATCGGCACTTGCATGGAGTACTAAATATAGATGAAATCAGAAATTAATTGCATTGTTTTGTTGTACTTTGCGAGACGAGCATTTTAAACATAATTAATCAATGTTTGGACATTTTTCAAAAATACAAATAAAATGCTACAATGACGTATTTATGGTGAAGTGACATCTTTCCCCCAAATTTACCCCCCAAATTTACATCTATACAAGGCCTAAGCCGGCAACAAAGTTTGTGCGAATTTAGATTAGTTAATATTCTACGGTAGAATGTGACTGTAGATACTTTTGCGCTAGAAATTCTCTTTCTAAAATAAAAAATAGAGATGTAATAAGCACTCGAGTACTTGACTAGAATAAATTATATGGATTATATTAATTTTTTGGGTTTTCTGCGAGCAAACAAGCTGAGATCTATTACGTGCGAAGAAAAATATAATAATAAAAAATAGTCTTAAAATAAAATAATACAATTACTATGTTCCATAGCATGGGCATTGTTTGCTTGTATTTTTTATATGATGTTGAAATATATCAATTTGATTTGACATAGAATTAGGGCATTTAGTGGATACAAATTTTTTTGAACGAACAGCACTTGATGAGCGCGTTTTTATTGATATAGCAGAAAAATACAAGATTATGACCCTGAGAGGCCATAACCAAGCAAATAAAAGAAAGAAAAACAAAGTATAGAACCGACAGAGAATATTACCTTGAATAATTTTATTTGTATATATAAACATTCCCTGGGATAAATTTGCAGTCAAATCAGGAGAATTTTAAAGAGGTGACACGCAATGGCACCGTACTTTCCAAGAAAATAGCTACAATGCTATAAATACAGTGTGTTTTTTCTTTGAAAAGTGTGTGTTTCTTTTATACTTCTATACATACTGTGTTATTTGTGTCAGCGTACTTGCGTACCCAATTCCTATTTTGAATCACTCATATTAATCAATAGTCGTCCTGACCGATTGTATGTATGTATAACATAGCAACATAAAGCAACTAATTAAATGTTGAGATGCAAAAGGTGGTAGCTTATAGGCTAAGTATCCGTTGCGTGACCCCAATGATCTCTGTTCAAGTGGGTCCCACTGTCAGCGAGACATAATGTCCCACAGGGATGGTCTGGAGCCGAGCAGAGTGTGGTCGTCTGCCGTGCGGGAAGACGCAAAGAAAACCCTCGCCGCCGCCGCCGTCAATCTCTCCCCGAAATTCGCCGGCGATGGCGGCGTCGCAGGGGTCGGTAGCCACGACGGGGTCTAGGTGCACCCCGAACGCGGCGCGGGGGAGGCATCTGTTCGAGGTCGTCGGCCACAGCCTGCACCAGAGCCTCGGCGCCGGCAAGTTCATCCTGTCCGCCCCCTTCGCCGTCGGCGGCCACGACTGGTGCGTCCTCTACTACCCCGACGGTGACGGTGGAGAGGGATCCGAGGGCTACGCCTCCATCTACCTCAAGCGCCTGGGCAAAACCACCGCGGTGACTCAGGTGAGGGCCACCTGCGGCTTCAGGCTGCTCTCCCCGTACCCGGCCTCCGTGATACCTACTGCCGCGAGGCAATCGCCTCTCTCCAACCGTGTCACGGCGGATTTCAACGCGGTGAATTCGTGGTTGGGCCATAGGAAGTTCGTGCACAAGAGCGTGCTGGTCTGGTACCTGCGGGAGGACCGCCTGGTGATAGAGTGCGATGTCACGGTTATCGTGGGCAACGCGGTGCTGGAATCTGAGAAAAGAAGCGAGATCCAAGTGCCGCCATCAAATCTGGCTGAAAATCTTGCAGGATTGCTTGAGACCGGAGAGGGGGCGGACGTGATATTCAAGGTGAAGGAGGAGATTTTCCATGCCCATAGGATTGTGCTCGGAGCCCGGTCACCAGTCCTGAAAGCAGAGCTCTTTGGGCTGTTAGGGGAGAGGAACAGAGAGAGCATAACAATCCAAGACATGGAACCTGCTATATTCAAGGCATTGCTTTACTTCATGTACACCGATTCTTTGCCAGACGTTGATAGCCTTCGGGGAGATGAGAGTGAAGAAATGGTGAAGCATTTGCTTGTGGCTGCGGACAGGTATGGTGTGGACAGGATGAAGGTGATGTGCGAGAGCCTTCTTGCCAAGAGACTTGATGTGAAGACTGTGGCCACCACATTAACTTTTGCTGATCAGTACCACTGCAGCAAGCTCAGAGATTCTTGCATCGAGTTTATCATCTCTTTGAATAGAACAGAGGATTTGCAAGCAAGCCAAGGGTATGCCCACCTCAAAAGAGCATGTCCTGATATCATTGTGGAAATATGGGAGAAAGCAACCAAGTCCCGCAAGACATAGTATGCTCAGTTTATCCTAGGTATATATATTGCCTTGTAGGGGAACGTTTGGTCTCCCTTTAGTTTTCAGGGATATTGTGGAGAAGGATAGATTTTGTAAAACTCGTGATGTGTATGTGGTAGCTACCAGACTCATTCAGAATGTGGCTAGTGCTAGCATACTGATATTCCCTAAGATATTTGGATCTACAGTCCAATCAATGGATTTGCTATTATACTTATTTTTTCATGTGTTCTTTTTTGTTTCTTAGTTGGAGATAATGTAGCCAGCATAACATCAATGATTTGATGCTATCATTAGTCATGACACCAAACTCGTATTGGACTACTATGAAGCAATAGCAAAGTACAGAAATATTTTGTCACAATATCAAGGTCTTGCTTGTGTATTTTCACACTAGTTGTTTTATTTGTTTATAGGGTGTAAAATGAAAAATTATGTCCTTTAGATTCACTTTTGAGAAACAAAAAACATTGTTCGGAATAAAATCTGTTGAGATTCTACAATCATTTGAGCCCTCTTATTTGCACTCTACTCTGAATGCTTCATGTCATAGTAACTTTTGTTGACTTCTCATTGGTCAGTTTAGTTGTTGCATAGCCATATGTGTCAAAGTTTGGTTTTCTTTCACTTTAAGTTTCCAGATATCTCTTTTGCAAACTATAACTTTTACAAAGTGTGTGCCTGGCATGCATAATCAATTGGTTCAGTCAGCCCCATTTCTTCGTCATTGGTTTTGCTTGATGAAGGCAAACGAAAGCTGAACCTTTTGAGATAAATAGTAGTATTGAATTTACTTGATAACCAAGATCACTGCTATGTGTTGACATCCAAAATTGGCACACAGTGCAAACCGGTCTGACCGGTGTGCACAAACCGGTCAGACCGGTTTTGGTAACATTGTCAAAATGCAGTTTGGACTTCACCATTGCGTAGCTCTCGTCGAGACGATCAAGATGCATATGTAGAAAGCCTAATTTGGACTTCGGATGAGAGAGTTATGACTTCGACAAGATTTGTACCCGAGGGAAACCGGTCTGACCGGTTTGCCAAACCGGGGTCTGACCGGTTTGCCAAACCGGTCAGACCGGTTTGGTTCTGTAATTCGAGTAGGTTTAGGTTTTCTGATGTAATCCCATATTGTAACCGACTTGGAAGGGGTACGACTTCCCCGGAAGGCGCAATTCCTGAAGGGTTTCAAGAAGGATCATGGTGGCTCCATCAGAAGGGTCAAAGAATTCGTCATGCCGTCTTTCAAAGTGACTAATAGTCAAGTTGAAGAATTTCCTAAGGTAAATAACGACCCATCTGATCTCATGAAGCAATTATCACTTATGATGGATGAAAAATTTTCAATAGCAAATATTGTTGGTGATAAGCTTGCTTCTTTATCCGATGAATTAAAAAAAGTAAAAATATTATAGATGATTCTTTCCCATCGGATGATTTAAAATTTAGCTCGTCAGGTATGCTAGAAAATATTTTAGATCCAAATTTCGGCATACCGACGAATTTCTTTGCTGGACAGACATCGCATGCACCATCGGTCAGCAAACCGGTCAGACCGGTTTTCCAAACCGGTCAGACCGGTCTGCCCAGTTTCACAGCTGGTCAGGCCGTTCTTTGGTTGGTAGTCCATTGTCTTCAGCAATGACTAGTTCGGCCGCTTCTGGTCGAACTAATGGGATTGATATGGGTAGTTCAAATTTATGTCAAAAACCATATCCTCAGGAATTTGATCTTGTTCCCTATCCCGCTGGTTGGCATGTTTCTTAGTTCACTAAATTTAATGGTGATGGTACTCTTACGACTTGGGATCATGTGAGCCAATATACATTCCAGTTAGGACAAGCATTTTTTAGTGAGGCTTTACGTGTACGACTATTTTCGTTATCCCTTACTGGAATTGCTTTGTCTTGGTTCTCTTCGCTCGCTCCGAACTCTATACAAACATGGGATCAGTTAGACCGTAAATTTCATGATCGTTTCTTTAATAGAGAGAACGAAGCTAAAGTGATGGATTTGACATCGGTTATACAAGGCCGTGATGAATCGGTCCTTGATTATTTCAGAAGATTTAAAGATGTTAAGAACCGATGTTTTAATTTGACAATGTCCGAAAAAGATTTGGCCGATTTAGCTTTTGCGGGCTTGCGATCTTATTCGAAAGAGAAATTAGAAGATTTTAATTTTCTCTCCACTAATCATTTGCAAGTGAAGGTCATGAGCCTAGAGCTTAAGTTAAAAAACTTAAAAGAATTCGCTGAAGCTCATCAGTCCAACGTACGTATCATTGATCATGATTATGATAGTTCGGACGATGAAGGTAAAAAAGTTTATGCTGCTGAGTTTGCTTGGCCATCAGAGGCCAAACCATGTGCTTGCCCTTCGCTCAAACCGATTCAGAAAAATCGGCAAAGTGAAGTAAAATTTACTTTTGATGTTGCCAAATGTGATTGTGTTTCTGATGAATTGCTCGAGAGTGGCAACATTAAATTGTCTCATGCTATACCATCGTCGGAGGATCTGAAAGGGCATGCATATTGTAAGTGGCATAATTCTTTTTTACATGCAACTAATGATTGTAATATTTTCCGTCGACGGATACAATCGGCCATTAATGAAGGACGATTGCTATTAGCTGAGGAGACACAAGTTGATGAAGCTCTTTTATCTGTTCATACTTTGAATCTGAATAATCCCAAAATACTTATTCGGCCGGAACAAGCCGAACAAGCCAAAGGGAAAAATGTGATCATTGGAGAACCAAGGCCGAATAATGTCACTGACAAAACTTCGGCTAAAAAGGTGATGATTGGAAAGACTCTGGATGGGAAAAAGTCTCTGAAGATTACCATTGATACATCTAGGCCCGGGGGGGCAACAGAGTTCATTGAGAAAAGGTCGGCCTGCTGATCAGGCGAAACCGGTCAGACCGGTTTGTCCCAAGACCGACCAAGAACTTTCAAGCCTCTACTCCCGGAAGTGGGTATTTGTAAGGTGGACGATCAGCTCCTGAACAAGTACACAAAGGCCGTTCAAGTTGATCGGCCAACAAAAAAGAAACCAAGAGCAACATCACGTTGGAATAATTCTACAGCTTCAAGAGAGAATAGCAAGCACCAAGGTGATGTTATTACTGTATTTCCTCCAGGAAAATTTTATACTACCATACCATGGGTATTCCCTACATCAAGCTCTCAAAATCCGACGTGGGATCAAGGGGTATGGATGCAACTCTTCCCTATGCCACAACCACATCAGGATTATATGGGGGAAAGCCCAAGAACTCCAGTGCATGGCCGATTGGGCTCATACCAATCAGGTCCGGCGCCAGCCACTAAAGCGGTCAGACCGGTTTCATCAAACCGGTCAGACCGGTTTCGGTCTGATCAGAAGCCACGTGTTCCTCCTAAGCAAGAATACCGTGTCAAGAAGAAGAAGGAGGATGTGCAGCCTGTAGTTGGTCCAAATCAAATTAAAGTTAATGGATTTGCAACAGTTGATGATATTCCAGTAGTTATGCAAAATTTGGATAAAGAGCCGATTGTTATTGAAAATTCGGTTGCTGTTGCAAATAAAGGACCTGTTGAGACAGATGATCATGAAGTTAGCCATAGCAAGTTTGCAGAAAAATACTATCAACCCTGATGGTGTCCATCGGGTTTAACTCATACGCAGAAAAGAAAATTGCAACGCTTGCGTAATAAGGAGAAAAGAGAGCAGGAAACAGAGATGCCAAGGGACGAAAAACTCAACAATTACAAACACATGGTTCCTCAAGGAAAAGAGTGGCGAATCAAGTCAAGTGGCCAGCCAGCGGCCAAAGCGTTCAGACCGGTTTCGCCAACCGGTCAGACCGGTTTTAGTGAATCCAGTGCAAGACAGTCAACCGAATCAGCGGTACTTGGTTCAGTTCTTGATGACTTTGTGGTACCAGAGGAAGAAGTTGCTTGTCTCCACTTTGAGCCTCATGATGCTATATTCCATAAACCTAAGGAGTCGGTTGATCATTTTGATGCTTTATATGTGAAAGGATATATCAATGGAAAGCCGATTTCGCGAATGCTAGTTGATGGAGGGGTTGTTGTAAACCTCATGCCTTACACCCTCTTCAAGGAACTTGGTGGGAAAGATGAAGAGCTGATCAAGACAAATGCAATGATTACTGGCGTGGGAGAAGATAATCATATAAGATGGTTCACGATTTGGTACATAGGTGCTTTGCGTTGTGTTAGTGCAAGTTATTTCTTGGCAATAATCTAATCTTGGCCATTCGCATTATAATTGTGGCATATTCATTTATGGGGCCGGTTGCAATGTTTTTGCATTAACAAGCAAGATTCTTCTACTTCGGCTAAGAAGTTTATGATCTAAAGGCAATCATAGCCGAAGTGGTGTATATTCAGGTTCATATCTAATGAAGATGTAGGAATATGAGCAGCACGGTGACACCATCGTCTTGAAGATCAAGATATGTGGACAATTGAGTTTCTTCATCATTAGAGACAAGATGCGACTGATGTACAGGTGCTTAGCATTGTTTCAGTGCAGTTTTGGCTTGAAGAAATGTTTCTTGCTACGCAAGCTTTACCAAGAAACAGGGGGGCATGTGTTGACATCCAAAATTGGCACACAGTGCAAACCGGTCTGACCGGTGTGCACAAACCGGTCAGACCGGTTTTGGTAACATTGTCAAAATGCAGTTTGGACTTCACCATTGCATAGCTCTCGTCGAGACGATCAAGATGCATATGTAGAAAGCCTAATTTGGACTTCGGATGAGAGAGTTATGACTTACCCTAGCTTGCTTGAGCTCCGACGGGGTCCCTCCCGAGCTCGAGTTTCTAGGTCTTCACGATCTCCCGCCTGAAAGCGGTCTGACCGGTTTCAGGAACCGGTCTGACCGGTTTTCCCCGGGGAGGTCGGGGTGTTGGCCGTTGTGACGGCCATGCTGCGCGTTCGTGCGTTATCGAGTGTGTTGGCACATCTTTGCGTCAACGCTATGCCATCGCTCTTTCTCTCTTGTGAGCACCTTCAATGTTTAATGAGCAAACTAAGCTGAATCCAATTCATTTCTAGAAAGGTTCAATGATTTATCATTAATAAAATGGCTTGCATTGACATAGTAGAAATAATTCTTCGGTTGTTTTAAACCAAAAAAATTGGTATAGCATTTACTACTTCAGGTAGCTTTCTCCTCTGTGTTCTGTGAAACTGGTGTTCAAATATTTGGTTCTGCACAAGGGCCTACTTACATTTGAAGCAGCCTTTAACTGTAGTTGTAGAGCCGACAGAGTTTAGAAAGACTACAGGACCTGATTGAGCCAGCAACAATTGGAGTAACCAATGAAACCCTAGTTGAAAATCACATACTTAAGATACCTAAACCGGCCTGTACAGCTGCATATGTTTGTCCTTTCTTTTGTTGTCATATAAATAGGATGGTAAGAACATAAGATGCTAACCTGCTTCAAAGTTATTAGTTTGTTGATGATTTGAACCAAATATAACATCGAGCCAATCTAAGCCTAAGATGCCATTGTTCATAGATTTCTATAGTACACTGACATAATATTGGTTAAATAATGAGCAGAGAGCTCAGGATTTCTGTCTGCATAGATGTTATTGTAGGATGAGCTAAAACAGAAATAACTCATTTTTAGTTTCCTCATTGTTGTACAAAATCCGGATGGGCAAAATCATGGCATGCAAAATTTGAGATTATGCATACCTTGCATGGTTTTACTCAACCACGAGGACTTCTTACTAGCTATTTGTCAGTCTGAACCTTGTTATTCACATAATTTCTGGATTGATTTCTAAATTGTTAATGACTCAGTTGCAATATCCATTCTACTTTTCTTTGGAAGTCTCAGGAATACTGTTGATACATGAACAGTAATAAATTTCTGAATGCATGTGGAATGAAGGACTGATCATTCTGCTTTATTTCCCTTTCCATGCATTCAGACTTTGCTGAGCAAGATAGAAGGATAACATTCTCTGCTATTTTGTTTACCGAAATTTCCATTTACTGTACCGCTATGATTTTGCATTACAAGTTTCCTTTGGTTCGTTGGTTGAATAAGAAATTCTAGTATGAGGATCAATTTCTTGGCCATTCAGTTAGTAAAACTATATATAGGAGCCCCTGTAAACAACTCTGCTTATATGTGAAGCACTGATTTGCTAATCGCGATGTGGCCTGGAGGTTTCATTGTTTTTTCCATTCGAAAGACAGTCCTTAAGAGAAAAAGGCCAACAGCTAAACATATAATCTTTTGTTTTTCACTTTTGGAAACATAAAGATCAGAAATAAAGTTTCTTAATGTGACTCTTTTGTACTACTCTTTATAGGACAGTACAATTCTTCAGGCTGTGGACTGTGGGTAGAATATGGAGGATTCATCAACAATGAAGTCAGTGCTTACATTCACAATATTTTGGCTCCATGTTTAAACATATTTGATTGGATGACTATTTCTTCTTGATTATAGTTATTATGTATTTCTATTAAGGTCGCGCCTATATGTTGCATTCTTGCTGATCTGATGGTTCTGGCGTTTGTTTGTCAAATGTTGGCTTCATTTAGGGTATTAGGTCGCGGCTGGGAGGCGATCTCCGCGGGCATCGGAGCGAGCGCATATGCTCGCAAAGATTACTGACGCTCCACACACACACTTGCTTCGTTGCTTGCCGAGCCCACCTGCTCTACATGCTTTCTGCCACTCCGCGGCCGGCCCCTCATCCGATGCGGCGGAGTTGTGACTTCGGATATGAGAGGTCAGGTTGGCTCATGTTTAGCAACTGGCAGACATAGATGAGAGGTCGACGAAGAAGCCTCCTCGGTGGTTGGGACGCGGCCAGAATGAAAGAGAGGAAGTGAAGATGAGTCGCGGTTTCATCTGCGAAACCAAGGAGTCGGGTGGAGCAGGCGTGCTTGGAGGACCATGTGGGTGGGCGTGAGCGAGGGCCGGACTCTGAGGGGATGATCCGGGCACTCCTGGCCGTTAGATACGTGTGAGTGTGAGAAGGGAGATGTTAAGAACACATCGGAACGTTTCATAGTTGGGAATGATGATTTCTGGGTGCACAAAATCAGGTGTGCGGAAAAATACTCCTCTCTGCTGGGGACACAAGACTGTGTGGATCTAGAAAAAGAAAATTTTGGTGGATTTAAGGAGCGTAGAGAAGAGAAGAGATGTAGACATTGTATTCGATTGACATTCACCTCAACACCAAGTTAGCCACTAACTGAGTGATCCAAAAAAATTGGCAGTAACTAATCGAGCCATGATCATTGACAGAAAAAATCTTCCTGAACTTGACAACAAAGCCTATCTTGATGCTGATGAACCAACAATGGTCAGCTCATCAACATGTACATCGTGTAATACATCCTCTTGACTATATGAACCATTGCATAAACACAATCTCTAGTCACATCGAGCAGTGCAACTTAAAACCTGTTAATGGCAACCACGCAACCGTTAAAGTGAGCCTATAGCTCTCTCAAACTTTCATCCTTGTGCAGCGTAAAGGCTCAACTCAAAAGGTGACATATGTTGGTCCTCAGTTATCTTTTTTTGGAGCACTGGTCCTCAGTTATCTAAACTAACAATTGGAGCTAATCCACCACACCCGTGGGCCCACATATAAGCAGACAAGGGCACAAACAGGTAGCGTAACATAGTCAACACACAACACTGCTGTTAAAATCTACTTTTGCCTAGCTCTCGGGGGTGCAGGCTTGTAGGTGCTCATTCTGCTTACACTTTCATGTAAAACGGTTAATTCAAATGTGGAACTAAATCCATGCCACATGAGTCGCAATAGCATTGGAATAATGTAGCCTGTGGACCTTGTGATTTCATTTAAAAAAATAAAATACACCAGCGGTCCTCAAACTTGTCTCGGGGTATCATCTACGTCCTCAAACTCTCAAAATGCATATTTGAGCCCCGAAACTTGCTAAACTGTTTCATCTAGGTCCTAAGTTTCCAAAATACCCCAATGTTGCTGATTTTTGTCCATCTCTTGATCTATAATTACGGTTTGGTACAATCAAATAGAGTTCTCCAAGTACTGTGATGTAAAAAATTGATTTTGTGAGAGAAATAGTCTAAAAGATCATGATTAATTGGCAGCTATGTCATCATGTATAGGGGTATTTTCAGAACTTTGAACTTAGATGATACAGTTTAGCAAGTTTAGAGACTCAAATATGCATTTTGAGAGTTCGCGGACCTAGATAACACTATGAGACAAGTTTAGAAACCGCCCGTGTATTTTACTCTTAAAAAAACTGCAGACAGGTAATCTACCCATCTTGTACCGAGAGAGTCAGAGATTAATTTCTGAAAAATTACAAAAAGACAGCATCATGGAAACCACGCCAAGACACACATCACCACAACAAATGCGGGATGTCGACTCGCCAACTACAACGGGGTAGATTGATGAATATGTCTCTTACAGGACATGGCACCAAAACCATCGCTTCTGTCAGCATTGGCAACGAGCTGAGCAGAGCATATAACCAAGAGCCTAAAACCCACATACCATTGTCACACCACTACCAGAATGAGTGATATCTGCACCGGGTGGGAAAGCTCTTTAGCACCGGGTTTCCCACCCGGTGCCACTGTTCCGAGGCTAAAGGGTACGCCCTTTAGCACCGGGTGGCATAACCGGTGCTAAAGGGACCCTTTAGCACCGGTATTACAAAATTTATATCGCACTCGAGTTATTGTTTAAACTGTATTTACAACTTAGGATGTTGCATGACTTTTTGAGCTGTCCGGCACGTCCTCCAATCTTGCGACGTGGTATTCTCCTCGGGGATTGACGACCTCGTCCCAGAGCCATCCGACGAGCTGTTCTGAAATTGCGTCGATTCTTTCTTTCTCTAGACACTCTTCCTTCAGCTTCACCATTTATAATTTACAAATAACTGAAAGATATTGGCCCCGCCGAATTGGAGACAATAATTGTGCACTTAATAATAATGGAAATGTGTACATACCATGATATCATGCTGTGTAATCTTTTTATGCCCCCAATTCCACATGTAATCGCAAACATAGTATGCACATAAATTGTTTCCCGGCCCCTGTTTGGCACACTGTCGACAAAAAGAAATTAAGTAAAATTCATATAATATATTAGCCGAGGTCTACATGTACAAATTACTTGCTTACCGGAAAGCCAATTTTCCATTTCAGTGTTTCATGGTCAATATCAGGGTGATCTTTACGAAATTGAACCCACACCCTACGAACAAAAAAATTGAGTTAAGTCATTGCGAGTGTAAGGGGAGAATTAATTAGGGGAAAATATACATCACCTTGTCATCATGTCAATGATGTTCTGTAGTTTATATTTTGGAGTGTGCAACGAATCAAAGACGTTGACGACACCCCGGTCAGGGCACAATATGAGGAGGAGCCAGTGGAATCTGTGTACATGTATACATTATAATCAGAAATGAAATAGTACAAAGACAGTATAAGAAGAAGCATGTGTATGTACTGACTCGATGTTGTACGGTATTAGTATGGACTCGCAATAATGTTGTTTGTCAATATACTTGTATATGTTTCCATATATTTCCTCAGGATTGTGCAGTATCATTGCTTCACTTATCCTTCGAGGATCCACGAATCCAAAGTCATATATATTGTCTCTCCGACATTTTTGAATCTCCATTCTGCATATGTTAAGCAATAAATAAAGCCCGCGTCAGCATAGATTGGAATTAATGTTTTCAAACTGTGAATTATAAGCAACAACAAAGTACTTACAGTGTAAAAGATAAATCTTATGAACGGGTAGATTAGATCAATTGAGATAATTAGGGGTATAAATGAACCAAACCATACTTTAGGTGGTTATCTGGACTTT
This sequence comes from Echinochloa crus-galli, assembly GCA_900205405.1. Classification (NCBI taxonomy): domain Eukaryota; kingdom Viridiplantae; phylum Streptophyta; class Magnoliopsida; order Poales; family Poaceae; genus Echinochloa; species Echinochloa crus-galli. The sequence goes on along the minus strand of OAMR01000276.1, from coordinate 888,953 downwards.
GTTCATACTTGAGGGTAGTAATTTGGACTTTTTTCTCCATAGTTAATCACTCAAGAAAAGAAGAAAGAAATCTAATGGTCTATCGGTTAGCATATATAAATCATATTGCCCCATTCTTAATTATACAATAC
>OAMR01000276.1:863355-875145 GCA_900205405.1 Echinochloa crus-galli | reverse complement strand
CCTATCATTCAGTGCACGATCTGGAATCGTCGTATTGATGATGCACTCTGTGATCTGGGGGCAAGCGTCAACATCATGTCTAAGGTATTATTTAAGAAATTACGCTACCCTACTTTGTCACCTACTACTCTGATAGTCTCGAATATCTGTTCACTAGTACTCTTGCCAAAGCTTCCCTGCGGAAATATAAATTACGATACCTCGGATTACTCCCTGGTGAAGTGCTACAACAGTAATGCCGTGCGCCTGCAGAATATTCATATATTTTACTAAGATATAAGAAAAACCACTGAAATACTCCTTACTCCAGCACCGGGATTCTCAATCCTGATATTGGATTGTAAGAAGTGCCAACAGTCTTCCATAATCTACGACAGCTCACCAAGAACACCTATCGTCACTAAGACCAGCTAGGGGTCATCATCTAATAAGAGTAACAAGCCTATGAGCCCTCACTTTGACCGACACTAAGCACTAATAGGCAAGATGCACAAAAGCTTGAGATGAAGAACTTTCTCTCGTGTCTTTGAAGCTCACTTGATTCTTGAAGTTTTGGCTTTGATTTCTGTAATCTTTAGTCCTTGATTGCCCTAATAAGATAATAGAGTTTTCAGGGGTCAAGAACAGGTGAAAGGACCCATGTAGGGGAGTTTAAATAGGCTAGATCACGTGAGGTAGCAGTTGGAAAAGAAACCCCTAGAAAATAGTTTTGTCGGATAATCCGACGCTTCATCTTCTTCAGGATCGTCCAATGATCCGGACACTCTGACACCATGTAGCCGTTGGACATTCAGAAGTTACTGGTGCTATACATTGTTAGATGATCTGATACACCATCAGATGATCTAGTAATTTGAACTTCCATCTCAAAAACATTTGGATCCTCCGGTGCTTTGTCCGGCTCTTAACCGTCGGATAACCCAGTCACCTTGTGCTTCTCTAGTGCATAAGCACCGAATGATTAGTAAGGGAGGAATTTGAATGGTACTAGGCCTACATTTTTCGATTTTGCTCTCTTTGAGCCATGTATTTTTCTCTTTAGTCATGTGTTGGAAGAGGTTGTATAAATGTTAAGTCTATTAGGCAATCAGTATAACCTTCGTGATCGCACATGACCTCCGTGCGCTGCCTCGCACCACCAACACTTTCCAGTTAGGGTTCAGGGTTGTGTTGGATTGGACGGACGGCTTTATAATGGGCAGCTGAGGCAATGGCTAACCTGGTGGTGGTTATGACATGGGTGCCTACAGTCGAGGCGGTGTACGACTCGGTGAGCAGTACTGGCAGCGTGCGCAAACAGCGGTGGCTTCCAACTAGGCGGGGAAGCAAATGCCGCGAGATGCTATCGCAGCCGGGAGGTATGGGATGGCTTGGGGGTGGAGGCGGCGGCGGCCTCTGTGGGATCAAGACCCTGGTACACTCAAACAAGAAGAATGAGTCCTAATAGAACTACTCATGTATGTCTACTAGGACTGCCACATTATAACCGATTAGGAGACTTATCATATAACCTTGTTCTTTGAGATATATGAAGTAGGGCAAGGGTCTCTAGTTAGGTAGGCAACAACCAAACTACGAGAGATCAACTCTCAACACCCCAGCGCAGGACGCATATACAATCCTCCATGTAGGATGTAGGGTATTATGCTATATTGGGGGTCCGAACCTATCTAAATCTTTGTGTCTTTGCATTTAACCTTCAGGTTCCCGATCCAGCGATGCTCTGGCTAATATCGGCCTGTGAGGTATCCCAAGGCACATACTTGGTATATAAACACCGAGAGCCGCCACCTAAGTCGGGGATAGGCAGTGGCAGCCGAGGCTTATAAAGAAGACCAAGTGACAATGTGTCTAGGTCACGCGCTCTCCGGTCCCACGTTAACCTGGCTTCTTGTATAAATATACACAACCTTCATATCAAAATTACGTTTGACCATTTATCTTATTAAAAATACGTAAGCATCAATATTTTTATTCTGACTTATTTCTTTATGAAATGTAAGTTAAATATAACTTATTTTTTATAAATTTACAATAATTTTTTATAAAACATGCAAAAAAAATCAAATACTTCAATATGGAAGGAATATATACAATCATGGAGGGCAGCTGATTTACTTTTTTTGTAAATTCAAATAATTTGGACTTTCTTAAAACCAGAAATGCTGAGTGGTTTTTTTGCACGTGTACGGTGCTCGGCAAGGTCACGTTGTCAACAACGTGTTTGCCGCTAGCCTCAGGCTGCTCGCACTGTGAACAGGTACCCCGTCTGGCAGTAGCATATGACGTAAAAATATACTGTAGTGGGGTACTGGGAGCAGCGCGGTATTGAAGTGGAGCCGTCCCCTCCGCCAAATATAGCGGAGGTAGCAGGAGGCCGCTACCCCGCCACCGTGGCGTAGGGCCCGCGCTGCACAACTGCCCTGCCGCTCTCGCTCGGCCTCCGCCCCATTGCACTCCCGCTCCTGCCGGCGCCCCGCCAATGCCAAGATCCCGTGTCGGGAAGTGCCGGAGCAGCTCACGGAGCCGCTGCCACGGAACCACGGAGCCGCCGCCGCGGGCGCCGGCCTCACATGGGCCCGCCGCCGCAGCTGCCCCTCCAATGGAGAGAGGGAAGAGAGGGGCCAGCGGCATGGATGGAGGAAAGGAGAACGGAGGGGAGGAGGATGGGGAGTGACGCGGTGTGGAAGCGGGGGAGGAGGATGAGGCTGTGCGCGGCCGTCGACACCATCGCGCAGCCGCCCCGCCCGCCGTCACACGTTCGCTCCCACCCCCGCGGCTGCCTGCTGTCGCGCGCTCACCACTGATGCCAAGATCCCGCACGGCCGAGGAGCGGCGGCGTGATGAGGCCGAGTACCGGGCGCTACGGGAGGTGGCCACCATGACCGTCGCTCGTCCAGTTACCTGCTGGCCGCCGCCACCCGCTTGGGGCCCATGCACGCCGCGCCCGCGCGCTAGCCCCCACGCGCGGAGGGAGGGCAGGCTGTGAGAGGGAAGAGGAGGGGAGGCAGTGGGGTGGGGAGGCGGCAGGAGGAGGGGAGGTGGTGGAGCAGTGCGGGCGGGGATGCGGCGTGGCAGGGCAGAGAGGGGCGGCCGCCTAGTTATTTGAACCCGACCGGACCGACGGTTCATCTGAAAAAACCGTGAACCAGAGATTGTCTGATTCACATAAAAGACCGTATGTGCAATTGAACTGGAAAAACCGAATGAACCGACCATTTTTTTACAGAACCGGTGAATCGGCCAGTTCCATAGTTCCATTCGAACTGGACTGTTTTTTAGTTTTGCCAATTTTACCCGTCATTTTGATTCAGCGCAATGTTAACAATTCGAGGGCATTAATGGAAATGCTAGATTTTTTTTTCTTTATTTAGGGTCCAGCCTCGATAATAGAGTTTTCAGGGGTCAAGAACAGGTGAAAGGACCCATGTAGGGGAGTTTAAATAGGCTAGATCACGTGAGGTAGCAGTTGGAAAAGAAACCCCTAGAAAATAGTTTTGTCGGATAATCCGACGCTTCATCTTCTTCAGGATCGTCCAATGATCCGGACACTCTGACACCATGTAGCCGTTGGACATTCAGAAGTTACTGGTGCTATACATTGTTAGATGATCTGATACACCATCAGATGATCTAGTAATTTGAACTTCCATCTCAAAAACATTTGGATCCTCCGGTGCTTTGTCCGGCTCTTAACCGTCGGATAACCCAGTCACCTTGTGCTTCTCTAGTGCATAAGCACCGAATGATTAGTAAGGGAGGAATTTGAATGGTACTAGGCCTACATTTTTCGATTTTGCTCTCTTTGAGCCATGTATTTTTCTCTTTAGTCATGTGTTGGAAGAGGTTGTATAAATGTTAAGTCTATTAGGCAATCAGTATAACCTTCGTGATCGCACATGACCTCCGTGCGCTGCCTCGCACCACCAACACTTTCCAGTTAGGGTTCAGGGTTGTGTTGGATTGGACGGACGGCTTTATAATGGGCAGCTGAGGCAATGGCTAACCTGGTGGTGGTTATGACATGGGTGCCTACAGTCGAGGCGGTGTACGACTCGGTGAGCAGTACTGGCAGCGTGCGCAAACAGCGGTGGCTTCCAACTAGGCGGGGAAGCAAATGCCGCGAGATGCTATCGCAGCCGGGAGGTATGGGATGGCTTGGGGGTGGAGGCGGCGGCGGCCTCTGTGGGATCAAGACCCTGGTACACTCAAACAAGAAGAATGAGTCCTAATAGAACTACTCATGTATGTCTACTAGGACTGCCACATTATAACCGATTAGGAGACTTATCATATAACCTTGTTCTTTGAGATATATGAAGTAGGGCAAGGGTCTCTAGTTAGGTAGGCAACAACCAAACTACGAGAGATCAACTCTCAACACCCCAGCGCAGGACGCATATACAATCCTCCATGTAGGATGTAGGGTATTATGCTATATTGGGGGTCCGAACCTATCTAAATCTTTGTGTCTTTGCATTTAACCTTCAGGTTCCCGATCCAGCGATGCTCTGGCTAATATCGGCCTGTGAGGTATCCCAAGGCACATACTTGGTATATAAACACCGAGAGCCGCCACCTAAGTCGGGGATAGGCAGTGGCAGCCGAGGCTTATAAAGAAGACCAAGTGACAATGTGTCTAGGTCACGCGCTCTCCGGTCCCACGTTAACCTGGCTTCTTGTATAAATATCCTCCACCTTCATATCAAAATTACGTTTGACCATTTATCTTATTAAAAATACGTAAGCATCAATATTTTTATTCTGACTTATTTCTTTATGAAATGTAAGTTAAATATAACTTATTTTTTATAAATTTACAATAATTTTTTATAAAACATGCAAAAAAAATCAAATACTTCAATATGGAAGGAATATATACAATCATGGAGGGCAGCTGATTTACTTTTTTTGTAAATTCAAATAATTTGGACTTTCTTAAAACCAGAAATGCTGAGTGGTTTTTTTGCACGTGTACGGTGCTCGGCAAGGTCACGTTGTCAACAACGTGTTTGCCGCTAGCCTCAGGCTGCTCGCACTGTGAACAGGTACCCCGTCTGGCAGTAGCATATGACGTAAAAATATACTGTAGTGGGGTACTGGGAGCAGCGCGGTATTGAAGTGGAGCCGTCCCCTCCGCCAAATATAGCGGAGGTAGCAGGAGGCCGCTACCCCGCCACCGTGGCGTAGGGCCCGCGCTGCACAACTGCCCTGCCGCTCTCGCTCGGCCTCCGCCCCATTGCACTCCCGCTCCTGCCGGCGCCCCGCCAATGCCAAGATCCCGTGTCGGGAAGTGCCGGAGCAGCTCACGGAGCCGCTGCCACGGAACCACGGAGCCGCCGCCGCGGGCGCCGGCCTCACATGGGCCCGCCGCCGCAGCTGCCCCTCCAATGGAGAGAGGGAAGAGAGGGGCCAGCGGCATGGATGGAGGAAAGGAGAACGGAGGGGAGGAGGATGGGGAGTGACGCGGTGTGGAAGCGGGGGAGGAGGATGAGGCTGTGCGCGGCCGTCGACACCATCGCGCAGCCGCCCCGCCCGCCGTCACACGTTCGCTCCCACCCCCGCGGCTGCCTGCTGTCGCGCGCTCACCACTGATGCCAAGATCCCGCACGGCCGAGGAGCGGCGGCGTGATGAGGCCGAGTACCGGGCGCTACGGGAGGTGGCCACCATGACCGTCGCTCGTCCAGTTACCTGCTGGCCGCCGCCACCCGCTTGGGGCCCATGCACGCCGCGCCCGCGCGCTAGCCCCCACGCGCGGAGGGAGGGCAGGCTGTGAGAGGGAAGAGGAGGGGAGGCAGTGGGGTGGGGAGGCGGCAGGAGGAGGGGAGGTGGTGGAGCAGTGCGGGCGGGGATGCGGCGTGGCAGGGCAGAGAGGGGCGGCCGCCTAGTTATTTGAACCCGACCGGACCGACGGTTCATCTGAAAAAACCGTGAACCAGAGATTGTCTGATTCACATAAAAGACCGTATGTGCAATTGAACTGGAAAAACCGAATGAACCGACCATTTTTTTACAGAACCGGTGAATCGGCCAGTTCCATAGTTCCATTCGAACTGGACTGTTTTTTAGTTTTGCCAATTTTACCCGTCATTTTGATTCAGCGCAATGTTAACAATTCGAGGGCATTAATGGAAATGCTAGATTTTTTTTTCTTTATTTAGGGTCCAGCCTCGAAGCGACAATAGAGGTCCGCATAAGCTTGAATACCAGTGCACTTGGACGCAAGGACGTGGTGCGGGAAAACGCCGGAGTGGTTAGAGGTCGGCGACGCAACTCATAGCGTGGCGATGGCCATGCGTGCCCGCGAGAGCGGAGAGAGAGAGAGGTGGAACTAGACAGTTCCAAAACGTAGGGGGCTTTCTCTCTCCGTCGTTGAAGGGGTTGGAAAAGTAGGGTTCTCTTAGAGTAGGGATCCAACTAGAGGCCTTGTTAAAGTAAGTTTTTTTTATCCTCGGTTCCTATATTTTGAGCAGTGGTCTTAACAGGGGCCTTGCCGTATTTGCTTTTATAGTGCCGACAAAAATATTAATTTGGACCTATGTGTTGCTTAAAGACTATTTTTAAGAGTTTGTTATATTATTTGGACATATATGGAACAGTGCTATAGTTACAAAAACTCTAGAAAGCTTAGCTTGCCTAAGCTAAGCAGACCAAATATTATTATATTAGGTATTCAAATTTTAGACGAAGAATGTTATTAAAGAATAATATTATTATAAGTTAGAAAACAACATAAAATTCTAAAGAAAAATATGAAAGAGAATGGGCTGCTGAAACAAGATGCGAGATGATGGGCCGTGCTAAAATGGAACCGGCCCCCTTGTCTCCTCTGCCCCGCCTCCGTTCTTTCTTTCCCCTGCGCCGAGCCGCCGAGCAGAACAGCTCGCCGGGGCGGCGTCCGCAACAAGCCCGGCGCCTGAATCCTCTCTCAAGCCTACTTATACTCCCGTTGCGCCCCCTAAATCCCCTCTCGCAATCGCAAGTCGCAATCTCTACATCTTTTCATTTTTCCCCCGTTTGCCGTGCCACGCACAATCTCGCCGCCTCCACCAAAGTCCGGCGGCTCGCCGGCCACCATCCCCCGCCTCCCACCTTTCCTAAAGCCGCAAGAACCCGAAGCACACATTTCCTCTCCATCTCTCCTTTCCGCCCTTCCCCTACTTCCAGACCGGCTCTCTTGAGGCCAAGACCAAGAACCCGTTCTTGAGAAGGCGATGGCCAAGTCGAAGGGCCCGGGGCATCAGCGCGGCGGAGACCTGCGCCTCAGCCTCAGGCGGAGGCGCCAGCGCCGGCGCTGCGGCTACGCCTGGCCGCCGCCGTGGCCGGCGGCTTCGGGAACTTCTGGATGTGGCTGCAGCGCAGCCGCATTGGGCGGCTCGTCGGATACTTCTTCCCTCCCCGTTGCGTCAGGATCCACCCGGCGGCTGCAGACCAATCTGGCGCCACCATCAAGATCCGAGCCAACTGGTTCCAGGATAAGCCGGAGAGCAAGCCCCAGCCGCAGCCGTCACCAGATGCTGTTCTTGCTGATCCTGCTCTTCGGCCTCCCCGTCAGTTGCACGTATGTTAATCGAGCAGCCATTCTTTCTTTGAACCATCAAATGGAGCCCGTGTTACTGTATTAGTTACCACAATTAATTGGTTGCAGCTTGCAGATGAGTGACACAAATTATTTTCTGATTGAATATGAATTATAGGATGGCCATTCTGATTGTGTCCCTTTTTATGTGTACATAGCTCTAAAGAAGTACATGTTAGATGAATAACAAATTTTGCTAGGTTGCTCACCATGGTTGCCACTTACAACGTTGTGAAAGAATTTGAGAAGTCATATTTGAATATCTTGTTTTCAATCCATTTTAAGATATGTGTTGTTATCTTTACATGGGAACCAAGGAAAATATTCTGAGCTCTCTGCAACCTGTGTGCTACCTATCTGGGTGCTCATTGTGGACTATTTAATTCCTTGAATCTTCACTTACATTGTGAATTTCATAGTTTCCTCACAGCTTATTGAAAATTTGTCCAGATTTCAGTATACACTGCATGCTGGTGTCTGATTATTTTTTGTGGTGTTAACTTCCATAATAACAATGTTAGTAATGATGTCAATCGGATTGCTCACTGGAACCATTGTATTGCCATGAGTTCATGAACTCTTTACTCTTCGATTCCTTAACTCAATACACTGTGAAAGCATTCTACAAGTCGTATTTGAATTCATTGTTTTTGTTCCATTTTAAGATGTGTGTTCCTATTTGCTACATGGGAACCAATAAAGTGTTCTGATTATGGGTTCCCTTCTTTTTTTGGTACTATTAGGTTGTGGATGAAATAGAAGTTCCGCTCGAGCAGGAAATTCTGTATGAAGAGTATTGTAAGCGGGGCATGAATCGTCAAGCCAATTCATTCTTATGCCATATGTGCCTTTTTGATGGAGTACAATATGTTACCAATGGAATCGTTAAGGGCAGCGGGGTGAGACTTTAAATATATACTTATGTAATGTTTTGCTCACATTTCAAATCTGATATCTATCACTTGTACAGATGCTGCACCATTGCTGCACATTCCATGATGGAAAAGGTATAGAGTGTGAAGCTAATGGATGTAAAGTTCGATTTGGGGAAAGCAGCCATCGTGAGCGTCGTTTGCACATGTACTTTTTCCACCAACTCCCCAAAGGTGATATAATCATTGTCTTTGATTTTACATAGCATGCAAGTCACAACTTAATTATTTTCTAACATATATTTTGTTTTTGACATAGGATGGTGGCTGAAGCGCCAATAATGAATCAGATGGAAGCTAGTTCTACAGAATGTGAAGTATATGACTAAGATGGTTCTACAAGATAATGAAGTATCTGATTATATCAGGAGCATGATTGAACTTTTTTTGTTGTACTAGCAACAAATGTTGATAGAATGATATTGTGTACATCATTTTCTAGAGATTGTGAGTTAGTATGTTGACATAGGATGGTGGCTGAAGCGCCAATAATGAATCTGGTGCAAGCTACGGTATAAATACAAGTTTTTAGTTCTACAGAATGTGAAGTACATAATTAGGATGGTTCTACAAGATCGTGAAGTATCTGATTATATCAGGAGCATGATTGAACTTTTTTGTTGTACTAGCAACAAGTATATGTTGATAGAATGATATTGTGTGCATCATTTTCTAGAGATTGTGAGTTATATATATGGAATAAATTTCTTATGATGTCTTTGGCTGCCATATGGAAATTTAACTGCTCTACAATTTTATCCATATTTTGTGTGCAACATAGGCTACTTTCTGCCTAACATTCTATCATTTTGACAAAGCTAGCTAGCCACTGATAAAATAATAGCACCAATGTTGCACAACACTACAAACTCACAGAACATAGTTAAATACAAAAGCATTTTAAATGGCTCACAGGCTTGCAAATAGAAACAGGAGCAGATTCAGGCAGAATAATCATACATAGGATCTTGATATCAAAGCTTTGCTGCTATGGATCTTGTAGATAGCCTGCCACAAACACAAACTCAAGTTCTATGCAAACCTCCATTCCTCCCCACGTTTTATGTATTATCGATAACAAAAGCACTGATAAGGGAAGGGCATCAAAATTTATGGTATTCTAGGCAGTCCATAAAGACCAACACATTGCTGCAACATCAAACAGCTGTTTATGCACGTCTTGCAGATTTCTATCCACCAAAGTAACGTTCTGAGAGAGATTTACCACTGTTTGGCATCAGAAACACATATCGACCCTCAAGCCAAAAGGAAAAAATAATAATTCCAGATATAAGCAGCTCAAGACAAAGGACAACATCAGGCTAAATAAGTACTGTATAGGGACCAAACTGTGGGTAATGAGTGGCATTCCATGTCAGAGCAAGCTACCACCTAACAATACCAGCATTTCAGCTATTTTTCAGTTTAGCATCACAATGCATGGATGGACTAGAGCACAACACAATATCAGCGCACAAACAAATAATTAGAAGTATAAGAAAAGCTCACACTATTAATATTTGCAAATGTTTCAACATGAATTGAAATTACATTCGAGCCCCAACTCAACACTCCCACCCACCCGCAAAGGCTACAACATTTGTTTTTCTGAAATCAGAACTACAGCCTTGCCGGTCACATAAAATCCAACAATACGAAGAACTGCATAATTTTAGTACATGAAGATCCATTAAAATATAAAGCTTATTTTCTGAATGCCAAATTTATATTTGTAAGATTGGGTACTATCCATGTGGGACAAGGCAAGTCAGACCAAATCTTCGACACAATTTCTTTCCCCCGGCGATTTTCCAAGTTGAGAGCTCCTATATCGCGATTGGCATCCTTAAATGCCATAATCAGTTCCTTGTCGTCATCAGTAAAGTAGGCATGATTTGCCTTCAATTGTGGGTATTGTTCAGCACCAAGACAAAGTGACATGTTATTCCCAAGAAATAACAAATGATTTGGTAAGCTGTTAATTTTCACTAGCTCTTTGGCAGCCATGTCCACTTTATATACTAGGATTTTCTGGGTAATGTATTCCACGAGTGTTGCAGGGCCATGCTCCGGTGCATCACCATCCTCATCTTCCTGCACTGGATGGTTAAATATCCCTGGTGGATCACCATCCTCAAACTCATGCTCTAGATGATTTACCACCCTCCAAACTTTATGATCTTGATGAAAAACTATTGCTGGATCATCTTTGACCTCGTGACTTGGGACATCTACTATTCTCCAAACTTGCAGCAGACCACCCCAAGGAGCTGGAACAATGTACATGCTCTCATAAATATAATCTTTTACCTTTCCCACGATTACCTTCCTTGTGACAGTGGAGCCACTAAGATCAAAGGCATCGATTTCCCCTACTTCAGTCAACGCAAACAATACACCATCCAAGTACATGCAATCTCTGTATCCTGAATTGGGTGGCAGCCAGGTCCACTTATCATCCCCTGCTCGTGCAAACGAAAGTTGATAGTATGGATGGTGGATGAGCACCACTATGTAGCTTCCAGTAGACGGATCGGGGAACACGAATGCCTTGAAGTAGAGCTCTTCACGTAGATCATTGCAAACATATATACCAGGTTCCTCGTAAACCTCTTCTGCAGTGTAGTATGATAACTCGAACTTGTGGATAGTACCTGAGTCATCAAATATGGGCTTTACGTGCTCAATCGTGACCACTGACGGGAGAGAGATCTGTTCACCAGTAATTGGATTGAGAAGGAGCAGCTCAGCTCTTTCATCTGCAGTAACCAGCCAACCATTGGAGGACCCGATGAAAATCCTAGTTCGGATGGGTGGCTCTGGGAGAGTTAGCTTGCACACCTTCCTCTCCGCGAGACTGTAGAGACAGGCAACATTGTCACCAGCAGATTCAGAGGTGTAGAACAGGCATGGTGTCTGGGCCTGTTTGTAACTCCCAAGGTCACACAGGGTGCTATAGGCGGCTCGCCAAGAGCAACATACAGAACCAGCACGTACAAGATCAGGGATTTCAAGGTTGCCAAAGATAACCTCCAAAACATCCTGTGGGAGCACCGGCAAAGTGCCCACCAGAGTCTCCAATTCCATCAGAGGTGGATGAACATGCTCATCTTTCCTGAATTTCTTCAGTGTTGAAGGAAAACCCAATAACTTTGGCAAAACTCTGAACACAAGACACCACAGGTCTATGGCTAGAGCCCGCAGGCAGCGGCGCTCGCGGCCAGATCCCGCGGGGCTCGCGGCCGGCGCCCGCGGCCGACGCGGCGGCGACCACGGCC
>OAMR01000276.1:838124-857623 GCA_900205405.1 Echinochloa crus-galli | reverse complement strand
ATGGTCCATATTATTCCGTTAATTCAAAAAAGTGAAAAATATATGCCATCGGATTTTATGAAGATCTAATGGTCCATATTATTCCATTAATCCAAAAAAAAGAAGAATATATGCCGTCGGATTTTATGAAAATCTAACAGTATATATTATTCCATTAATAATTCAAAAAGTGAAAATTATATCGTCGGATTTGATGAAGATCTAACGGTCTATATTATTCAGTCTGCCGCTATCCTTCCTCGGACACAGCGCAGCCATCCGCGGCCGCCGCGGGAGCCCTCCGCCGTTGCCGCCACGCAGCCGTCCGTGGCTGCCATAGAAGGCCTCCACCGTCACCGCACAACCATTCGCGGCCACCGCAGGAGTCCTCCAGCGCTGCTACGTGGCCGTCTATGGCTGCCGCAGGAGTCTTCGCTGTCGTTGTGCGACCGTCCACCGCCGTTGCCGCCGCGGGAGCCACCCGCGCATCTTCAGAGATATGGGGTCCGGCCGCTACGCACGCCGCCAGAGGCCAAAAGGGCTAGAGCTTGCCAGGGTATCGGGTAAACCCATCCCGCCGCCGCCGCCGCCGCCCCTCCACGAGTCCACGCACGCCCTCTCCCCTGCGCGCTGCCGCCGCCTCTTCCCCGCGCGAGCTTCGGCCTCGGCAGCGAGCGCCGCTGGCCCGCGCGCCGCTGGCCACGCGAGCCCTACCCATACATCTGTCTCTTATACACATCTAGATGTGTATAAGAGACAGACCAAAAGATATCACATATAACATAATAGATGGTATAACATAATTGTATCATAATAATCTATTGTTTAAAATTGAAAACCAATATCTAAACATCAAATTGATAAATGGTTCCAGAAAAAACCGGTTCACTGGTTCACCGGTTCGACAAAAAACCGGCCGGTTCAACCGGTTCACACCGGTTCAATTGCATGACCGATCTTTTGGTTGAACCGGACCGGTTCGGCCACCGTTCACGGTTTTTTCGGTTCAACCGGTGAACCGGTCTGGTTTTTTACTAGGCTTCCGACACTATAGCGCACTGTCCTAACATGACCTAACTAGGCTCCAAAGATTCATCTCCTCGTGTACATCAAAACCATGTAATTAGTTTTTTTATTTACCCACGTTTAGTGTTTCGTGCATGAGGAGAGAGATTTGATGTGATAGGTGAATAGTGAAGTTTGGAGATAGAATTTTGAGAAGTTTGGTGATTTGATGTGGAACTAGATACACCTAGAGAGAAAAAGGTCCATTCAGCAAGTTGCTTTATAAGCGAATTGGCTTGTAGTCCAATGATAGGACGATCTGGGGACGCTACTCACCAGGGTTCAAATCCTGGTGCTCGCATCTTTTTCTGTGATTTTATCAGGATTTACCGGCCCTATACGTTAAGTGGTAAGCGGCTTTCCCGTCAACAAAGAAGCGTCAATGGTAACTTTGGGAATCTCCAGATCTGCCGGTTGCTCAGTCCTTCGAAGGTGCTCATAGAGATAGAGTTTGCGTAAGTGTATTCATAGAGATGAGTACGAGTACGTGTGTGAGCGTCTGTATTGTATTGTGTAAATCTTAAAAAAAAGTAAGTTGCTTTATTGTTCGCAAAAAAAGCAAGCTTCTTTATTTTATTTCTATATATACCTGAAGTTTCCCTAATAAAATGCAAAAAAAGATAGGGAAAATTTGCTACAGGAAAGTGGAGCGCGTTTGCTGAGACATACCGTTGACCGTGTTATATGTTGGTGGACACCCTCGTTTTGTGCTAATTTGCTAGAAGACACCGTCGCGATTAAAATAATATTTTTTGACTGAGTAGGAGAGAGAAACGTAAGGAAATGTCCATTTTACCCTTCGTCCCATTTGTCAGATCTTTCTTCCTTCTCGGTCTCCCATCTTCCTTTTCTTTTCTATCTCCCACCTCCCAGCCATGACTCTGGCCTCTCCACTGGACTAACAAAGGAGGACTGAAAGGGTAAAATGGACATTTCCTCATGTTACTCTCTCCTCCTCTGCCAAAAAAATATTATTTTAATTGAGGCGGTGTCTTCCAGCAAATTAGCATAAAACGAGAGTGTCCAGCAGCATATAACACGGTCAACGGTGTGTCTCAGCAAACACGCTCCACTTTACATGTCCTGTAGCAAATTTTCCCAAAAAGATAACATAGGCGACAGAACATCACAAAAGTGAATTAGTAATTTAACCTCTAAAAAAAGCCGATTGAAAACCATACAAAAATATGCATGATACATCTAAGGCCTTGTTTCCATCCTAAAGTTCACTATACAAAAAGAAGATTTCGATCAAATCAAAATATCGGTACATGTATGGAGTATTAAATATAGATAAAATAAAAAACGAATTACACAGTTCTGTGATACTCTGCTAGACGAATATTTTAAGTCTAATTAATTAATATTTGGATAATTTTTCACACCTACAAACGAAATGCTACAATGTAGACGCATCCCAAAAGGTCATAGCTTGGCTCTCAAATTTGGGAACTAAAATGTCTAAACAAACTAGCCGGTGGACGAGAGACCTCCTCTCCTTAAATGGGTTACCTTTCCTCTTTTTTTTGTGGAACTTTTGGTCACGGGGCCATGCCTTCCGTACCGCACTTATTCTTATAGATAGATGACCATTTTTCCTAGTCTTTTCAGGAAAAAAATTGAATGTACGAGCAAGGAAATCGATGGGTAGCTCGGTCCAACGTGTTGGTTTCGACTTTTGACTATACATTTAATCGTCGTGCTTTACCGCACAACATTGTAGCCTACTCCCTCTGCTCCTATTTATTTGACGCTGAAGCTGCAGTATGCAGTCATAAAACAAGTGTTGTCGCCTACGAGTTTCTAGCTAGGTGCGCGCCAGTCCCTTCCTTTCCCCTGTCCTCATCCCACCACCACATGCATACAAATCATTCTTGTATAGGAGTGTCAGAGTCTTTTTCCACTTGCATTGGTTACTGCCTCACCCATTCCACGACAGTTAAATGGGAACGGAGGGAGTATATGACAATGTAAAGTCTATGTAAAATCTGAATGACAAGTTTATCTGTCAGAACAAGAAATGTAACTACACCATTCTTTTTTGGGATGGAGGAGTATATAGTCTTTTTATAGATCACCATTTTGTGCTTTTACCTCTTTGCTGCCTGAAACTGCTTAAGGGCTAAACTTCCATCAGTGTGGTATGAATTATATGAAATTAGAGCATCTTCAAGAGCTCTTGTATCCTATTAGCTAAATATAGACATGAAACCCCCTTTGTCAAAATACATAGCCATCTAATTCTATGAGGTAATCCAACAGACTAGACAAAACATGGAGTTCAAATCCAAAATAGGTCCCTTTTCTTCCACTCTTCTATCCTCTCCCCGGTCAACCCCTCTCCTCTCTCCCACCATGCTCTCTTCCCGCGGGGCAGCAAAGGGGCGGCGGGCGGCGACGATGGCCGAGCGAGGAGGCTTGTAGTCCAATGGAGCGGGTGTTGGCGGTCGTTACAACCTAAATCCGACCACCAATACTCGGGAATAAATGAGGTTATATGCAACATTCTATGTAGTTAGGTTTTATTTCTAATAAAGTTCCACGAGTTTTGGTGAGTGTCACTTGTGCAGGTACAACTACTACAAATACGCGCTATTGGGGCTGAAAATGACCGAATCGGCCGAACGACTCCGTTCGGCTGGTTACCCCCCTTAGTCGTACATGCCACCGGGAGCAGTCCACGTCAACAATGACCAAGCAAACACATCACATGCCACGTGGACGACCGCCAACTCATTCCGGGCGCACGCCACGTCATCCTGGGCCCACACAACAAGTTCCACATCAGCAGAGGGAAGCCCAGGACATCCAGGACGCAGAGGCGGCGCTGGGGAGGGCCGGCCTTGGGCCAGGCCCGTTCGGCCGAACAGGTCGGTTCGGCCGAACCCGAACCGACCCCAGGCCAGCACCGCCTCCCCAGGGCTCATCCAGGCCGTCCAGAGCCAAGGCGGTGCAACAGAGGGTTCGGCCGAACCAGGGAGTTCGGCCGAAACGGCCGCAACCGCCACCAGCTGCCTTGGCCGGTACCCTACCTGCCAAACCGACCCTGGAAGTGCTATAAATAGGTCGGACTCCTATAAATAGAGGGTCACTTTCACTTGTAAACACACACCAAGCCAAGGAGCTCATTTCCACTTTCATTCTAGTAGAGTTAGGATAGTTTAGTTGGGAGTTAGAGTTGAGTCGAGCTTTGCCTCGGAGGTTCCGGAGTCGTCTTCAGAAGCTCTGGTAATAGCTCTTGTATCTTTTACTTTACCTTTTGTATCAATATAGTTATCTTTATCACTTTGCCTTTGTCATTTATATCTTGCTTCTGCTTTATCCTAGTTGCAAGTGTATCTTGTTTAGACTATAGTCAGTTATAGTTCTAGTGCTTGTAGACTTGTTTAAGTCTTTGTCTTAGCTGGTTCTTCGTCTCTGCTCACACTAGCGGTGACTTGTCATTGGGGTGTGAGTAAGAGTTGCTTGCTTGTGCTAGCGAAGTAAGTAGTCGTTGCCTAGTGTAGGAGTGGTCCCTAGACTAGTCAGTGGCCTTAGAGTATTCCCGTTGCAACGGAGGTGGTAGCCGGGAGGTGGTGACAGCCCTTTCGGTCTTCGTAGCCCATCACGTTAGTTTCGGTCCGTAGGATCCCCCAGTGTGGAGTTGGTGGCACCTATTCTCATCCCTTTCTGCGTGTCATAGGTTCCATTGTCCCGAAGCTAAGACAATAGAGTTATCCCAGATCTACTAGTGCTGGCTCTACGGCCGCTGTATCTCTAAGCTAGAGTGACATAGGTAGATAAACGTATCTCTAAGCCGGAGTGACATAGGTAGATAAAGTATCCAGGAGTGCTCTATCTCTTCTCGTTGTCCTCCCAGCTATCTATTCCTTCTCTCCCTTACCTGAGTATCCCTTGAGCTGTGTGTGTCCAGTATATCCACTCCTATCCAATACTGTTATCCCCTGTCTTGTCTAGTCGTGTACCCTTCCCTGATAGTCTCGAATAACAGTTCACTAGTATTCTTGCCAAAGCTTCCCTGCGGAAATATAAATTATGATACCTCGGGATACTTCCAGGTGAAGTGCTACAGCGGTGATTCTATGCGCTTGCAGAATATTTTTATATTTTACTAAGCCATAAGGAAAACCACTGAAACACTCCTTACCCTAGTACCAGGATTCTTAATTCTGATATTGGATCGTAAGAAGTGCCAACAACCGGTTTACCAAACCGGTCAGACCGTGCTGTTGCACGGCGTCCGCCTCCGCCGCCGCATCTTCGACCTTTACCGTGGCCGCGTCGTCGACGGCGGCGGGGAGCGCGTGAGCGGTGCAGCTGCGTGGCGTCCGCCTCCGTCACCGCATGTTCAACCTCCGCCGTGGACGTGTCGTCGGGGGCGACGAGGAGCGCGTGAGAAGGAGGAGGAGGAGCGTCACGAGGAGGCGGGTGTGGCCGCCGCCACCGTGGCGCGCCATGGCGCACCTGTCGTCAGCCGGGTGGTCGGTGGGGGCGCTGCCGCGTGGGGTCCCCTGGCCGGCGTCTGGGACGGGCAGAAGGAGGGAGGGAGGAGGCGTGCAGTGGGGGACGACACGGTCGGCACCGGCTCCGCTCCGACCTCCGCCGACACGTCGGAGGTGGCGAGGAGCGGCGCGAGCAGAAGAGCGCGAGGCGGGGCGAAGGGAGGGGAAAGCGAGGCGGGGTGAAGCCGCGAAGGGAGGGAGAGCGGGAAGAGAAGCAGATGGCGAGCGCGTCCCGCTTGGCGATTTTTTCGAGCAAAGGACGGTAGATAGCGAGCCTCTAAAAATAGTGAGCCACTTAGCTAGGCTTTTGGATGGATTTTTTCTCCTTTTTCTCTTTTTAGCTAGTCAATCAAATATACAAGAGCTCTTGTAGATGCTCTTAGAGGGCTGACTCGACCGACGAATCTAAAGATTCTTTATGTTTACATATGTCTTTTTTTTCAATGATAGGCGACAATAAATGCCACTGAGTGAGTGTTTACTTCGTTAATGTCGAGTTATGTCCTTAGCTCGATCAGTTATCTTAGATTCATGCCTTTGACATACCATATTTTGATATGATGTGCCGTGAGCAAGTTGTTTATTTAGAAAAGCGATGAGCAAATTGTTAGCCATATTTTTAGACACAGTAAATGTTTAGCAAAGAGATTTGGTGTTCGGTCGTCAACCAAGCATGCCTGTATGTGGAGTTCTATTCGTACATGCAGCAAGAATGGTGCTAGTGGTTTGTGTAATAAGTTTTATGTGTATGTGACGTCTCTTTGAGGAGAAAGAAACAAAGATCTTGTCGATAAATACTGTTGCTCCAATAGTCAACTATCAAAGGATGTAAAACCTGCCACATGGTATTCATACTATTATCTGTAGAATTGTACTACCTCCGTTCCAAATTACTATTCATTATTGACTTTTTCTCTTAACGTTCTGTCCATTCGTTATTCAAAAAATTTTACAAGTATCATTTATTTTGTATGTGACTTGCTTTATCACCATATATACTTTAAATATAACCTATTGGTTTGTATATTTGAACAATTTTTTTAATAAGACGAATGGTCAAATATTATGGGAAAAAAATCAACAACGAATAGTAATTTGGAACGGAGGTAGTAGTTATAATACCCATTTTTACCGATAATATTTTACTAGGATGATACTCGGGTTTATGTTATACTTTTGCTTACACGAAGAAGAGAAAGAAACTACTAAAAAAAGGAGTGGTCCCAAATCCAAAACAGAAAAAGGATGGACATGTTTTTTGGGTGGAAATATTTTTTCACATCATTTGATCACTAATTAAAGGTATTAAATAAAATCGGTTTACAAAACTATCTTTAAAATGTCAGATTAATTCGCGAGAACTATCTAATGACGCATTTGAGTGTACGATCAGAGGACGGTTACCGTAGTAAATCATGGACTAATAAGGCTTATAAGATTCGTCGTGCAAAGTTACACCCATTCCTAACAAGATTTTGCAAATAGACTTCATTTAATATTCCATGCATGTAAGATTCATTTTGGCAAAAAATTGCCTGAAGGAAAGAAACACGACCTAGGAGGAATTTGAGTGGCACTAGATGCTATATTTTTTTTTCAGGTTTGCTCTCTTGTAGTTTTATATTTGGAAAAAGTCTACATCACCCCCTCACTTATGAGGGTTGGACTATATAACCTCCAACGTACGAAACGGTCTATATCACCCCCTGAACTTTCCAAAACCGATCAAATTACCCCTAAAGCAATTTTGAAAAATCATTGTAAATCATAGAAAAATCATAAAATGAAAAATTTAATTGCGTTGGACTCCAAATGAGTATATCTATACAATAAATATATAATATGGTATGCTTTAGTACTTTTTTTGCTGTAGCTTCAGATCTATGCTTTTCTTCATAATTGTAAAAAAAATGTACTGAAGCATATCATATTATATGTTAAATGTGTAGATATACTCATTTGGAGTCCAACACAATTGAATTTTTCATTTTATGATTTTTCTGTGATTTACTATAATTTTTCAAAATTGCTTAAGGGGTAATTTGACGGGTTCTGGAAAGTTCAAGCGTGATATGGACCGTTTCATAGGTTGGGTGTTATGTAGTCCAATCCTCGTAGGTGAGAGGATGATCTAGACTTTTCCTTTTATATTTCCTCCCATTCAGTCATATACATTGAAAGCTGTATGAACATACTCCATATATGCCAACAAGGAAATTACTGTGTTTTGGAAATAAAAATTTTATTTGGATTTTTCATTAAAAGCTAAAATACCGAGTGTTTTGTCTCAGCTAGGCCCCACTGTCAGCGATGTGCTTGCGTTGTTTGTGGGAATGCTCCCCAATTTCTCTAATCCGCATAGCCCTCCAAAAAGTCTCCAACCGCCCCCACTGACTCGCCGGCCGCCGCCGCCGCTCCCTCCTATCCATCACGCGGGCAGCCGCCTCCTCACTCCTCAGCCTCTTATCCATTCCGCCGGCGGCCGCCGCTCCCGTCCTCTTCGTTAGCCTCCGCTCCCAGCCGCCGCCGCCGCCGCCCACGAGTTCCCCACTTCCCCGCGCACGCAGCCCCAATGGCGCCATCCCACAGGCCAAGGAGGAGGACGGCGTCGAGGTGCGTCCAGAAGACGGATCGGTGCACCCATGTGTTCGAGATCCCCGGATACAGCCTGCACAACGCCGGCGTCGGCACCGGCAATTTCATCGAGTCCGCATCCTTCGCCGTCGGCGGCCACGACTGGTGCGTCGCGTACTACCCGAACGGGGACCTCGGGGAGTACGACGAGGAGTTCCAGGACTATGTCTCCGTCTTCCTCCATCTCCTGAGCGAAACCACTGGATTTGAGATGCTGGTCCTCTTCGACTTCAGGCTGGTCGACCCAGCCACCGGCCTGTCCTCCTCGGTGCACTCTGAGTCTGGGGTGTTTGACAGTGAATCCACCAGCTGGGGCACTATAAGTTTCATGAAGAAGAGCGAGCTGGAAGCATCGTTCCTGCGGGATGACCGTGTCGTGATCGAGTGCGACGTCACTGTTATCATGGGGACGGCCGTGTCTGAATCCAAGGCACTTTATGAAATCCCAGTGCCGCCTTCAGATTTGTTGGATAATCTTGGAAATTTGCTGGAGTCGGAGGAGGGAGCAGATGTGACATTTCTAGTTGAAGGCGAGGTTTTCCATGCCCACAAGATTGTGCTTGCAATGCGGTCCCAGGTCTTCAAGGTGGAATTCTATGGACCGATGAGTGATAATAGGAAGAAGGCTGTAAAGATTGAAGATATGCAGCCTGCTGTTTTCAAGGCTTTGCTTCACTTCATCTACAAGGATTCACTGCCAGTGATGGATGATCTTGGCAAAGATGAGTACAAAGAAATGGTTAAGCATCTACTTGTGGCTGCTGACAGATATGTCATGGAAAGGATGAAGGTGATGTGCGAGAGCATCCTTTGTGAGAGACTTGATGTTAAGAACGTGGCAGCCACTTTAGCTTTAGCTGACCAGTACCATTGCAGCAAGCTTAAAGACACCTGTATTGGATTTATGAACTCTGCAGGCAGAATGTATGATGTAATAGCAAGTAAAGGGTATGAGCATCTCAAAAGAGCTTGTCCTGCCATCTTTATGGATATATGGGAGAAGGCGGCTAAGTCCCGCAAGATTTAGTGTTGTTCATTATTCTTGTCTAGATTATTGAATAGTTAGATTAGTTAATGCGTAGTCTTGCAAGTTGCTGTTTTGCTTCTCCTTATATTTTCAGAGATCTTTTGGACGGGAGAATGATACATTTTGTGGGTTCCTGGCCTCACAGTTTATGAATCTATGCACTTTTATTTTGACACATTTCAATATGTTGATTACTTGATTAAGTAATGCATTTGCTATTATGAATTTCCTTTTGTGATCGGCAAGTCCAATATCAGTGAACAAATGCTACCATGAGGTCATGTTTTTTGGGAAATTCATGACAAAATTCGTTGTCAATCATCATGAACCAGTAGCAAATATATATATTGTTGTTAGTTTGTTATACTTGCCAAACAATATATTTACTTCTGTATTGCTGGTAGTGGTAGGATACAGAGGATCCTCTGCTTCTATTGTTCTGGTACCAGATGTTTCAGGAGTCAGGACTATAATTTCTGAGGACAGAAATGTTATTCTGGAATGAAACCTCTGGTTTTTGGAGTCATTTCTTCCTTTTCCGGATCTATTCTTTTAATTTGTTTTTGCTTAACGTAACATGCTAATATATTCTCTCTTTAACAGTCTCTGTTTAATGGACTCTCTTTTATTTGCCACTGTACGAGCAATGATAGAATATATCAGAGATTCTGCTTTTGAATGTACTTGTCCAATTTAGTATTTTAGGATGTTTCTGCCAAAAGGGCGTACTTACAGGTGCTATGCACTGACCATCTCTGTGGTGGTCCTCTTAACTTACCCTCTTGTCAGTCTGAAGTCTTTACTTCCCTGTGTCACCAGAATGTTTCTGCCATCTCTATCACCAGTTGGTTTCAGAGGTAGATTTGCTCCAGAAGATTTTGAAGCAATCTGAGAGAGATGCATCAGTAAGCTATCCAATGGTAATGCTTTCATGCTAGAGAGATGCCTTGGTTTGAACAAGTGTTGCACTGAACCTGGGATATTTTTGAGAAGTATTGTGATTCACTATTGTTATGCTCATTAGTTGCTTTAAGCATCCTGAAATGGCAGACTGTAATATTTACACATATTAGGTGATTATGTCTTTGCAATCAATGCAAGTGCCTCGTGCCACTCAGAAAAGTCCATTTTGTTCTTCCTTTGGCACGGATAAGTAAACGAAATTTTAGCATCTATTTTGTCATCAGTAAATGTTTGAGTACTGTGCCGACCAAATTGTTGAACAGCTTTTGTTGGAACATGGAGATGTTTGCGGATAGCCATATATCTTGTTTGTTTTCAGGTGGATGTGCTACATGTGTCTAAAATTTCAATTCTGCTCATAACCAACAGACTGATAGGTGGTTAGTAATTTCATGATGGTTCCACTTTCAAGTCAACTTCATGGAGATTAAATAGTTGGACTGTTAGTCAGTTTAATTTTGTGTTCCCGTGTGTTTGAGTGCTGTGTCACTAATCTGTTTTTCTGATGTGTACCTTGTTAGTGTTTTGGCTTCCTAATTTTCCAGGTAGTGGGCATCGGAATTCTGAATTTGTTTGGTCAATGCTCCCTGGGACTATCATAGATTTTGGAGGTTATAGATCTAGATACCCAATTTCTAAATATTCCACGGCAATGATTCAGACACGGCACAGAAACACCTTTCGTCAGAGTCTAATGAAAGGTGTTTCTGTGCCATGTCTGTAATATAGTGTTATTTTCTATATCTCTGATGCAAAACCTAATTCTTTTTATTTGTTTATTTTGAGTTGTGACATCTGGAAGCTAATGGACTCATTCTTGTGTGATACATAAAACTAAATTATAAAGAAAAATCGTAAATACCTATGGTATAATTATCTTCGTAATTGTTTTTTGTTATAGTAAAAGTAATGTGTACCGAGTAATTGATTCCATTGTCTACTTCCTTTATTGACTAGTCCTTTTACTGTACTTTTAGTTAGTTTGCCCCTTTATTTTTCCCTTAAGCAGAATGGTTCCAAGATGCTGTAGTTAAGAAATCTGAAGCAAATTGTTTGCATTATATGAAGCGTAGGGTAGTAATTTTGGTACATGACAAAGATTGCCGTATTGATGTAATTGGCTATGTAGTATCAGGTGCTTGCATTTTTCAACTTGAATAGCATCGATATGCTCTGAACTGGGACTCTGACTGTACAGGTTGATTGCGAGTTTGCATGTCAGTTGGAGTTGAATGCATGACATTTAACTTCAGTCTTTCCTGAAGCTGCAGTGATAGAAAAACATCGACAACATGTCCAATTTCAGTGTGAGCTGTGTGCCTGTTAACGTTTACTTTTCTATTTTGTGCCAATTTTGTAAGTGCAGATTGAGTGCATTAGTAGATAATGGTGATTTTGTAAAGTATACCATTCCAGTTTAAGAATGGTCATTGGAATGAGAATATAATATGTTTGTGAACTCCTGATGTTCTTGGATCTTAGTAGCTTAACATAATATTGTAACTCATTTAAGGACAAGATAGTTCTGTTTCCATCTTATTGCATTTGAACCTACCCCAAATGTTTGCAGCAATATGAAGATCTTGGACATGTTTGAATATAATCATATAATGGGAACGTATCTAGTGCAAACCAACCCCTCCGTGCAAACTTTGCGAACCAACATGCATGGGGACATTTGAACACTTGGGATTCACTTTTGAGGAAGATCTGAGCTTTCAGACAACAAACGTGTTCAGTTTTACATGCATTTCAGTCACTAAGTCCAGCTGTTATACTTTGCTTTTGCTTAGTGCATTATGTAATTATGTTATCTTTTATACAGTTCTGCAATCTGCTGTTAAAATTGTTTGCAGCACCATACTTGATTCTGTAACCAAACAAAGCCAAGTGAATCTGTTTTCATGTTCTTCTTGCTGCACAGTGTGGTTGGGTGTTTGTAGCTTCATGCAATCCTTCATTTTAGTTAAGGAGGGAGCAAAAATTAAAAGAATTTAGAGTCAAATATAGTTCAATCAACTGAGGAGGCAAAGAAAGTTGGGATAACTTCTTAATTACCATGAAGTTGTTTCCCGCGAAATCACAGGCTCAGGAGTGTTTACTCGCTGGAATATACATGAAACTGTCTGTGAGTGTTATTTATTACTGTCAAGTTTCCTTCTATGTGTCTTTTCCTTCAGCCATCAAACAAGTAATTGTCAAGTCTGATGTTAGTTGCATCTAAGCATTGTCAGATTAACAAACAAAAAGTTTTATTTGTGGTATTAATGTCTGAGGGAAGATAATAGAAACCTAATGTTAAATTCTGATGTGACGTCTAGCAATATAACTTGATAAACATAGCGCTAATTGAATGTTGGCCATAAATTTTTGTTAATTGACAATACATCACTCACAATTCTACTACCGGATAAAATATTATTTCCTCTTTTTTTTAAAGATAGAGAAACTTTTGAATCTATAGGAATACCTCTGATGTAATCTGTTCATTTACTGAAAGATGATTGAGCTATGTCAAGATATTCGGAATTAATAATCCTCAAACGTAACCAGTCACTTGGTGCAAGGAGCATCTGAAAGGCACGGAAAAACCTGATTAATAGTGCCAGGTGTATGCCTTCTGATTATTTTTTTATGGGCAGGCAGGGAAGATGTGGGAGGTCTGAGTTGAGGCCTGAGGGTAGGTTTTCCCATTTGTTACCGCCAAGAATTTCCTTCAGTACCATAATTTCTTCTTTCAAAAAGCTCTGTCTTAAAGTTTCTTCTGCAGCCTCCAAATGCAGTACACATAATCTTTACATGACTAAATTGTATATCCACATAGTCTTTTATTGATGAATGATGATAACCGGACGTTGTAGAAAGTGAACTGACAGATCATAAACAGGGCGTGCAAAGTGGAAAGGACACAAAGACAGTATTTGAGGCAAATGAAACTTTCATTTCACAAATTATATCCTAAGATGGATCACCCCAAAGCAGGGATGCATCACCTTTGATCTCTAGTTTGCATGAAAACAACGTTAGTTATCGAATATTTTAGATTCAAACTTATGGCTTATTGATTGCGTTTCGAATCTATTTTATTCGAAATTTGATTTTTTTATTTTTTATATGCATGTATGGTTGCATCTTTTCATCTCTTGCTAATATTTTTTTGGTAAAATTCACCTATTATTAAACCTCGATTTAAGTTCAATCGGCTTGAAATAGTTGCAAGGCTATCGCATGCTTGTTATCCAACATAATCAACTCCAATGTGATAAATGTGTCATAAAAACTTATAATTTAGCGTGATAAATTCGGTGTTTTCTTAGGGTTTAATTGAATTTTATATTGCTTCCATATTTAGATTCGTCAGCTTAGTACTAGATAATCTATTGCTTTCTTGTTATTGCTGTATCAGTTTGGTCCTATCGATGCTAATGACAATAGTTTGAAATTTATTAGTTTGATGTATTCATTTATGGAAAATGTTTAAAACTCATTAATGCCTGAGGATTGAACCGCTTTATCATAGCTGGTGAAGTCCTGTTAATTCTTAAATTTACATATCATTACAATTCAGAATCACAACCGATGGTTAAATTCCTGATATGGTATACAGGATCCGTGGCGTAGTGAAGCAAATCTTCCGGACATACAGTAGAACTACTAATGTGGAAATATAGGGTATCGAAATGCTTGTTGGAATGGAGTTGGTTGTACATAGTACGGTCGGTGAGATATACGAGTCTTTGAAGTGTTATTTTCACCATCCTAACCTCTTCTGTTGTTTATGAGATGTAATGTTGTCTGCTTCAATGCCATGTCGCTAACTGGAGAAAAGAATATGCACATAAATAGCGTTCCCCTTAAATATTCTTGTTGACACCTAAAATTGGCAATAGTGCAAACCGGTCTGACCGGTGTATACAAACCGGTCAGACCGGTTTTGGTAACAGTGTCAAAATGCTAATTGGACTTCACCATTGCGTAGTTCTCTTCTAGACGAACAAGATGCATATGTAGAACGCCTAATTTGGACTCCGGATGAAAGAGATATGACTTCGGCAAGATCTGCACTTGGGAAAAGAGGTCAGACCGGTTTGGTAACCGGTCAGACCGGTTTCTGGTCTATAATTCGAGTAGGTTTAGGTTTTCCAATGTAATCCCATATTGTAACTGACTTGGAAGGGGTACGACTTCCCTGGCCTATATATATAAAGGCTCAAGGCCGATTGAGGTGTTCCCAATCGAACCAACATATTTATCCCTTACTTTTTATGTCTCAAACCCTAATCTCTTCCAAACCCTATCCTCTGTTCTTTGCTCGTCTCTACGGCGTGCAAAGGCGTTCTAGGTGGCCTGCCGACCCTAGAGCAACGCTAGCTTGCTTGAGCTCCGCCGGGGTCCCTCCCGAGCTCGAGTTTCTAGGTCTTCACGATCTCCCGCCTGAAAACGGTCTGACCGGTTCTTGAAACCGGTCTGACCGGTTTGCTCCGGGGAGGTCGGGGTGTTGGCCGTGGTGACGGCCGTGCTGCGCGTTCGTGCGTTCTCGAGTGTGTTGGCACATCTTTGCGTCAACATACTTTTTGGCGACTCCGCTGGGGACTAAAAGATCTTGGTTTCAAAACCGATCTAGTTTTCTCCAAAGAAGATGGGATCTATCTCCAATTCCAACAACGACAACATCATCGCAGCGACGATGGAGGAGCTCACTGAAGAGGAGCGCAAGGAGTACCTGATCGCTATGGGGAACACTTCAAGACGCAATTCTTGAAGGGTTTCAAGAAGGATCGTGGTGGCTCTGTTAGAAGGGTCGAAGAATTGATCATGCCGTCCTTCAAAGTGACTAATAGTCAAGTTGAAGAGTTTCCTAAGGTAAATAATGACCCATCTGATCTCGTGAAGCAATTATCACTTATGATGGATGAAAAATTTTCAGTAGCAAGTATTGTTGGTGATAAATTTACTTCTTTATCCGATGAATTAAAAAAGAGTAAAAATATTGTAGATGATTCTTTCCCATCGGATAATTTAAAATTTAGCTCATCAGGTATGCTAGAAAATATTGTAGATCCAAATTTAGACATACCGGCGAATCTCTTTGCTGGACAGACATCATATCCACCGTCGGCCAGCAAACTGGTCAGACCGGTTTGGAACCGGTTTTCCAAATCGGTCAGACCGGTCTGTCCAGCTTCACAGCTGGTCAGGCCGTTTCCGTGGTTGATAGTCCGTGGCCTTCAACGCTGATTTCATCAATGCCTAGTTTGGCCACTTCTGATCGAACTAATGAGATGTCAACTTTTACAGCAGTGGAAAGTGCACTTCAGGGATCTAGTGTTCTTTATGGACCGATTCCGAATGTAGTACCAACCATGATGTCCGTTAGTCCTAGAACATCTCATTTGGTACAGAATTCAACCAATAGGAATTATCAAGCCGATGTCTCTAAATATAAAGAGAATCTGGCTAATATGATAAAGAACAAACTTAAGGTTGATATGGGTAGTCCATGTTTATATCAAAAACCATATCCTAATGAGTTTGATCTTGTTCCCTATCCCACTGGTTGGCATGTTCCTGAGTTCACTAAATTTAATGGTGTTGATACTCGTACAACTTAGGATCATGTGAGTCTATATATTTTTCAGTTAGGAATAGCGGGTTTTTATGAAGTTTTGCGTGTGCGCTTATTCTCATTATCTCTTACTGGAAATGCTTTTGCTTGGTTCTCTTCGCTTGCTCCAAATTCTATACAAACATGGAACCAATTAGAGCGTAAATTTCATGATCGCTTCTTTAATAGAGAGAACGAAGCTAAAGTGATGGATTTGACATCGGTTATACAAGGCCGTGATGAATCGGTCCTTGATTATTTTAGAAGATTTAAAGATGTTAAGAACCGATGTTTTAATTTAATAATTTCCGAGAAGGAATTGGCAGATTTAGCCTTTGCGGGCTTGCAATCTTATTTGAAAGAGAAGTTAGAAGATTTTAATTTTCTCTCTGTCAATCATTTAAAATGAAGGCCATGAGTTTAGAGCTTAAGTTGGAAAATTCAAAAGAGTTCGTTAAAACTCATCAGTCCAAGGTGTGTATCATTAATCATAATTCAGATAGTTCGGACGATGAGGGTAAAGAAATTTGTGCTGCTGAATTTGTTTGGCCATCAAAGGCCGAACCATGTTCTTGCCCTTCACTCAAGCCGATACAGAAAAGTCGGCAAGGTGAAGTGAAATTTACTTTTGATGTTGCTAAATGTGACTATGTTTTCGATGAACTGCTTAAGAGTGGATGTATTAAATTGTCTCATGTTATACCATCGTCGGAGGAACTGAAAGGGCATGCATATTGTAAGTGGCATAATTCTTTTTTGCATGCAACCAATGATTGTAATATTTTCTGTCGACGGATACAATCGGCCATTAATGAAGGACGATTGTTATTAGCTGAGACATAAATTGATGAAGCTCTTTTGTCTGTTCTTAGTTTGAATTTGAACAATCCCAAAATACTTATTCGGCCGGAACAAGACGAACAAGCCAAAGGGAAAAATGTGATCATTGGAGAACCAAGGGCGAATAATATCAATGACAAAGTTTCGGCTAGAAAGGCGATGATTGGAAATACTCTTGATGGGAAAGAGTTTCTAAAGATTACTATTGGAACATCTAGGCCCGGGGGGCAAGAGAGTTCATCAACCAAAGGTCGGTTCACTGATCAGGCGAAACCGGTCATACCGGTTTCCCAAACCAGTCAGACCGGTTCGTCCCAGGACCGACCAAGAACTTTCAAGCCTAGGTGCCCGGAAGTGGGTACTTGTAAGGTGGATGATTAGCTCCTGAACAAGTACACAAAGACCGTTCAAGTTGATCGGCCAACAAAAAAGAAACCAAGAGCAACATCACGTTGGAATAATTCTACGGCTCCAAGAGGAAATAGCAAGCACCAAGGTGATGTTATTACTGTATTTCCTCCACAAAAATTTTATACTACCATACCATGGGTATTCCCTACATCAAGTTCTCAAAATCCGACGTGGGATTAAGGGGTGTGGATGCAATGCTTCCCTATGCCACAACCACATTAGGATTATATGGGGAAAGCCCAAGAACTCCAGTGCATGGCTGATTGGGCTCATACCAATCAGGTAAGGCGCCAGCCACTAAAGCTGTCAGACCGGTTTCATCAAACCGGTCAGACCGGTTTCGGTCTGATCAGAAGCCACGTGTTCCTCCTAAGCAAGAATACTGTGTTAAGAAGAAGAAGGAGGATGTGCAGCCTGTAGTTGGTCCAAATCAAGCTAAAGTTGATGGATTTGCGACAGTTGGTGATATTCCAGTAGTTATGCAAGATTTGGATAAAGAGCCGATTGTTATTAAAAATTCGGTTGCTTTTGCAAATAAAGGACCTATCGAGACAGATGATCATGAAGCTAGCAGTAGTAAGTTTGCAGAAAAATACTATCAACTCAGATGGTGTCCGTCGGGTTTGAATCATACGCAGAAAAGAAAATTGCAACGCTTGCGTAAAAAGGAGAAAAGAGAGCAGGAAACAGAGATGCCAAGGGATGAAAAACTTAACAATTACAAACACATGGTTTCTCAAGGCAAAGAGTGGCGAATCAAGTCCATTGGCCAGCCGACAGCCAAAGCGGTCAGACCGGTTTCGCCAACCGGTCAGACCGGTTTGAAGAATCCAGTGCAAAACAGTCAGCCGAATCAGCAGTACTCAGTTCGGTTCCTGATGATTTTGTGGTACCAGAAGAAAAAGTTGTTTGTCTCCACTTTGGACCTCATGATGTTGTGTTCCCTAAGCCTAAGGAATCGGTTGATCATTTGGAAGCTTTATATATGAAAGGATATATTAATGGAAAGCCGATTTCACGGATGTTAGTCGATGGAGGTGCTGTTGTGAACCTCATGCCCTACACTCTCTTCAAGGAACTTGGCGGGGAAGATGAAGAGCTGATCAAGACAAATGCTACGATTACTGGCATGGGAGAAGATAATCATATAAATATAAAGGGAATTGCTTCTGTAGAATTGGCCGTTGGAAGCAAGACGCTCGATACAGCCTTCTTCATTGCAAAGGTGCAAGGTAACTTCAGTTTAATTCTTGGGCGCGATTGGATTTATGCTAATCAATGTGTGCCGTCTACCTTGTATCAATTACTTATTCAGTGGATCGGTGATGAGGCCGAGGTGGTATATGCTGATAATTATTTTTCCAATGACCGATCTTAATCTTATTGATGCACATGATAAACATTAAGGGCTTATCGGGCTTGTCTGTCCGATTAAGAATTATTCAGTTGGAACAAATATGTTTTGTCCTTACTATGTTAAAACCGATGAAAAATCAGCTTCATTTGCTATGATCAATGGCTCATGCAAGTGAGTTGCCTAAAACCGGTCAGACCGGATTTGAGAACCGGTCAGACCGGTTTACTTAGGTCATTCAAATTTAGGTGCTTTGCATTATGTTAGTGGAGGTTATCTCTTGACAGTAATCTAATCTTGGCCATTCGCATCATAATTGTGGCATATTCATTAATAAGGCCGGTTAGAATATTTTGCACTAACAAGAAAGTCTTTTACGATTCTTTTACTTCGCTTAAAATTCGAGACAATCATAGCCGAAGTGGTGTATATTTAGGTTCATATATCATGAGAGATGCAGGAGTAAGAACAGCATAGTGATACATTGTCATGAGAATCAAGATATATGGACAAATGAGGTTTTTCGTCATTAGACAAGATGTGACTGATGTGCGAGTATTTGTCATTTTTACTGTGCAATTTTGGTTTGAAGAAATGTTTCTTGCTACGCAAGCTTTACCAAGAAACAGGGGGGCATGTGTTGACACCCAAAATTGGCAATAGTGCAAACCGGTCTGACCGGTGTACACAAACCGGTCAGACCGGTTTTGGTAACAGTGTCAAAATGCTAATCGGACTTCACCATTGTGTAGTTCTCTTCGAGACGATCAAGATGCATATGTAGAACGCCTAATTTGGACTCCGGATGAAAGAGATATGACTTCGGCAAAATCTGCACTTGGGAAAAGAGGTCAGACCGGTTTGGAAACCGGTCAGACCGGTTTCTGGTCTGTAATTCGAGTAGGTTTAGGTTTTCTGATGTAATCCCATATTGTAACCGACTTGGAAGGGGTACGACTTCCCCGGCCTATATATATAAAGGCTCAAGGCCGATTGAGGTGTTCCCAATCGAACCAACACATTTGTCCTTTACTTTTTATCCCTCAAACCCTAATCTCTTCCAAACCCTATCCTCTGTTCTTTGCTCATCTCTACGGCGTTCAAGGGCATTCTAGGTGG
>OAMR01000276.1:812044-836707 GCA_900205405.1 Echinochloa crus-galli | reverse complement strand
TCTCTTCGAGACGATCAAGATGCATATGTAGAACGCCTAATTTGGACTCCGGATGAAAGAGATATGACTTCGGCAAAATCTGCACTTGGGAAAAGAGGTCAGACCGGTTTGGAAACCGGTCAGGCCTGTTTCTGTCTGTAATTCGAGTAGGTTTAGGTTTTCTGATGTAATCCCATACTGTAACCGACTTGGAAGGGGTACGACTTCCCCGGCCTATATATATAAAAGCTCAAGGCCGATTGAGGTGTTCCCATACGAACCAACATATTTGTCCCTTACTTTTATATCTCTCAAACCCTAATCTCTTCCAAATCCTATCCTATGTTCTTTGCTCGTCTCTACGGCGTACAAAGGCGTTCTAGGTGGCTGCCGACACTAGAGGAACCCTAGCTTGCTTGAGCTCCGCCGGGGTCTCTCCTGAGCTCGAGTTTCTAGGTTTTCATGATCTCCCGCCTGAAAGCGGTCTGACCGGTTCTTGAAACCGGTCTGACCGGTTTGCTCCGGGGAGGTCGGGGTGTTGGTCGTGGTGACGGCCGTGCTGCACGTTCGTGCGTTCTCGAGTGTGTTGGAACATCTTTGCGTCAACAATTCTTTGCAACAGAGTTCCCTAAATTTGTAGATGTAATACTAAATTTAAATTTTAACATTGCCTAATACAATACAAAATTTAGTAGAATGCCTTTTGGAATATGATATACTCCCTTTGTTTTTAAATCTGTATATGTCGTTTATAACAGTTTATAACTAGCTAACAACCTAAATATCATATAAACAAATAAAAGGAGTATCGGCAACACCGCTACAAAATGGATAAATGCCAATTGAAAAGTGGACATTCTATTGAAAAGTTAATTTGTCGAGCTAATTTTAAGCCTCATGGATAAATATACGAGGCAAAATATAATTGAGTTTTAATATTACTTTTACTTATTTTGTCTTTCAGACGTGTTTTCTGATACTTACTTTAGCTGGGCTAGCCGAAAAAAAAGTCCCAACTGGGCCTCCACTGGGTCCATTGTCCGCAGCGAAATGCCCTCCTAACTCTTTCTTCACAGTGGGGAGTTCTCTCTCTCCCGGCGCCGCCACTTGCTCCCCGGCGACCGCCGCCACTCGTTCCATTTCCTCCGCTGCTCCGGCTGCCGCCTCTCCTCCCTTCGGCCGATTCCCTCTCCAGTCTCCCGCCCTCTTCGGCGGGAAAACCTATCCCCGCCGCTTCCGCTCCTCCGCCGCCGGCGCCGGCGGCGATGGTGCCATCCGAGAGGCCAACAAGGAAGACGGTGTCGCGGTGCACCCCGGAGATGGAGGGATGCACGCACGTGCTCGAGGTCGCCGGCTACAGCCTGCACAAGGACGTCAGCCCCAGCTCCTTCATCGAGTCGGCCACCTTCGCCGTCGGCGGCCACGACTGGTGCATCCGATTCTACCCCAACGGAGACGGGTGGGAGGATCTCGAAGGGTTTGAAGACTCCGTCTCCCTATACCTCGCGATCGTCAGCGAAGCCGCCGAGGTGAGGGCCGTCTTCGACTTCAGATTGGTCGACGCGGCCACCGGGGTGTCGACGCGGGTGTACGGAAACGACAGTGTGTTCAGCAGTGAAAGAGACTTGATGTTGAGAGTGTTGCAAGCACTTTAGCGCTTGCTGATCAGCATCACTGCATCCTACTGAAAGATGCTTGCATTGGATTTATCAACTCTTCAAACAGATCGGGGGATGTGTTTGCAAGTCAAGGGTATGCGCACCTCAAAAGAGCTTGTCCTGCTGTCATTGTGGAATTATGGGAGAAATCAGCCAAGACTCGCAAGATTTAGAATTTTGATACATAGCCTCGTATGTGGATGTTTGGTTGTCCTTTTGGTCTAATGATACTTTACAGAAGGGTCAGTTCTGCAAAATGTATGTCTGGTATGCAATGATAGCTCATGGCCTCAGTCTATCTATACAAATATATGGTAGCTCACTAGTGTTCTTTTGGATGTCTTGATCTGCAGGTTTATCAATATATTTACTGTTTCAATTCCCAATTTTCGTATCATTTTTCTCAGAAAAGCGATTAATTAGCCAGTATAACATCAACAAATGATGCCATCATGAACTGTGGCCAAATTCCTTGTCAATTATGATGAAATTTTAGCAAATGGATATACTTGTGCATTCTTGAGCGATTAATTAGCCAGTCTAACATCAATAAAAGATACCATCATGAGTTGTGGCCAAACAGATATACTTGGGGATGGTTTTGAGCAACGTAATTCAATTTTGTTAATTTTGGAGGCATATAGAGACTTAGATATTAACTATTTACTTTTGAGAAACACATGTTCTGAAAAGCATGTGCAGCTTTTACAGCCCTGTCAACCTTTGCTTCAAATTTTCTTCTGTCGAAGCTGTAAATATTCTGTTTCCTCTACAATTCTTCGTTAACATCAAAAGGAAATTATTGGACTTGGTAGGCTATAGTGCTTCAGTTCATGCTGTAAAATTTAGTCACTAAAGCCAAGTTGAATCTGTTCTATTCTTTTCGAGGAAATGCTCTGTTAGTCGATGGTAAATGGGCCACATGTTTGTAGTTTTGTATTCTTCTGAAACAAAAAAAGCTTGGTGTAATACCTTGTACTACTTTATGCAGTGTTATGATGAGTTTTTCCCCTTAATATTTGATTGATATACTTATTTTTGCACTAGATCTTCATCATGCCAGTTTATTGACCCAAGGATGTTGGGATCGGTAATTTAGTAAACTAGAATATTGGTTACCCACCTGAAAGTCGTATGCTCAGGAGGTTTCAAGAGGCCCTTAGCCATGGTAAAGTCTGTGAGAGAATGAGCTGTTAACTTACTTCAAAGTTTTTGAGTTGTGACTGTGATTGACTTGATGCCATGATATCGCCAGTTAGAGATTCTACAGTGCATTGGATGGTTTTCACTTTAGAAAACTTCAAATAATGACAGGAGTGCTTTAAGTTTCTGAACGCTGAAGGTGAGTTTAATTGTTATCAAATTAGCTACAGTATAGCTGCATCATCCGTTTTCTAAGCTCCTGTATTTTCTTGTGGAGCAACACATATCCTCATCTTGCTTTAAACTATTATGATTGATTTTTTTGTGTGTGTGCACCTTTTGCAAAAAAAAGTTATTAGCAAGTTTGACAGCATTCATGCCATATCCACTTAATTATAGTATTATGCTGGATCAGAAATAGAAGCATTTGGAAAAAAACTTGACCACGGGAGGAGATTCCACCCGGGCTTTATTCTATTCTAAGAAGGTGCCGTGCTTCCAACCCGGGTCGGGACGGAAGTTTTAACGACTTCCAGAGTTCAGTGCTCTAACCAGTCCATTGTGAGAAGCTAGGGAAATGGAAGCATTAGAATAATGGGTTGTTGAAGAAAGATGACAGTATTTCTAGCAAGGATGAACTTTGTCCAGATATTTAGTTTTGTTGCAGTACTGCAAGATCTGGTTCCTAATATTTTACACTGTTGCTGAGGTCCTTACATTCTGTGCATGTTACCCCATATTGTTGATATTTCTGAAAATCGACCACCTTTTAGTAAGTGCTTCTGGCATATTGTGGTACATCTGCGACGCAAATACTGCATTGATGGTTATTGGTTTTTCATCTAAGGAACAATCATTGCACATCTGCACCCATACTAATGTTAAGTACCCATCCTATTCTCTGCGGGTTCTATTGGATTTCAGTAGGTTTTGCGAATGGTGTGTTGCTTGTATCTGTTAATTGGTCTCAACTTATGAGCCAGTAATTGGTCTACTACCTTTTTAGGAAGCTCAAATATCGGGATTGGAAAGGATATCTACTATTAAAATGTTTGTTTAGATGAAAGGTTAGCGAACAAAATTGTAATGTTATGTTGCCGAGCAACGTCACTAGGGTTGAACCTGCAACCTAGTCCAGTAGTGGCATCTATATTTCAAACTATTAGTTGACTATTGGCCATTGAAAGGCCATGCTTCGACATTTCAGATAGGGGAAACTATCTTGAAATCAAATTCTTGACATTGTTGTGTTCAACAGCTATCGAAGTTGTCTGTCGCTTGTGCAAGGCACATTGAAGGGTAGTGAAATCCAGTTTTGAACACCAGAAACTTGACTTCTGTGTGGCTTCTGTATGGATCAAGGGTGCACTACGGAGGTAAGGGAAGCATGTTACTTATAGTTTGCTGTATCCCTATAACCACATTGTTAGGCTGCTGGGGCGGTAGGATGGAAAGCTTTTAACAGGGCTCTTGAGTGGTAGCTTCTCTAGTTCTTAAACTATGACCGGTTTATCTGAGTTGAGGTTATTTTTCCTCGATGGTTTCAAACCAAGATTTTTATTTGGTCATGTTCTCTGGCTTACAGTGCCTTCAGTGGCCTGTCATAAGGTCTCTTGCACAGAAACTACACTTGTTGAACTCCCACAAATGCAATTAGCCCTTTTCTATGAATCATGACCATATCCGATGTTGCAGGAAGGAAGGTGAGAGATCATGTTAAAACCAAGATTTCAAGATAATGAGGACACTGTGGCGTAACTTGAGGCAAATAGCAGGTTCTTGCCTCAAGTAATTCTGAGGCAGAGTTTTAATCTTGAAATTCTCTTTTAAGGCGGTGACAAATCCTCATCCATATCAGTAGTTCAAGGCATTTGCAAAGAATATAAGTTTGGGGCCTTCAATGTTCAGATTCGTATTTACATGGCTATCTCTTGCCCAACTTAGTGCATTCTTCTGTCACTCATGTATGTAATGTAGAAATTTCTTGCTCCCCTGTTACTCTCTGAATTATGAATTTCTTGCTCACTTGTTCTGTTGTGAAATTCCATGAGGGAATCATATATGGACTGTTGAGAGTAACAATAGTACAATACCAATATTGTGACTTAATGTTCTGCTCTATTTGTTTGTGCATGTTGAGAAACTTCTTGGATCTACATCTCAGAAAACTTAGGATGATTTCTTTTCACAATATAATGTAGGCTCATTCGTATTGGACGACAATATGATTCTCTAGGAGACAAATGTATTCCAGAAGATGTTCTAATTATATTCTTTTGGCTATTGACTCGCCCCCTGCCCGGATGAAGTTCGAGTCAGTGCGTGTCTGGATTCTGCATTTGCGACTACACTGAAGCCACAAAAATTCAGAAAGCATGGACGGAATTTCCAGATTCTAGTGGTGCCCTGCATGACATCTGCATTTATCTTTCCTGTTCGGTGGTACATAAGATGGTAAAGCAGGTGTCTCAAATATTTGTGAGTTTATATGTGTATGGTAGCAGAAGTGCTGCTCTGTGTGAGTAACCGTTGCCACTGGGTATCTATACCCGTTACCCATATCCACAGTTCAACATGCATGACAAATGTGTAGTGTACGGGCATATCCATCTGGAGTGGCTATGGGTAGGGTATTACTTTGCTTACCTATTCATCCCTAGGTCGGTGTTGGGTGATCCCACCAGAGTTGAGGATGACCTCGTGAGGCCTCCACTGCCGCTGATGGTGACCCCGTGATACCTCCACTGCCGCTGAGGGTGATCCCGTGAGGCCGCCGCCGCTGTTCAATCCCCATAGCCGCTGGTACAGCTCCTTGTCTTCTTCCTTATGTTCTGCATTTGTTTGCTTCTCCATTCTTTGCCCATCCAATTCTGAAAATCTTGGTTCTTTCAGCTAGATCTATCTGGAACAGGAGTTGTGCTTCTTGTCAGTGTAGTCCATTGAGCAGAGCACGGCTAATAGATTATCTGCGACATTTCCGTTTAACAATTCAAGATTGATACTGCTTAGAAGGCATGATATGTAGGGTTTGTTCAGAAACTGTAGAATCAGTGTTAGTTTTTTCGGTGGCATTTTTGTTGGCTTGGTACCATTGCTCTTGCATTGTTGTTCAATGATGGCTACAACAGCTACTTCGTGACTCCTTATGATGGTGCAAGTTTGACTAATCGATTGCAGTAGTCGGGGATCTGCTTCCTGCCCTTCTCCATGTTCAGTTTCATAACTTCTCTACTGTTGCGATGTATGCAATGGCTAATTTGGTGATGATGTTAGGCCCCAACATTTCTTTGGTGTGTTAATCTCAGAAGCAAATTATTACATTCTGCTGAAGAATACTCCATGTCTGTCGCAGCACACCAATTTCCTGCTGTTATTGTGGTTTTGTAATCTGAAAAGTGTCTTTCCAGTTTCTTGTGCACTAACAGCACATTTCGTACTGAAAAATGCTATTTCCCCGGCAAATTAATTCAGTTGGTTTTGTTTAGTTATAAGGCTTGCTGCCCTTGTGAACTTGGAGGCAGCACTGAATTCCCCTCCTAGCTTTAGTGTCAAAGCATTCAGAGTTCTTCAGACCAGCCAATGTTTGCTAGCTACTCCCTGCGGTACTGCACAGCATCACTTCTGTTTGCAATTTTCTCAAGTGCCAAAGTTCTGTAGATTTGGCAGTTAACCTCTTTACTACTGCAATTCTGGTGGCATGGAAATATCAGGACATCTCAGCTGGCAGTTCCCAACCCAATCCATCTTCCAAGTTTTATCTTCCGTTTAAGCTATATAAATGGAGACACTAAAGTGTACATGTATGAAATACAATGTCAGCTTTGTTGCAGCAGATACAAATACTCCCTTTTCCGTTCTGTCATTACGTTGCGGTACATCATACAGATCACTGTGGCAAATTTCAGAGCTGGGGATTTTCTCTTGTACATGTATTTTTCTTGCTGTAAAGAGCTCGGATTTACTTTTGAGAAAGATCTGAGCTTCCAGACCAACTTCTGTGTAGGTTTTACGGCTATTTTTAACCTTGCAGAATTTCTTTTTGGCTTACTATGCTATCCCGTCAAGAATTCTGCCTTTGGAGATGAGAAAATTGACAAAAATGTAGTGCTTTAATTGTTCATCTCTTCTCCAAACTTCACTCTTACTGAGTAAATATTCTCTGATGTACTGCTGGTAAATGGGCCACATGTTAAGCATGGTGTTGTATCCCTCAGATATATCATATATGGTTGAAACATTAGCAACCTTTAGTGTAAGTGGAAAACAGACCACAAGAGGTTCCTACCTGTAAAACTCAATCAGTAGCTTACTAGAAACTGTGGCGCCGCAACAGCCGCGCGCCCTACCTGAGGTGACCATTGTTGACTCGCGTGTACCCACCTAACCATCTCACCTACGCAACACATGTGATGGGATAGAAAATGTTATTTTAGTAACATGTGACCCCTTTAGCACCGGGTTACATTACCAATCGGTGCTAAAAGGCCTTTAGCACCGGGTCATAACATCAACCGGTGCTAAAGAGTCACCCTTTAGCACCGATTGGTGTTTCGATCCAGTGAAAAAGGGTTGGAGCATTTGGTACCGGTTGGTAACACCAACCGGTGCGAAAAGTCACACCACGACGCCCCTGTCTGCTTCATGCCCCCGGAGCCCGGAGCTTTGTGCCATCGTCGCAGAGCTCCGATCCGGCGTGACGTGTGCCGCCGTTCTACATACTTCTACCGATGCCGTCGTCACAGCCCACAGCATACAATGCGCGGAGATGTGCAACTTTACTGATGCGGCCGTTAGTGCAGAAGACCCGGCCCCGAGCACACGTCGTTTTCCCTTTCCATCTTGGCTTGCTATATGGTTATATATATTATGACAAATATAAGTACAATGTTTAATGTAGCCCGTGCATGCACAGTGATTAAAAAGTTGTGGCATGGTCATTTCTAAAATAATTTTTATGCTTATATTGCTGGTCGCGTTGGGAGTAATTTATATAGATGGGAAGCAAAGGTTAACTAAAATGTTCCTGTCGCACTAACTATATATAGATCTTGTCGCACCACTTGTTTTGTGATGACTGGGAGGATCCACACCGCAAAAGCATTGTTGTCGCATAATGTAGCTAGGGTGATAAAATTGTGTTTCGTATAAAAAGGTTATTTTAAACATTTTAGTCTAGGACAGTTTTTTTCTAAAAAATTGTGTTGTGGGCCGAATTGACAAAGGAACTTTTCCAGTGTGATGTCCAAGGGTCAGATTAATTCCGTTTCAACCAAAAGCCTGGCTCGCACCATGAACCAGGCCACGGTTTGGTTAGGCCCAGCGGGGAGTTTGATTTGGTTGATAGCTTATTCCTGCCAAAATGAGAAGTAAGGTTGCATGAAAGTCTAGGCCACTGGAGGCAAATCCGGCTGTACCAGTAGGTTCCCTATGCCTATGAGAGCCAGACTGCGCGGGGGCTCCTATCTAACTTCCGCAAGCTAGATAAGCTATACAGTGCACGGCCCACTAGAGCCCAGCATTTTACTAGTATACGGTTCACCAATCACGAACAACACAGCAGCAGCATATAACAGTGGTGCGGCAATGTGTAGTGGGAAACAAACAATTATACCGGTTGTTGTTGCCCTGTTGCAAGTAGATAAGGAGAATTAATCATTGAGCATATTTTATTTCTATGTTTCTTATATTTTTATTTGCTTTTACTATAATTCTCACGATTCTCGTAATATTATATTCAATACTTTTGTTAAATAGATTCAACATTTGGAAAAAACCAATTCAACATTTTAAATAAATGTTGAAATAGTATATAATAAATGTTGGACTAACAAATTAAAATGTTGAATTACTACATTAAAATGTTGAAATGCAAAAAATAAAATTTATAATAGCATATTGGATCTCATTTGGTTACATTAATTCCAATAAATATCACCGTTAAAACGGATCTTAAATCTGATGCATAATTTAAAAGAAAAGAACGATTGAAGTTTATAGCTGGTTTACTTTTCTTCTGTCCGCCGAGTTCTCGTGCCAGCCATGTCTCCTACTTTTCTTCCCACCCTCCGCCCCTCTAGCCATGAGGAACAAGAGGATCCGACGGGTGGAAGAATGAAGAGGATCCGACGGCGGGGAGTGTGGAAGCCAGCATCACTAAAAAAAGTCCGGAAGTCATATATGATTCTCGAGACTGTGCGGACTAGGCTGGGAGGCGCTGAATCCATCTCGATGGCCTGGCCCAATAACTAGTTCAAGCATCCAAATAAGGATGGGCTTCATCTGCCGTGCCTGGACGGGCGGGATGCAGCCGTCCAATTGTCCTAATATTTTCGTATTTTTAAGTAGTACTGTAAACTCTTCTTTTACCGCACTCGCTGCCCTAATACTGGTATCCCCTCCCCTTCACACTCCATTCCCATCTGCAGCCGCCACTCCCTTCCAGCACCGTGTGCCGCCGTTCCGCCCCGGTTCGCCACCCAGCCCCGCAGCTGGACCCCTCAAAGATCTACGGCTGAATCTCTGTGCGCAATGGCGGCGGCGCTGCAGATTCCAAGCACAAAGACGGCGTCACGGTGCACACCGGTGACTGTGCGGGGCACCCACACCTTCGAGATCTCTGGGTACAGCCTGCACAGGGGTATCGGCGCGGGAAACTTCATCTGCTCCGCGGCCTTTGACGTCGGTGGCTACAAATGGTGCATCCGTTGCTATCCTGACGGTGACGTGGTCGGGGATTCCAAAGACTACATCGCTATCTACGCCGAGTTGCTGAGCGACAAGGCCAAGGTGAGAGTGGTAGTGACATCGAATTTGTCAACCAGACCACCCAATTGCCCATATTTATGGCCTGACCACCCAATTGCCCATATTTATGGCCTGCAACAAAGTGCCATATTTGTTGAGCACCATCGACCCTGATGATATCAATCGGATTTATCTCTTTGGTGTAAAAAAGTTCATGAAAAGGACTGTGCTGGAAGCATCGGAGTATCTACGCGATGACTGTTTTGTGATTAAGTGCCATGTCACTGTTATCAAGGAACCACAGATGGCCAAGACTGTCACCAGTGAGATTGAGCTGCCGCCATCAGACCTATCGGTTTACTTTGGGAAATTGCTTGAGTCGAACGATGGAGCAGACGTGACATTCAGTGTTGAAGGGGAGGTTTTCTCTGCCCACAGGGTTGTGCTTGCAGCAAGGTCTCCTGTCTTCAAGGCAGAGTTCTATGGGTCTTTGAGGGAGTGCAACAGAGATTCCATAACAATTGAAGATATGCAGCCGGCTGTTTTCAAGGCGTTGCTTCACTTCATATACACGGACTCTTTGCCTACCATGGAAGAACTCGATGGCAATGACAACAGCGGAATTGCTATGCACTTGCTTGTAGCCGCAGACAGGTATGCTGTGGAGAGGATGAAGTTGGTCTGTGAGAGCATCCTCTGCAAGAGTCTCGATTTTAACAATGTGGCCTAATTGCAGCGGAACAGCGGAATTTTAAGACAGGTATCCTATCTCTTGCTGACCAGCATAATTGCAGCAAGCTCAAAGATGTTTGCATCGACAATATCAACTCTCCAAACATAAAAGACAATGTGGAAGCAACACAAGGGTTCGTGCACCTCAAAAGAGCATGTCCTTCTGTCTTCATAGATATGTGGAAGAAAGCAACCAAATATCGCAAAGTTTAGTGTCCTCGTCATTTGTAAATTTCTATATCTCCTCTAGACCACCTGAGATGAGATGCTGTATCTATTTGCTGAAGGTCTTTTGGAGTAGAAATAGTTATCTGAAATGTATGCTGTTCTGTATGCTACATGGCTCACTTGCTTCTATGCTTTGTGAATTATGACTAGTGTTCTCTGAAGTGTATGCTGTATCCATAGATTTGTAGAACATCTTTTGGAGTAGAGCTGGCTATCTGAAATATGTTCTGTTCCGTATGCAACATGGCTGGCTAGAGATATAAATCTATGCTTTATCACTAGTAGCGCTAACTATATGTTACTTCGGATGGGCTCAATTGTTTTATACAGTACGAAAATCTGTGTCACGTCGTTGTTGCAATATGGATATCTTCACATTTCGTTACCAGATGTTTCACGTATTGTTAACTGTCGAGAAAAAAACTGTGCTTTTGGATCAAGAACTGTGCAGTTTTCACAGCCATTTTGTCCAGTGTGCCGTATTGTTCTGTAACATGATATGCTTAATGCTTCAGACCCCTAGCTATTTCATCTTTTGCTTAAGTGGACCTCGAGTTGACATTATTGAACATGTTTGATGATTCGTTTAAAATATGATACATGTTCTTTACTGTTACAGAAATAGTTTCTAAAATTTATGGAAAATAACTATTATTCACTATATGTAATGTGATAGTTTATAAAATCATTTTCCGTTATGAGTTACATATAGATTGGGAAGAATATGGAAATTATTTTCTGTTATAATGTTGCATATAGATTGAGAAGAATATGGTATTTGAGAAATTTTAGATTGAACTTATAATTATATATTTAACTTATGATGGATAATAATTTAATACACTATTACATTACATGCGACAAATATTAGTTATTTTACTAATTTTT
This sequence comes from Echinochloa crus-galli, assembly GCA_900205405.1. Lineage (NCBI taxonomy): Eukaryota > Viridiplantae > Streptophyta > Magnoliopsida > Poales > Poaceae > Echinochloa > Echinochloa crus-galli. The sequence goes on along the minus strand of OAMR01000276.1, from coordinate 825,335 downwards.
TGAAAGTATTTTAGTGCCATAAAATTCAGATTAGTTTGTCTAGTTTGGTGAATTTTAAGTTTAAAACTATAGAGGTGCATTTATTGTTTTGAATAACATATGTTCATGTCTATTTGTTATATTGTTAGAAAAAAGATGGATGAATTGTAGAGGTGATTTGGAGGATGTTTGGTCTAACTTAGTTTTTGAATGTGACGAAAATGTCAAATAAGGAATGAAATAAAAAGTCAGCGTCAAATAGAGAACGAAAAAAGTTTTGGAGTCAAATAAAGAACCGAATTTTATTTTAGTGTCAAATAAGGAATTTTACTCTGTATTTTAACCACACTGTGAATACCTTGCATACGCGCCAATAGCTAGATGTTCCAAATCCAGTTTGGTCTGACGAGGAGATCGATCACCCGCCCCTGCGATGCGGCCTCGGACCCAACTATGATTTGAGAACATAATTATTTCCACATAATAATTTGTTTCCGCAAATTGTCAGGTCATTCTATCATTGAGATACCTGAAAATAGGAAGCTCCTGGACGCCTTGGGCGAATCAAGGAAACCATAATGGACTCGTATTACAGAATCGCCATATTTGTATTCGAGTGCCGCACAGAACAGGCCTACAACAGATGAACAGATCAATATATTGCTATACTCCCAGAAGGTCATCACCTATATAGGGCTCAGCTTTCGCCTATGGGGTCGTCGTCCTCCTCTCAGAACCTGACGAAACCGATGAGGACAAAGTCGAGGTGCACGGCGCAGACGGCGAGCGGCACCCACTCGTTCAAGATCGTTGGCTACAGCCTGCACAAGGGCATTGGCAAGGGCAAGTTCATCCGGTCCGCCGCCTTCGCCGTCGGCGGGTACGAGTGGTGCATCCTGTTCTACCCGGACGGGAACACCAAGGAGCAATCCACAGGATACGTGTCAGTTTTCCTCGAGATGCTGAGCCAGGACGCCAATGTGAGAGCGTCTTTGTGAATTATGACTAGTGTTCTCTGAAGTGTATGCTGTATCCATAGATTTGTAGAACATCTTTTGGAGTAGAGCTGGCTATCTGAAATATGTTCTGTTCCGTATGCAACATGGCTGGCTAGAGATATAAATCTATGCTTTATCACTAGTAGCGCTAACTATATGTTACTTCGGATGGGCTCAATTGTTTTATACAGTACGAAAATCTGTGTCACGTCGTTGTTGCAATATGGATATCTTCACATTTCGTTACCAGATGTTTCACGTATTGTTAACTGTCGAGAAAAAAACTGTGCTTTTGGATCAAGAACTGTGCAGTTTTCACAGCCATTTTGTCCAGTGTGCCGTATTGTTCTGTAACATGATATGCTTAATGCTTCAGACCCCTAGCTATTTCATCTTTTGCTTAAGTGGACCTCGAGTTGACATTATTGAACATGTTTGATGATTCGTTTAAAATATGATACATGTTCTTTACTGTTACAGAAATAGTTTCTAAAATTTATGGAAAATAACTATTATTCACTATATGTAATGTGATAGTTTATAAAATCATTTTCCGTTATGAGTTACATATAGATTGGGAAGAATATGGAAATTATTTTCTGTTATAATGTTGCATATAGATTGAGAAGAATATGGTATTTGAGAAATTTTAGATTGAACTTATAATTATATATTTAACTTATGATGGATAATAATTTAATACACTATTACATTACATGCGACAAATATTAGTTATTTTACTAATTTTTTGAAAGTATTTTAGTGCCATAAAATTCAGATTAGTTTGTCTAGTTTGGTGAATTTTAAGTTTAAAACTATAGAGGTGCATTTATTGTTTTGAATAACATATGTTCATGTCTATTTGTTATATTGTTAGAAAAAAGATGGATGAATTGTAGAGGTGATTTGGAGGATGTTTGGTCTAACTTAGTTTTTGAATGTGACGAAAATGTCAAATAAGGAATGAAATAAAAAGTCAGCGTCAAATAGAGAACGAAAAAAGTTTTGGAGTCAAATAAAGAACCGAATTTTATTTTAGTGTCAAATAAGGAATTTTACTCTGTATTTTAACCACACTGTGAATACCTTGCATACGCGCCAATAGCTAGATGTTCCAAATCCAGTTTGGTCTGACGAGGAGATCGATCACCCGCCCCTGCGATGCGGCCTCGGACCCAACTATGATTTGAGAACATAATTATTTCCACATAATAATTTGTTTCCGCAAATTGTCAGGTCATTCTATCATTGAGATACCTGAAAATAGGAAGCTCCTGGACGCCTTGGGCGAATCAAGGAAACCATAATGGACTCGTATTACAGAATCGCCATATTTGTATTCGAGTGCCGCACAGAACAGGCCTACAACAGATGAACAGATCAATATATTGCTATACTCCCAGAAGGTCATCACCTATATAGGGCTCAGCTTTCGCCTATGGGGTCGTCGTCCTCCTCTCAGAACCTGACGAAACCGATGAGGACAAAGTCGAGGTGCACGGCGCAGACGGCGAGCGGCACCCACTCGTTCAAGATCGTTGGCTACAGCCTGCACAAGGGCATTGGCAAGGGCAAGTTCATCCGGTCCGCCGCCTTCGCCGTCGGCGGGTACGAGTGGTGCATCCTGTTCTACCCGGACGGGAACACCAAGGAGCAATCCACAGGATACGTGTCAGTTTTCCTCGAGATGCTGAGCCAGGACGCCAATGTGAGAGCGTGTGCTACGACTGCAGGCTGCTCAACCAGACTACAGGGTCGTCGGCTTCGATTAGACTTTGCACGAAGAAATGTGTGTTTGACACAACGGTCGATTCCAGCAACCACAACAGCTCCTGGGGCTATAATAGGTTCATGGAAAGCACCGACCTAGAGGCGTCGCCATACCTACGCGACGACCGCCTCGTGATCGAGTGCGACATCACAGTACGTTGTCATGGGCTCACAAGTCGCAGAGATCGTCGACATTGACGAGGTCCATGTGCCTCCATCGGACTTGCCTGACCACTTTGTGAAATTGTTGATTGCAGGAGAGGGAACAGACGTGACATTCAAAGTTAAGGGGAAGTCCTTTGCTGCCCATAGCATTGTGCTTGCAGCACGATCACCAGTGTTCAAAGCTCAGCTCTTTGGGATGGTAGGGGTGGATAACAGAGGTTGCATAACCATTGAAGACATCGAGCCCGGTATCTTCAAGGCTCTACTTCACTTCATCTACACGGACTCGTTGCCTGATATTCAAGATGTTGAGATTGATGATATTCATGAGGATGAAGATATGGCCAAGTACTTAATTGTGGCTGCGGACAAGTATGCCATGGAGAGGTTGAAGCTACTCTGCACGAGCATCCTTTGCAAAAGCCTTGATGAGAAGAATGTGTCTGCAACACTAGCTTTAGCTGACCTGTACAATTGCACCGAGCTTAGGGACACTTGCATTAAATATATCTCCTCCTCTGGTAGAGTTGGTGTGGGAGGGTCATGGGAGTATCATAGACATTAAATTTGATAACATGTACCAATAGTATTATGAGAGAGAAAAGAGGAGGTTCATAAAATGTGAGAGGAGGGTCATCACCATGACCCTCCACTGGCACAGTTCTTAAGATTCCAGTCTAGGTAACTGTGTCGATGACCTCCCACAAGACTGGCCTAAGAAATCATCTATACGTATCTTCGTAGATTTGTGGGAGAGAGCCGTTGGGTTAGCCTAGTGTCGTTCTATGACAAATTGCACCAAAATATGTTATTTTTATTAATGGCAGAGTATCATTCATCCTGCTTATTCCAAAATTTTCTTAGACTGCCAAAAGTATTTTATTTTAACTAAAAGAATTCGTATTCGTGGTTGTCATCTTTCTTCTTGCGAAGGCTCGTAATCTATTCAGGCAGATTTCGCATGCAAAGCACCCACCTTTTTGTGCTGTTTTCCGTAGTTGCTGTCGTGTACTGGTCGAAGACGTCGACTGGTGCCGCCACTCACTGCTCCTGCCTCCTGTCCTGCGCTGCGCTGCGTCGTCTCGAGGCGCCGTTGTGCCGTGCTGCAGTGGAGAGTGGAGCCGCCGCCCGCCGCCCGCCGCCCGCCGCTGCCGCTGCCTGCCTGACGCGATGGATACTTGGGTGGAGGTTGTCTCGAGGCGTCGTGCTGCGGTGGAGCACTGGAGCCGCCTCCGGCCCCCTGCTGCCGCCCGCCTGTCGTGTTGCTGCTGTGGTGGGTACTGTATGGATGTGGATAGGATTGAGGAAGGGATGGCTGGGTGGCTGGGTGGAATCGTGGTCTCGTGGGGAGCTGAAGGGGTCACGGTGCGGAACGACTATATGTCGCGCGCGCGACAGATAAGGATCTGTCGACCGTGCGGCTTAGTGGGCTCAGCTCGGTCCATTAGGAATGTTATCTATCTATTTTGGCCTACGTGGGAGATATATTTCTCTTTTTATTTGGCCAGCCCAATATGTACTGATACATTTTGGCCCACGTGAGAGATATATTTATCATTTGGCCAGTCCAATATCAACTGGTATATTGCTTTCTTTCAATTTTTTTCCTTTTTATTCTAGAATTTGGTTTTATTTATTTATTTATTGTATCACTGGAGTTTCTTTTTTTTCTTTTTATACTTACTAGTTTTTTCTTTTCGATTTGCTTTTTTATTTATTTTATTTCTTTATTATTATTATTATTATTATTTTATTTTATTTTTACACTTTTTTGCTCGGCAACGCATATATTTGTTCGTCATGCGTATATATTTGCTCATGATATGCAAACATTTGTTCTTCACATAAAATTATTTGTTCGTGATATTTGAATTATTTGTTCACTTTAACATAAATTATTTAACTGTAATAATATTTTGTTTGTGATATGAATGTTTTTGTTCTCAATGTATAATAATTTGTTCGCCGTGTTTGAACAATTTATTCGCAAGGTTTAAATTATTTGTTCGTTATAGAATAAATTGTTTAACTGTAATAATATTTTGTTCTTGACGTGAATGTTTTTTGTTCTCTATGTGTAATAATTTGTATAGCGAACAACCGAGTGTATCTTTCATGGGCTTCAACTTGCAATAATTTGTTCTCCATGTATAGTAATTTATTCGTAACGTAGATTCATTTGTTCTTCACGTGTATTAATTTGTTCTTCACATGTATTAATTTATTCGCAACGTGGATTCTTATGTTCTTTATGTGCAGTAGCTCGTACGCAACGTGGGCTCATTTGTTCTCTATGTGGAGTAATTTGTTCGCAATATGGACTGATTTGTTCTCCACGTGCATTAATTTGTTTGCAACATGGATTCTTTTGTTCTGCATGTGCAACAATTTGTTTGCAATGTGGACTTATTTGTTCTCCCTGTGCAGTAATTTGTTCGCAATGTGAACTTATATGTTCTCCATGTGCAGTATACGTGTCCTATAAAACATCTTTAACTTGTCGAAAATATTTAATAATAAAGTTTCTCCAAATATAGTTAAGTGGGGTCTTGTTTTGAAGATCTTGTCTGAAGAAATATTATAGTGCAATCGAATTCTAATTTAGATATTTCATTTAGAATCTATAAGTTTTTTTTAGTTTCAAATATGTGACCATGTGGATGATGTCACCTATTTTGTCTGCTCTTGCATGCATGCACGAATCACTGATCATTCCGTGTAGAGAAACACTCTAAAAAATCGGCCCAACAGCAGCCCACTTAAAAAATCAGAAAGACACCCCCGCACGCCTGCTTCTTCGGGCGACAAGTGTCCCGAATCACGCGGGTGATGCGCAGACGCACCCGTCACGGTGGGCCTTTGTTGGGCCTTACGGTCAAATGGGTCTGCGGCCTACCAGCATTAGAGTATGTATCTTGTTCGGTTTATTCGGTAGTTCGGTTTAGTTTGCTGTAAAAACCGAGCCGAAACCGGCTACCGAAATTAAAAAAAAAATCTAGAAACCGAAGCCGAACCGAACAACCGAAAACCGACATTTCGGTTCAGTTTCGGTTCGGTTCGGTTTTCGGTCTTCGTTAAAAAAGTGCCCACCCTGACACGCGCCGACGCTGACACTCGCCGCCATGCCGCGGCCGCCGCCGTGTTGCTCCTCCTCGGCGGGCGCTGCCGCGTCGCTCCTCCTTGCGTCGCTCCTCCTCGGCGGGCACCGCCGCGTCCCATTTCCTCCGGCAGGGCCTACAAGAGAGCAGAGGGAGGGCCGGCGAGTGGGGAGGTAGGCGGCACATTTTCTTTTTTCTAGGGTTTGCTCCATGTTGCAAGAGTATGTTTCATATGTTTCGGATGTTTAAGAAAAATGTCGCAGCTGCTTAATGTGAATGTTGCAAGAATAGATCTGGGATATTTTTAGGGTTTCGCTGCATGTTGCAATAGCATGTTTCACGTGTTTCGGATTTTTCAGGAGAATGTTGCAAGTGTTTGATGTGAATGTTATAAAAATAGATCTGGGATGTTGCGACGTTGCATATGTTTCACACGCATATTTCAAGTGTTTCATCCGGATGTTTCACATTTTTTGAATGCTGTCGTGCGCGCACGGCTGAGAGATGTAAGCTTGTGTTTCTTGTGTTGCAAATGATGACTATTTATGTTGCGAACACTATGTTTTGATGTTGCATACGCTATTTTTGAATGTTGCAGAAAATTTACATGTTGCATGCAACATATTACCCATGTTGCGGTGGGAGTTTTAACCGTTGGAGAGAAACACTTGGTCTACGTTTTGCCACGTCACACCATCCGATTTTTACGCCTGGATCGGACGTCCGGGCGCTAGTACAACCGTTTTATTAATGTCAGAGTATCATCCATCCTGCTTCCAAAATTTTCTTAAGCTGTCAAGACTATTTTATTTTAATTAAGAGAATTCGTGTTCTATGGCGAGCACCGCCGACACGTCACGTTCGAGGACCTAGCCTAGCTCTAATATCAATTGTTAGAACTGAGAACTGCCGAATAATCACAAAAACACGAGACACACGGTTTGGTGGACCACGAACGCCCGCCACGGAGCGCCCAACGCCCCACCGGTGACGAACGCCTTTCTTTCTCTGTATGTATCCTGCTCGGCATGACTGAGCAGATGAGATTACATCACGCTTTACAGCTGCCGCGCCTAGCAACTGTCCCTGCGGCACTGGCGTACTCTAGCTCCTGAAGACGTGGCCTCCACTCGTACAAGGGCCACACACTCATACGCATGAAGCAGCCGTCCTCCGAGCTGATCGCAGGTCACCAGTTGCTCCACTACCTAGGCATGCAACTAACACAACCTGGACACCGTGACCCACACACACACGTACACGGACTGGGCCTACACGCCATGGACACACCACAGCGCAACACAAACGGGCAGCCAGAATGTGAACACATCAACAATCTGGACACCCACAAACCAACGCACATGCCACGGAACACATCATGCTGTGTTTAACTCTTACAAATGTTACTATCATATATACACGTACGTACTTGTTTTTTTCTTCTAGTAAATAAGAATCCAAGTTAATTGCAAAATCTTAATAGGTTTTGCCTTCGTATTAAAACCTAGTTGAGTATGTAGTAAACCGGAACTCCGACTAAAATTGTTTTGTTATTATGAAAGTGATTAGGCAAGAAAATTAATGGTGCAAGATTGCCAAAGAAAATTAGAAAATATTATTAGGCGGAAAAAATTCAAGCGACTTTGTTACATAAGGAAATATAAATCTGTAGGGTAAGTCATTACGGAAGAAAATTAACATGCATGAAAATTGATGGAAGAAAATTAATATGTACGGCGTGTAGGCCATACAGACAATGGGACCACTGTGCAAGCAAGGGAGGCGTGGAGAAACACCAAGAGTGGCTAGGAGAAACACCAAATCTCTCGCTCTTTATAAGTAGCTTATGGTTAGCTTTGTGCAAATTAGTTTTGTCGAGTACGTCCATCTCAAATAATATATTTTTTTAGTGTAGTTATTTGGTTTTGTGGATCATAATATTTGTATGCCAATAGCTAGATGTTCCAAATCCAGTTTGGTCTGACGAGGAGATCGATCGATCGGAAGACGGTCTTCGTTAAAAAAGTGCCCACCCTGACACGCGCCGACGCTGACACTCGCCGCCATGCCGCGGCCGCCGCCGTGTTGCTCCTCCTCGGCGGGCGCTGCCGCGTCGCTCCTCCTTGCGTCGCTCCTCCTCGGCGGGCACCGCCGCGTCCCATTTCCTCCGGCAGGGCCTACAAGAGAGCAGAGGGAGGGCCGGCGAGTGGGGAGGTAGGCGGCACATTTTCTTTTTTCTAGGGTTTGCTCCATGTTGCAAGAGTATGTTTCATATGTTTCGGATGTTTAAGAAAAATGTCGCAGCTGCTTAATGTGAATGTTGCAAGAATAGATCTGGGATATTTTTAGGGTTTCGCTGCATGTTGCAATAGCATGTTTCACGTGTTTCGGATTTTTCAGGAGAATGTTGCAAGTGTTTGATGTGAATGTTATAAAAATAGATCTGGGATGTTGCGACGTTGCATATGTTTCACACGCATATTTCAAGTGTTTCATCCGGATGTTTCACATTTTTTGAATGCTGTCGTGCGCGCACGGCTGAGAGATGTAAGCTTGTGTTTCTTGTGTTGCAAATGATGACTATTTATGTTGCGAACACTATGTTTTGATGTTGCATACGCTATTTTTGAATGTTGCAGAAAATTTACATGTTGCATGCAACATATTACCCATGTTGCGGTGGGAGTTTTAACCGTTGGAGAGAAACACTTGGTCTACGTTTTGCCACGTCACACCATCCGATTTTTACGCCTGGATCGGACGTCCGGGCGCTAGTACAACCGTTTTATTAATGTCAGAGTATCATCCATCCTGCTTCCAAAATTTTCTTAAGCTGTCAAGACTATTTTATTTTAATTAAGAGAATTCGTGTTCTATGGCGAGCACCGCCGACACGTCACGTTCGAGGACCTAGCCTAGCTCTAATATCAATTGTTAGAACTGAGAACTGCCGAATAATCACAAAAACACGAGACACACGGTTTGGTGGACCACGAACGCCCGCCACGGAGCGCCCAACGCCCCACCGGTGACGAACGCCTTTCTTTCTCTGTATGTATCCTGCTCGGCATGACTGAGCAGATGAGATTACATCACGCTTTACAGCTGCCGCGCCTAGCAACTGTCCCTGCGGCACTGGCGTACTCTAGCTCCTGAAGACGTGGCCTCCACTCGTACAAGGGCCACACACTCATACGCATGAAGCAGCCGTCCTCCGAGCTGATCGCAGGTCACCAGTTGCTCCACTACCTAGGCATGCAACTAACACAACCTGGACACCGTGACCCACACACACACGTACACGGACTGGGCCTACACGCCATGGACACACCACAGCGCAACACAAACGGGCAGCCAGAATGTGAACACATCAACAATCTGGACACCCACAAACCAACGCACATGCCACGGAACACATCATGCTGTGTTTAACTCTTACAAATGTTACTATCATATATACACGTACGTACTTGTTTTTTTCTTCTAGTAAATAAGAATCCAAGTTAATTGCAAAATCTTAATAGGTTTTGCCTTCGTATTAAAACCTAGTTGAGTATGTAGTAAACCGGAACTCCGACTAAAATTGTTTTGTTATTATGAAAGTGATTAGGCAAGAAAATTAATGGTGCAAGATTGCCAAAGAAAATTAGAAAATATTATTAGGCGGAAAAAATTCAAGCGACTTTGTTACATAAGGAAATATAAATCTGTAGGGTAAGTCATTACGGAAGAAAATTAACATGCATGAAAATTGATGGAAGAAAATTAATATGTACGGCGTGTAGGCCATACAGACAATGGGACCACTGTGCAAGCAAGGGAGGCGTGGAGAAACACCAAGAGTGGCTAGGAGAAACACCAAATCTCTCGCTCTTTATAAGTAGCTTATGGTTAGCTTTGTGCAAATTAGTTTTGTCGAGTACGTCCATCTCAAATAATATATTTTTTTAGTGTAGTTATTTGGTTTTGTGGATCATAATATTTGTATGAACCAGAAAAGAGATGACATTAATCATCAGGGATGTTCGAGTGTACTAGGATAAATAAGCTGTGTTTTGTCGAGATAGATGAAGATGGAAAAGAACATATAGATTTGCTGATGTAAAAGGCGGCATCTAACGATACAATTACGAGCGACGACGAGGCCATGCATCCATGCTCTGATTGATCTCTTGTCTCCCATTGCATACTGCGGAGACTTATTATTCCATCAACTGCGACACATACTGATGCAGAGACTTATCAATAACTAGGCCTTGAGCTTGGCGACGAACTCCTCCATGCTCCGGTAGCTGGTGCCTCCCTCTTGGACGGCCTTGGCAGCTTCCTCGCTGACCTTCACCACCGTCGCCCTCACCGCCGCATCACCCATCATCATCTCCTTCACCTTCTCCGCGATCTCCGCGGCGCTCACGATCCCGTCCTCCCCGTCCCAGCTCCAGTGCTCCATCCACTCCCCAACGCCGGCGCTCTCCACCGCCATGGCGTTCACGCGCTGGTCGCCGCCGCGCGGCCACGCCAGCAGAGGCACGCCGTGGGTCGCCGCCTCCGTGACGGAGTTCCACCCGGCGTGGCTCACGAACAGCCCCACGGCGGGGTGCCTCAGCACGGCCTCCTGCTCCACCCACCCCTTGGTCACCACGCCGCGCCCCGCCACCCGCTCCAGGAACCCGCCGCCGACGACGTCGCCGACACCGGCCGCGTCGTCCTCCTCGCGGTCGACCACCGTCGTCTTGAGCACCCACAGGAACCGGCTCCCGCTCGCCTCCAGCCCCGCCGCGATCTCGCCGAGCTGCTCGCGGCTCACGGTGATGCGGCTGCCGAAGGCGACGTACACCACCGACCGCGCCGGCTGCTCCGCCAGCCAGCGGGCCACCGCCCCGCGGCCGTCCAGAGAGCTCTCATCACTTGACTCGAGAAGGCCGACGGCGTACACCAGCGGGAACCCCGGGACCACCGCGCCGCCTCTCAGGGCGGCGAGCACCACCGGCTCCAACGCGTCGAACGTGTTCACCAGAATGCCGGCGGCGTTGCTGAGCTCGCGGCCGTTGTCGATGAATTGCCTAGTGAAGAGGTGGTCCAGGTCGGTGAACGGCTGCGGGAGGCAACGCTGCGGGACGCGGCGCACGCCGGGGATGTCGACGTCGCCGACGCCGACGTCGACGCCGGCAGGGGCGGCGACCCGCAGGTTGTCGAGGTGGGCGGGGAAGTAGGCGCAGAGGGAGAGCATGGCCGCGCTGGAGATGAACAGGACGTGGCACGGCACCTGCAAGCGCTTGGCGATCGGGATGACGTGGGAGGCGAGCGTCACGTCGGTGACGACGGCCGAGGCGCCGGCGGCGACGATGAGGTGGTCGAGGAGGTGGGCGGAGCGGCGCAGGGCCTCCCAGCGGAGCAGGAACGGGTCGGTGCCGGGGAAGGCGGAGGCGTCCAGCGGCAGGAGGTTGAAGTCGACGCGGCGGATGCGGGGGGATGAAGCGAACAGGCGCGCCAAGTGGTCGGCCTCGGCGGCGGACACCGTCGGCAGAGCCGCCACCACGGAGCACTGCACGCCGCGGCTGGAGAGAGCGGTGACGAAACGGAAGAAGGGCACCACGTGGGCCATCCCGGCGCTTGGGATGAACATGACGTGTGCCGCGCCGCCGCTGCCGTTAACCTCTCCGGGGATCGACATTGAGGTCGAACGATTAACGTTTGGCGACTGTCGGCGATAATGGGTGTGTATTCCAACATTAGTTTCGTTGCGTTTATATAGTGGATTGGTTGGAAGCAGCTGCTGGCACTACATGAAAACCTCAGGTTAGTACCGATTGAGGGCCGTGCGTTAGAGAACTAGCCAAATTATTTTTTAAAGTTAAATTTAATTATTATTAGAGAAAAAAATGTTTTCAACCGACTCTATAAATGACTCTCTAATTTTAGTAGATCTCTAACCCACCTCATTCGTTAGCTATTTTTATTTTTAGCTAGCCTACCTCACTAGCCATCTTTACAGAATCTATTGGATTACCCCCATTGAATTAGATGGCTACCGCCCAAAGAAGCCAGCCGCGCCACCGCCACCACCTTCGTCGTCGCCGCCGCCCCCCTCCTCCACCACCGCCGCCGCTGCGGCCGGGCGTCGTGCCGATGGCGCTGGGCGACCCACACACGCGCCCAGAGGAGACTGTGTTCATCCCCAACTCCTTCGACATCGAGCGCGACGCACGGGAGTGGGAGAACTGCGCCTTGGTGCCATGGGCCATGCACCTGTCGAGGGGCGCCGGCGCCAAGGACGTTGAAGACCTCATCCGCCATGAGCTGCACCTACGCTGGGGAGAGGTCACCGTCACCGTCAACCAACCCGAGCCCTTCCTCATCCGCTTCGAGAGCGCCGACCACTGCGATGCGGCGAGGCGCAGGGGCAAGTTCAAGGGCAATGGCATTGAGATTTGCCTTTGTCGCTGGCGCAGCCTCTCCATCGCCTTTGGCATGCACGTCTTCTTCCGCGTAAGGCTCTACCTCGACGGCATCCCCGACCACGTCTGGACGCTGGACATCATGGAGCGCGTCATCGGCTCCAAGTGCGCCCTCCAGTGCATCAACATGGATCTTGTTGAGCCGACGGACACACGCCATGTTGACCTGTGGGCGTGGACGGCCAACCCGAGCGTCATCCCGCGCCGGGTCTGGCTGGTCTTCTCGCATCGATCGACGGACAAGTCATCGGTGGACCAGGCCATGGTCGTCGTCACGCGGGCACGTGACCTGCCGGACCGATGGCAGCAGGGCGTGCGCTTTGAAGTATTCCTGCACATCGGCCTCGTCGAGGACTACACGGCGGCGTCGGCGGACCTTCAAGGGGCGGTGAACAACCCTGCAGCGTTCGTGCCGATCCGGCGCCCGTATGTCTGGCGCTACGGGCTCATGGACGGCGCACCGGAGGGGGCAAGGGCGAGCTACCCAACCCGCTTGCCAAAGCCCCTCGCGAACCGGCGGTGCGAGAGCAGCGCCACAAGGAGCAGCACCAGCGGGGGTCCGGCACGGAGCGTCGCCGCGGGGATGGACGGGCCTGCAACGAGGGGCCTTTCATTTGGCCCGGCCATCACGACGATGACGACAACGATGGATCGGGCGACGACTACGCCCATCCCGGGACCGGACGCCATGACCGCGGGAGGCGGCATGCGGAGCGCGACCGGGACGTGGGACGCCGCGAGCGCATGAGGTCGCCAAGGCCCCGTGACAAGGAGTTTCGCGGGGGACGTCGTCGCGCTGAGGACGCCGAGGGCCACACTCGGG
>OAMR01000276.1:755526-796180 GCA_900205405.1 Echinochloa crus-galli | reverse complement strand
TACTTGGCATCACTCCACCTAATCTTTCGTGGCGTAGAGACCTAATTGGACACAAGCTAGTGGCGTGGAATAATCTTTTGCCACGTATCATTAACATTGTGTTGAGCCAAGAGGAAGATGAATTTCGCTGGAATTTGCATCCCAATGGACAATTCTCGGTGAAATCTCATTATTTGGCCATGATCCACAACGATGTCCCCAACATAAATAAACAACTTTGGAAAATAAGAGCACCGTTAGAGATCAAGATCTAGCTAAACGTAATTGGTAGGGGAGTAGACAGTGTTGTTTTTGTCATAAAGATGAAACAATTAAACACATGTTCTTCGATTGCCATTTTGCTCGAGCAGTATGGTCGGTTATACATGTGGCATCAGTTATCTCCTTGTAGAGTCACAAATATGTTTGGGACTTGGCTAGGGGGGATTAGTAATGATCTAAAACCATTTGTCTTACTTAGGGCAACGGCCTTTTGTTGGTCCTTGTGGCTATGCAGAAATGATTTGATATTTGAAAAGAAATATGGTGCTACCCCTTTGCAGGTTATTCACTGGCTCCATACATGGGCTATCCTATACAGAAGCCAACCTCACAAGATATGGTTGTAGCGGCATGTCAACGATTGGCGCAGGTGGCCAAAGAGTTTTTTACCCAGGCACATGGGTGGCAGTCTAGTCTAAGGATTGCGGGTCATTAGTGTGTTCTTTTTTTGTCTTATTCTTTAAGGCTGTGTGCATCCTAGCTATGCAGAGGTCGGAAGGATCTCAAGGTTTTTTAATCATCTCGATGTAACAATCTTGATTTCAATAAAACTTCCCTTATCGAAAAAATGTAACTTTTTTAGTTTTGCTTCTCTAATATATAACCAGTAGGGGGAACCCCTCCCGATTCATCAAAAAGATACTAAAGAGGAGCAAATTAATTTCGGCTGAAACTGAAATCATAATCCGACTACAGATGACTTTGTTTCATTTCTAGCAGTAACCGCTCAGATTAAGAGGCATCGGGAAAATGAAGACCGCAGAAAGTTTGGTAGATACAAGAAACTGCGACAAACTTACAGGCCATTGCGCAGTAAGGCCATTAGGTTGTTGCGTTGCGCCTGCTTGGGCTTTACGTTGTGCTTCGCTCTCTATGCTAATTACAAGGAGGTATTGAGTTTTTTTGGTTGTTCCTAAGACATTGCATATGGAAGAAAAAAATTAGAACATGATTGATCAACAGCTGAGAAATATTAGACATCTTGGATGTATCGCTGTAAGAGAAATTTGACAATAATACATCTCACACAATGTAAAGATTTAAAAATGTGACTTTTAAGTATCTTGATGCTTTAGAAGATATGGAGACATTTACAATGTGGATCCAGTGTTCAGTTTATAGAGTTAGCATTACCTTTTCGAGCAATTTGCATCACTTTGCATCACTCTCATACCGTGGGAATCTTACGCTGATATGATAGCAACATCATATAGATAGTGGAAATTTCTATTTTGTGTCCATTCATTTTGTTGGCTATATTCACAATTTAAGATGCTTTGAGACCACAAAAAATGTCTAAAGTTAGGCCTTATTTGTTAGAGCTCCACATGATTTCGATTTTTTATGAGAACTGATTCTGTGAGAAGCTAAATTGCCACTTCCGGTAGAGTCGCTAAAACAACTCAAAGAAGCTGCAACATGTGCCGCTCTCTCCTTCGATTCCACGCCTTTCTTAGGCCAATCCTCGTAAGCGAGCTATGAAACTCCTCATGGAACATGCATTGGACATCGTTCTTATTCTGAATGACGCACGCACACCAACCCTATAAATAATGGTATATAGGAAGAGAAAATAATCATAAGCAATGTCTAATATTGCCTATCCATCTATTCTTGAAGAAAATATCCAAAGCTTCTATTGCTTGGCTCGTCGAATAGACGGTCTTCCTAGTGTCTTCACGCTGCATTGATAAATAATAGCCAATATGTTCCCTCAAAAGGTAGCTTTTAAAGCAATGTAGAGGTCGCCCACGAACATCCGAGCACGAACAATGAATGCTGAAACACCATATGGATCTTCACGACGACGTCTTCAAGAAGAACATGACGCCAATGGCGCCATCGTCATCGGCCCGAGATAGGGCTTGGTTTTCACGAAGAATCAAAACATGGCCATATACAGGGAAGTATGAAGTCGCCTCCAAGGAGGAAGTGGCACCCGCAGGCGTCACCGACCAGGCTTTCGCTCCAACCTCCACCATGCCATAGCTGCTGATGGTGCCTAGCATGTCACGATTGTTGATCGTGTGCCCGTCCATTGTCCACCGCCGGCCACTGTCATTGGGCCAGGGAAGACGATAGGAAGGCTACCTGACGGATCCGGACTGGGGACGACGTCATGATGTCCACCCCTGGCGGAGCCGGACCGGGGAAGTCGCCGGCGGCGGCCACGGCCCGAGCAAATTGGGCGGTGGAGGATGGCGGCACCGGCAGGACCTCCAGATCCGGTGAGGCCGGCGGCGGCGGATCTGGCACGAGGGCTCGGCCGCACGGATCCGTCGAGGGGGCTGCTGGCGGTCCTGGATACGGGGCGGGGGAGGCGAATCCGCCGCGGCGACGATCGGCAGCGCAAAGGGAACCGCACCGGCGGCGAAGGGCGATCTCGAGGGATGGCTTGTGCGTGGAGGAGAAGGAAGGGAGGAGGAGAGGATGGAGATGGGGGGCGGGGCCGCCGCCGCCACGCGCTCGACGGCAGCAGCGGCGGCCAACGGCTCTCGACGGGGGCGGCCTTGCGGCGGCGGCCGTCGGAGCCCCTCGAGTCGCCCAACAGGAGCGACGCGAGGGGTTAGGGTCAAACTCTTTTTTAGTATATATTTCGCCCAGCGCTGTTCGGCCTCGACGACGAAGATGAAGACGACATCAGCCACGCCATGATACAACTCCCTGGAGAGGCAGTCGACGATCTGCAGCAGGACACGTCCGAGCTGGCGTAGGGGGCTACACCCCCTTTCATTTGAGAACCTTTCTTCTCATGTATCCCCAAGACTGCATTTTATTTTTGAGTTTGTATGCCTTGCTGGCTGCGACCTTCGGGCAAGACATCCGTGCGACCCTGCTGGCTTTGACCTTCGGGCGCCCCGCGACATTATTCCGTGCCTTCAGCTGCTATCGCGACATCACGTCATGCTCTCGGCGATCACCACCTTTCACACCGCTGCCGGTCGACAATACTGCCTATCGTCTGAGCCATTCACTACACCGATGGCACCATGAGCGACTAAACCTTTACAAATGACAGAAGCCAACTTCAACATTCTCTGCTGGAACGTACGTGGTCTCAACTCGGCTGAGAGATGCTTGGTTGTGCATGAAACAATTGCCGCCACAAACTGCCATATTGCCTGCCTCCAAGAGACCAAGCTGTCACATGTTGATGACGAGCTAGCACGCTTCCTGGGGGCACACCGCCTAAATCGCTATCACTTCAAACCGGCGATCGGCACTAGAGGAGGCATTCTGGTGCTTTGGAATGACACACACGTCGACCTGCAAGGTTTCGGCATTGGCCGCTACTCCCTCAGCGCAACGGTCCAGCCACAAAATACAGCCGACTCCTTCCTCATCTCAGTCGTGTACAGGCCCACGCGACGGCCGGAGAAGGAAATCTTCCAGCAACACTTACGGCACCTAAAGCCGCCGCGAGGCACTAGATGGTTGCTGCTCGGGGATTTCAGCGTCATTTATAGAGCACAGGATAAGAACAACCGCAATTTAAATCTCCGGCTCATGAGGCGATTCAGGGCAGCCCTCAACTTCTGTGAATTATTAAAAGAAATCCACCTGCAGAATCGGAAATATACATGGAGCAGCGAGCGGCGAACCCCGACCCTAGTCAGGCTTGATCGCTTCTTCAGTAACCAAGAATGGGACCTGACCTACGACGATCACGCCCTGCATGCCCTCTCCTCCGCGCACTCCAACCACTACCCGCTCCTGCTTGCACGTACCCGCTCCTACTTGCACGTATGTCAAGCCCGCGTCGACCGGCAAACTTCAAATTTGAGAACTTCTGGGTACGACTATCGCGCTTTCAGGCGATTGTACGGGAGGCATGGACGGTTCCAACCGCGCATACGGAGCCCTTCCACAGGTTGAGGCACAAACTTTTTCACACAGGCAAAGCGCTAAGGAAATGGAGCAACACGCTTATATCTGATGCCAAGCTCAAGCTACACATGGCGCAAGAAGGAATTCACTGCTTTGACGTTGCTCAAGAACACCGGCAACTCTCAGAGGAAGAGCACAAGATACGGAAACAACTGAAAAAAACGAATCCTGGGCTGGGCGGCGATCGAGAAGGCGTGCAACAAACAGTGCTCAAGGGTGGCCCACCTACGCGAAGGTGATGCCAACACAAAATTTTTCCATCTAAAGGCCAATGCTAGGCGGCGGAAGAACTTCGTTCAACGACTTCGGGAAGGATCCAGATGGGCAATTTCCCATCAAGACAAGAGCGAGATCATCACCAGCTACTTCTCAGAAGTCATGGCAACTCCACCCTGTGAGAACGACTGACTTCAATTGGGAAACACTGCAACTGCCGGCTCTCGACCTCTCCACGATTGACGCGCCCTTCTCCGAACAGGAAATCCTTACGGCCATCAAACAGCTGCCAAGCGACAAGGCGCCGGGGCCGGATGGCTTCACCGGACTTTTCTTCACGGAATGCTGGGAGATAGTCAAAACTGACATAATGGCTGCCGTAGAATCCTTCTACAACATGAGATGTGCCGATCTCAATCTCCTGAACACAGCGTACGTGGTCCTAATCCCCAAGAAAAATGGTGCAGAAACCATAAGGGACTACAAGCCCATCAGCCTCATTCATGCGGTGGCAAAAATCATCAGCAAAACCCTCGCGCTCAGATTGGCTCCGTGATTAAATGAGCTCATATCGCACTGCCAAAGTGCTTTCATTAAGGGGAGAAGCATACATGATAACTTTCTGTACGTCCGAAATATAGCGTGAAGATTCCACAGAAACAAGACGCCGGCACTTCTCATGAAACTGGACATCTCCAAAGCCTTCGATTCGGTGCGCTGGGACTACCTGCTGGACCTGCTACAGCGACGCGGCTTCCCGCAGCGATGGAGGAACTGGATCACGGCATCACTAAATACATCCACCTCCAAAGTCCTCCTAAATGGGATACCGACGGAACCGATTTCGTACGGCCGTGGACTGCGGCAGGGGGACCAGCTGTCACCTATGCTCTTCATCCTGGCAATCGACCCCTTGCAGCGGCATCTTGCCAAGGCCACAGACTTAGGATTGCTGAGCAAACTGGGAGGACGCATGGTGCGCTTCAGGACCACGATGTACGCCGACGACGCGGCAATTTTTGTGAAACCCACCACAAAAGATGTGCGCAACATAAAAGAAATACTGCATGCTTTCGGCAACACCACTGGCCTAAGCACGAACCTACAAAAAACCAGCATCACCCCCATCAGCTATCGCACTGTTGATCTTGACAACATCCTCGACGAACTACCTGCGGTCCGGGCCAGCTTTCCGATCAAATATCTCGGCCTCCCCCTAACCGTCAGACGCCTGAAGAAAATCGACTTCCAGCCTCTCATCGACAAAATGGCGACAAAAGTATCCGGATGGTATGGAAGACACCTCACACAAGCCGGCAGAGCTTGCCTTGTTAAAACAGTGTTAACTTCGCAGCCGGTCTACCTTCTCACCGTCCTTAAGGTCACAGGTGAAGTACTTGAGGAAATGGACAAGAAACACAAGCGCTTCCTATGGGCGGGGGACGAAGCCCTAACTGGCGGAAAATGCAAGGTAAATTGGACCAGGACTTGCTTACCAAAGGAAAATGGGGGACTGGGGCTGCTTCACCTGGGCCGCTTTGCGAGGGCGTTACGGCTTAGATGGTTATGGCAGGAATGGACTTCCCCACAAAAAGCTTGGGTAGGAACGGGACTACCATGCGACGACACAGATCGCCTCTTGTTCGCGGCATGTACGACTATAACCGTAGGGGACGGAAAAAGGACAAGCTTCTGGCATTCCGGATGGCTGCAGGGATGTCGGCCAAAAGATCTGGCTCCGAAACTCTTCCAACTTGCAAGACACAAGAACATGACAGTACACCACTCCAAGGCCGCGCATGGATTCCAGACCTGCGTAACCAGACGGGCATCACCATACAACACATACGAGAATACCTCCACTTATGGAACCTGCTGTGAAACGTTCAACTCACAAGCGATCAGAGGACCAAATCCGATGGAAGCTAACGGCGTCAGGAAAGTACTTGGCAGCTTCAGCATATAAAGCTCAATTCATCGGATGCATCAAGTCGCAAGGAACAAACAACATATGGAAAACATGGGCGCCACCGAAATGTAAGATCTTCACATGGCTCATCCTGCAGAATAGAGTATGGACATCGGACAGACTTGCGCGGAGGCGATGGAGACACTCCCCATCATGCCCTCTGCGCCATCAGACAGAGGAAACAGCGCACCATTTGCTGGCGCGCTGCCGATACACAAAGCGTATATGGAACCTGATCGTGGAATGGGTCCGGCAGCCAGACCTACGACCGCATGAATGGAGACCTAGCGAAACGGCAGCACAGTGGTGGGCCAACCTCCTCTCCACATCCGCCACTCCCAGAAAAGTGAAAGCAACCATCGCCATGCTCATAATATAGGAAATATAGAAAGAACGCAACACGCGCATCTTCCGGCGCGTCGAGACTAGTGTACCAGAGCTGCTGCAGAAAATAAAACATGAGGCGGATGCCTGGATTATGGCAGGAGCGAAAGACTTAGTGTCCATAACAATGCGAGAGTAGCCTATCACCTTTTAACCGGCTAGCCGGTTTGTAAAACTCCTTGTTTATCAATGAAATGGGCACAATCTCGTGCCGTTTGTTAAAAAAAAAGGAAGGCTGAAAACCAAGCGTCAAGGCCACCGAGCGAAAAAAAAAGCGCGCAACCAGCGCACCAGAAAAGGAAAAACGCGCCCACCAAATTTTCATGGCCGCGTTCACTGCCATGCAGCGCGCCATGCACCAAATTTAGGAAAAAAACGCGCCATGCAAACTAGGAAAGAAAAAGAACGGACGCGCCATGCAGCCTACCGCATAGTAACATGCAAATTCGACCAAAACGGCAAAAAGAAAAAATATGCCAGCCCGCAAGGAATCGATCCAGGAACATGGAGCCTCGGAAGAATAAGCGCTAACCAATTGAGCTGCATGCAATTACTGTTTACTAAGTGTCTAAGTTACTTGCCCAATACCTAATTAATCCCTCCTCGGATTGCATAATCTTGTCCTAAACGACATGTAAAAACCATATGGAGGGAGTATATATATTATATTTATATGCGTATATGGTAATATTATTTTACAAGATATATAATCTATTACTTTATAATACATATATATTAACATTATCACACATCTATAATATTCGAGAAGCCCCTATTGTTACAAGTACTTTAAAATATTCGAGATATTACAAATTAAACGTCTAAATCTGAGAATCCCCTGTTAGGATCTTGTGGCCCCACGCTTACATTTGGATCGACATAAAATTCTCCATTGAGATTTATGAGTTCATCGAGCATGAATCCACATAGTTATAATTTGAATTGCCCAGACTCATGCTGCTTGAATGAGATCTTCTTTCATGCTCCATTTCAGCATATTTGAAAAAATCAAAGTAGCAGAATGAAAAATAATGACTTAAAAAGAACGAGCATAACTGTTTTGTTTTATGTACCTTGAATGCTTGTGGCATCATTTGCCCCTTAGGACCCATAAAATTGTCGATGAACTCGCATACGTAGTATGAATGTGGGTTGGTTCCTTGCGGCTGTCTCATGCACTATATATATATCATAAATTACGAGAAAATACTATGAATTACTAAAAAGTTAGTAGAAATTACTATAAAATCCTAGAATTTTGTTGAATTTAATAAAAAGTTTCAGAAATTACTAGACAATCCTAGAAAATTTAAGGAATTACTATGTATATAGCAACAAATCCTAGAAAGTTGTAGGAATTACTAGAAAATAGAAAAAAATACTAGAAACTTCTCAAAAATTTAAGGAATTACTATAAAATAGCATAACTTATTAAGAAATCCTAGAAAATAGTAGGAATTACTAGAAAATGACACTAGATCGATGTGGGGATTATATTCTTACTGTTTTTTGAGAAAGAGAGCCCATGCATTGTTAAGCAGGAGGACTATCAGGTCTTGGTAAACTTCTTTTGGTTTCCTCATGGAGTCGTACATTATGACCGTGGCTTGATCAACCTGGATACTAAGCAGTATCCAATGGAATCTGTATGTACATATACATATAGAGAGGCAATGTTGATTATATTTAGTATTTATTATTAACTTGAAAGGATTAAAAAAAGGCGAAGAACTCACTTATTAAAGGTGTACGGCAAAATAATGAATGGACATATATTCTTCCTATCAAAGGCGGTGAGGATAATGTTCGTAGTCGGATTTGGACGTTTGTTTACGTTATCCTTGTGTATAACATTGGGGTCCATGAAGCCGATGTTATAATATCCCTTTCTCCTTCACTCTTTAACCTTCATCCTACGAGCCATAAATCCAAAGAGGTCGACGAACATGCTAGAAGTTGCTCTAGCCAATGGCCTCGAACATTTATGGAAATTCTTCATCCATGCCTGATTTACAAGCAGGTTTGGCTCGTAGATACGGGTGAGCTCGAACTCCTTCGGGCGTAGCTTGTTGAAGACGTTCTACTCTCGATCTATTCGGAGGATGATGTCATCCTCACTCAAGAGCTGCCGAACCGGGGCCGAGGCAGAGCCTCTGCCTAAGCTGGCTGCTCCTGGCTCATCCACCTCCATCCGGCTCGAGCCACGGTACGGTGCTGGGAAGCTTCCAGCATCATCATCATCCGAGCGCCTGCTCAGACAGGCAGAGCGATGGAACGCGGAGAAGAGCTTCGACATGCTTCTTGCAAAAAGTTAGTGCAACGACTACCCGAAGTACTGAATATATGGGGTAAGCACAAGCAAAGCAAGTCGGTTGTTTGAGGGTCAGTCGTTTTTATGGGGATGAAGAAACACCACAAAAAGTTAGTCGTTCTTGTGGGTGTGAGAAACCACCTTAAATATGTTCAAGTTTCAGCACAAAGATCAAGCAAAACAAAATATTTTTATGTTTTTCTTAATGCAAGCGAACCAAACTTGAGCAAGAACAAGGGATGTACTTCAGCAAGCACTTGAGCAAGAATTTGAGAGAGTTGAGAGAGCTTCCAGCAGAAAATTTCCAGAGTGGAGTAGTGCAAGAAGCAAGCAAGCATTGGGTGGTATTAATAGGCAAAGGGGCAGCAGGTCACTAGTTTGGCCAGACCAGGCATTTGAAACGAACCAGATTCCCAACGACGAGAATCCGACTCCCTGTATCCTTGAGATAGTCCCAGGAATAGCAGCTATCTCGTACAGAACTCATCTCAGTCAAATATCATATCCATACAACAATAAAAGATCCATTACATGGCATATATAAAACATAGCGGTCTGATACAAGCCCTCCGGGCTAAATCAACAATGGGAAAACAGCTACGAAGCGGTAGCTAAATCATCTCACATAAAGGAAATGTAGCAATAGTAGAAGTGGCAACGATACTATGTGTTGTAACAGACCCCATTGCTACGTGTTTGTAACGTTGCAAAATATATGCCCTATTGCAACATTACTCTTTTGGTTGCTATACGAGGGATCCTTTATTGCAACATTAAACATTTTGGTTGCCATAGATGAACTCTCTATTACCACTACAAAAACTTGGTTGCTACAGGCTTCTTCCCTATTGCAACACTAAATATTGTGGTTGCTATAGGGGGTCCCTCTATTGCCACGACCAATGCATGTGGTTGCTATATGTGACACCTCTATTGCCACTACAAAAACTTGGTTGCTACAGGCTTCTTCCCTATTGCAACACTAAATATTGTGGTTACTATAGGGTGTCCTTCTATTGCCACAACCAATGCATGTGGTTGCTATAGTTGGATCCTATTGCCACGCCTTATGTTTCCTTGCATGGGTTTTTTTTTTGTTGCTATAGCATATAATTGCAATGCCATTCTTATGCGACGGTAGTGCATATCACAATGATTCGATTGATAGCTTCAGACAATGATTTCAATATATGATCAATAAAGCATTTAGACATCCATTAACCCAAAAATACAATTTTTTGTGCACATATGTAAATAATCCATCCAATGTATCAGACACAGCATCTAGTCCAAACACACGCACAAGTGGAACACACAATGATGTCCAACACGCTTAACTATTTTAAAAACAATAAAATATAATGAGCTATGCAGCACTGAAGCTAAGGTTGCCTTCATGTTGATCATCTCATGAATCATGCGCTCCACTCAAACCTCAAGATCATGCTCCTGAAAATGGTCATTAACATTAGTGCGAATATACATTAGTGAAAATATACATCGGTTGAATCCACATTCATGTCAAGCAAAAATATGTCGTAGATTTACATATTTATTAAGAGTGATATTACTCATTGAAACATCATATGATCGTTCACGCCAAATCAAGTCCTAAGCACACGTGCAGCAAGAAGAACCAAGGGTGGCTGCAAATGGAGAATATCACATAGATCTAGAGTTATAATGATAGAAAAAGAACATACACCAACTATAACTAAATTAGCACAATTTTTCCAACTATTATCAAGAGAAAAAGGGCCACTAAGATGGTCCAAATTTTTTGATAGACCTAAACTATACTACAAGATTTGGAAAATTTTGGTCAGCAAAAATTATTTATAGCTACTAAAATACTTGGGCTGCTGCCATGGCCCCATGACCCCATCCAGATCAACTGCGTGTGGCACACAAGGCCAAAACAAACAAAAACCAGCTATATTAAATGTTTGTTACAAAGTAATCATTTTAGCCTCTCAAGCTTCAGAAAAATTAACAAGTCAAAGGGTTTTGCTATGTTCCTTCCTGAATATCACATTCGACAACCACAATAGATGTCTCCTTTTACTGAATTCAACAGAAAAAGTGGTTTGTGCTACCTTGATATTACATCAGGTAGTTAGGGGGCATGCAAGCAACAAATAATGGAGAAGATCAACCGAGTTTAACTATTTTTTTACAAATGAAATCATGTGGAATAAGACGCATTTTAACAACCCAGGCAAGACTTGGAGAGATAAATAAAGAATGTAAAAAATGCCAACCAATTTTGTGCAAAATGAGTAGCCTAGTGGTTGGTGTGTTGTCTATTGACCTAAAGGGTGTAGGTTCAATTCTTGAATTTGACAATTTTTTTATTTATTCAGATTTTCTACTCAGCGATTTGACAAGATAAAAGTTACAAAAACTATTCAAAACATTCAACAAAATGACATGGGAATATATTTTAAATGTATAATCTTGCCCGTAAATAAATTAGACGATTTTAACCAAGTAAAAATACAAATTGCGAGGCTACATTGTTGGTGCCGACTGAATTTCTACTATAAAAAATAATAACAAAGTTCAAATTAATCACAATAAGTTGAATAGCTTAGTGGTAGGTGTGTTGTCTGCTGACCTAACGGTTGTGGGTTCAAATCTTGACTATGACAACTTTTCTTTTATTTAGTTTAGATTAGATTAGATTTTTCATTGATGTGATGGGATGCCACCGGTTCTTTCCCGAGCCCATCGATGGATTGAAAGTTAGGCCTATGCCTGGTTGTAATAGGAAACCCAAAAAACCATTGTAATGGGAAAATCATATTGCATCCATTTAGGTTTCTCATTGCAATAAAAAAAATCACAATTTGTAACACCAAAAAGGTTTTTGCAACTCTAAAAAGTTGTTGCAATAGGCAAGAGCTATTGCATCTACATTAGGTTTTAGTTCCGAATTAAAAGGAGTCATATGTAAAAGGTGGCACAACGAGGCAGCGCCACGTGCGTTTTACTGAATCCGCATTAGGAGTCTAGCCAATAGCTCGTCGACGTGTGTTAGAATTTTCGGATGGAGAACATGTGATAAAAAACGCATATGCCGTGCGGTGGTGTGCGTGCTTCTTTGTGTTGGTTTAGGTCCCAGGTTCCAACCCCCTGGCTAGCACCGATTTTTTTGCCGGCTATTGCAATGAAACAGTAGTAGAAAAATATAATTAAACAAAATGTCAATAATTATGACAAATAATGTGGTAGCCCAGTGGTAAGGCATGAGCTTCCCATTGTGCAGGTCTTGAGTTCAAAGTCCTTTGTCCACTTTTTTTTTGCCAGAATAGCTGGTTTGGTTTGCATGACGTGGCTACCACATTATTTGTCATAATGGGATTTTGCTAGAATAGCTTCCCATTGTGCAGGTCTCGAGTTCATGACGTGCCAGGCAAACCAATGGGATTTAATAGCCTGCTTGTGGGTGCTTTCTTGAGCTGGGCTTCCTTGCTCTCCGCTGCTGACTATTTCTTCTTTTTTTCCTTGGGAGCTGACTTGAGCTGGGCTCGGCTTGCTCGTCGTGACTCGTGAGCGCTCTTGTGAGTTTACTTCACATCAACATTATCAAATCTGTTTGTGCGGTGTAGTGGTTGAAGTCGCCTATTGTGAACTGGAGCTCTAAGGTTCGATTCTTGCTGCAGCATGCGCTTTCTATTTTTCCCGTTTTAGCTCCCCAATGCACATTCCCAAGTAAAAGCAATTTTTTCCCGTTTTAGCTCCCCAATGCACATTCCCAAGTAAAAGCAATTAAAGACAGGTGCATAAGAGAAACAAATTGGTGGTGTGGTGGTAATGCATTTACAACCACAGAGTTGGAGGTCGTGGGATTGATTCCCTTATTTTCATGATTTTTTTACTTTTTCGATCGCTTTCCTATGCCACAAACATTAAAAAACTAATAAATGAAACATATTTTAGGCCTAAATAAATATAAAAGAATTTAGAACAATATTCTCTACAAACAAAATATTATGTAGTAACATTACCATGCCTACTACGGCACGTTTTGGGCCCAGTTGTCCAAGTGGCAGTGGGACCCACCTATTCAAACTTCATTTCCTAAATTTCAACCATATCTATAAATTTGGTTAGAAAATTTTAGAACTTGACTGAAGATTTACAAATAGTTTTTGTAAAGACAAACTAAATATTATTATGAAATTAATATATTTTCAAATTGTTTTATATAACTTAAAGTCATAATTTTATTTGAAGTTATACGCAATAAAAGGCGAAGAACTCACTTATTAAAGGTGTACGGCAAAATAATGAATGGACATATATTCTTCCTATCAAAGGCGGTGAGGATAATGTTCGTAGTCGGATTTGGACGTTTGTTTACGTTATCCTTGTGTATAACATTGGGGTCCATGAAGCCGATGTTATAATATCCCTTTCTCCTTCACTCTTTAACCTTCATCCTACGAGCCATAAATCCAAAGAGGTCGACGAACATGCTAGAAGTTGCTCTAGCCAATGGCCTCGAACATTTATGGAAATTCTTCATCCATGCCTGATTTACAAGCAGGTTTGGCTCGTAGATACGGGTGAGCTCGAACTCCTTCGGGCGTAGCTTGTTGAAGACGTTCTACTCTCGATCTATTCGGAGGATGATGTCATCCTCACTCAAGAGCTGCCGAACCGGGGCCGAGGCAGAGCCTCTGCCTAAGCTGGCTGCTCCTGGCTCATCCACCTCCATCCGGCTCGAGCCACGGTACGGTGCTGGGAAGCTTCCAGCATCATCATCATCCGAGCGCCTGCTCAGACAGGCAGAGCGATGGAACGCGGAGAAGAGCTTCGACATGCTTCTTGCAAAAAGTTAGTGCAACGACTACCCGAAGTACTGAATATATGGGGTAAGCACAAGCAAAGCAAGTCGGTTGTTTGAGGGTCAGTCGTTTTTATGGGGATGAAGAAACACCACAAAAAGTTAGTCGTTCTTGTGGGTGTGAGAAACCACCTTAAATATGTTCAAGTTTCAGCACAAAGATCAAGCAAAACAAAATATTTTTATGTTTTTCTTAATGCAAGCGAACCAAACTTGAGCAAGAACAAGGGATGTACTTCAGCAAGCACTTGAGCAAGAATTTGAGAGAGTTGAGAGAGCTTCCAGCAGAAAATTTCCAGAGTGGAGTAGTGCAAGAAGCAAGCAAGCATTGGGTGGTATTAATAGGCAAAGGGGCAGCAGGTCACTAGTTTGGCCAGACCAGGCATTTGAAACGAACCAGATTCCCAACGACGAGAATCCGACTCCCTGTATCCTTGAGATAGTCCCAGGAATAGCAGCTATCTCGTACAGAACTCATCTCAGTCAAATATCATATCCATACAACAATAAAAGATCCATTACATGGCATATATAAAACATAGCGGTCTGATACAAGCCCTCCGGGCTAAATCAACAATGGGAAAACAGCTACGAAGCGGTAGCTAAATCATCTGGGTCCACGCTCCACAGGCATCCTTGAGCGCACGCGTAACCTTCAGTCGTACCATCCATCATGCACTACAAGGTTTTGTGTCTAATGTAACACCAGAAAAGTGTTGCAAAATGGCTAAAATGGTTGCAATAGACACAATGGCTATGAAATTTTAGTGTTGCGAGGCGTTGCCATTGCAAATGTGGTCCAAAGTTTGGACCACGGTTTATTTTGGGTGTTGCTATTGTGTTCCCCCAATTACAACTGCAAGAATCTTTTTGCAACTCAAAAGTAGCGTTGTAAGTCTCCTTATCAGCAACCATCATGGGTGTTGCACTCGTTACTATTACAACGCACCAGGCATTAGAAGAGGTATGTATTACCACATAAAGGAAATGTAGCAATAGTAGAAGTG
Source organism: Echinochloa crus-galli (assembly GCA_900205405.1). Lineage (NCBI taxonomy): Eukaryota > Viridiplantae > Streptophyta > Magnoliopsida > Poales > Poaceae > Echinochloa > Echinochloa crus-galli. The sequence goes on along the minus strand of OAMR01000276.1, from coordinate 781,292 downwards.
GCAAAACTTCAAATAAAATTATGACTTTAAGTTATATAAAACAATTTGAAATATATTAATTTCATAATAATATTTAGTTTGTCTTTACAAAAACTATTTGTAAATCTTCAGTCAAGTTCTAAAATTTTCTAACCAAATTTATAGATATGGTTGAAATTTAGGAAATGAAGTTTGAATAGGTGGGTCCCACTGCCACTTGGACAACTGGGCCAAAACGTGCCGTAGTAGGCATGGTAATGTTACTACATAATATTTTGTTTGTAGAGAATATTGTTCTAAATTCTTTTATATTTATTTAGGCCTAAAATATGTTTCATTTATTAGTTTTTTAATGTTTGTGGCATAGGAAAGCGATCGAAAAAGTAAAAAATCATGAAAATAAGGAATCAATCCCACGACCTCCAACTCTGTGGTTGTAAATGCATTACCACCACACCACCAATTTGTTTCTCTTATGCACCTGTCTTTAATTGCTTTTACTTGGGAATGTGCATTGGGAGCTAAAACGGGAAAAAATTGCTTTTACTTGGGAATGTGCATTGGGGAGCTAAAACGGGAAAAAATTGCTTTTACTTGGGAATGTGCATTGGGGAGCTAAAACGGGAAAAAATTGCTTTTACTTGGGAATGTGCATTGGGGAGCTAAAACGGGAAAAAATTGCTTTTACTTGGGAATGTGCATTGGGGAGCTAAAACGGGAAAAAATTGCTTTTACTTGGGAATGTGCATTGGGGAGCTAAAACGGGAAAAAATTGCTTTTACTTGGGAATGTGCATTGGGGAGCTAAAACGGGAAAAAATTGCTTTTACTTGGGAATGTGCATTGGGGAGCTAAAACGGGAAAAAATTGCTTTTACTTGGGAATGTGCATTGGGGAGCTAAAACGGGAAAAAATTGCTTTTACTTGGGAATGTGCATTGGGGAGCTAAAACGGGAAAAAATTGCTTTTACTTGGGAATGTGCATTGGGGAGCTAAAACGGGAAAAAATTGCTTTTACTTGGGAATGTGCATTGGGGAGCTAAAACGGGAAAAAATTGCTTTTACTTGGGAATGTGCATTGGGGAGCTAAAACGGGAAAAAATTGCTTTTACTTGGGAATGTGCATTGGGGAGCTAAAACGGGAAAAAATTGCTTTTACTTGGGAATGTGCATTGGGGAGCTAAAACGGGAAAAAATTGCTTTTACTTGGGAATGTGCATTGGGGAGCTAAAACGGGAAAAAATTGCTTTTACTTGGGAATGTGCATTGGGGAGCTAAAACGGGAAAAAATTGCTTTTACTTGGGAATGTGCATTGGGGAGCTAAAACGGGAAAAAATTGCTTTTACTTGGGAATGTGCATTGGGGAGCTAAAACGGGAAAAAATTGCTTTTACTTGGGAATGTGCATTGGGGAGCTAAAACGGGAAAAAATTGCTTTTACTTGGGAATGTGCATTGGGGAGCTAAAACGGGAAAAAATTGCTTTTACTTGGGAATGTGCATTGGGGAGCTAAAACGGGAAAAAATTGCTTTTACTTGGGAATGTGCATTGGGGAGCTAAAACGGGAAAAAATTGCTTTTACTTGGGAATGTGCATTGGGGAGCTAAAACGGGAAAAAATTGCTTTTACTTGGGAATGTGCATTGGGGAGCTAAAACGGGAAAAAATTGCTTTTACTTGGGAATGTGCATTGGGGAGCTAAAACGGGAAAAAATTGCTTTTACTTGGGAATGTGCATTGGGGAGCTAAAACGGGAAAAAATTGCTTTTACTTGGGAATGTGCATTGGGGAGCTAAAACGGGAAAAAATTGCTTTTACTTGGGAATGTGCATTGGGGAGCTAAAACGGGAAAAAATTGCTTTTACTTGGGAATGTGCATTGGGGAGCTAAAACGGGAAAAAATTGCTTTTACTTGGGAATGTGCATTGGGGAGCTAAAACGGGAAAAAATTGCTTTTACTTGGGAATGTGCATTGGGGAGCTAAAACGGGAAAAAATTGCTTTTACTTGGGAATGTGCATTGGGGAGCTAAAACGGGAAAAAATTGCTTTTACTTGGGAATGTGCATTGGGGAGCTAAAACGGGAAAAAATTGCTTTTACTTGGGAATGTGCATTGGGGAGCTAAAACGGGAAAAAATTGCTTTTACTTGGGAATGTGCATTGGGGAGCTAAAACGGGAAAAAATTGCTTTTACTTGGGAATGTGCATTGGGGAGCTAAAACGGGAAAAAATTGCTTTTACTTGGGAATGTGCATTGGGGAGCTAAAACGGGAAAAAATTGCTTTTACTTGGGAATGTGCATTGGGGAGCTAAAACGGGAAAAAATTGCTTTTACTTGGGAATGTGCATTGGGGAGCTAAAACGGGAAAAAATTGCTTTTACTTGGGAATGTGCATTGGGGAGCTAAAACGGGAAAAAATTGCTTTTACTTGGGAATGTGCATTGGGGAGCTAAAACGGGAAAAAATTGCTTTTACTTGGGAATGTGCATTGGGGAGCTAAAACGGGAAAAAATTGCTTTTACTTGGGAATGTGCATTGGGGAGCTAAAACGGGAAAAAATTGCTTTTACTTGGGAATGTGCATTGGGGAGCTAAAACGGGAAAAAATTGCTTTTACTTGGGAATGTGCATTGGGGAGCTAAAACGGGAAAAAATTGCTTTTACTTGGGAATGTGCATTGGGGAGCTAAAACGGGAAAAAATTGCTTTTACTTGGGAATGTGCATTGGGGAGCTAAAACGGGAAAAAATTGCTTTTACTTGGGAATGTGCATTGGGGAGCTAAAACGGGAAAAAATTGCTTTTACTTGGGAATGTGCATTGGGGAGCTAAAACGGGAAAAAATTGCTTTTACTTGGGAATGTGCATTGGGGAGCTAAAACGGGAAAAAATTGCTTTTACTTGGGAATGTGCATTGGGGAGCTAAAACGGGAAAAAATTGCTTTTACTTGGGAATGTGCATTGGGGAGCTAAAACGGGAAAAAATTGCTTTTACATAGTAACCACAATATTTAGTGTTGCAATAGGGAAGAAGCCTGTAGCAACCAAGTTTTTGTAGTGGCAATAGAGGTGTCACATATAGCAACCACATGCATTGGTCGTGGCAATAGAGGGACACCCTATAGGAACCACAATATTTAGTGTTGCAAAAGGGAAGAAGCCTGTAGCAACCAAGTTTTTGTAGTGGTAATAGAGAGTTCATCTATGGCAACCAAAATGTTTAATGTTGCAATAAAGGTCCCTGTATAGCAACCAAAAGAGTAATGTTGCAATAGGGCATATATTTGCAACGTTACAAACACGTAGCAATGGGTCTGTTACAACACATAGTATCGATAAAATAAGACGCGGCTACTAGCAAGGAAACACCATACGCAATAAAGTCTACCTTCTTGCTCATTGATTCCTCAAACTTGGATACATACTATATTTAGTCTCACATTACATGGGAATCGACATTGATACATTTTTAGCAACCCAGAAAAACGTTGTAATAGGGAAATCATATTGCATCCATTTAGGTTTCTCATTGCAATAAAAAAACAACATTGCAACACCAAAGAAGGTTTTTCCAACTCTAAAAAGTTGTTGCAATAGATGCAACCTATTGCGTCTACATTAGAGTTTTTGTTGCAATAACCATCTACCAATCGCAACTCCACTGAAATTTATTGCAACATGAAAAAATCATTGTAAAAACACCAATCAAAAGAAACTATTTCAAATATAGTTGCAATAATATCATATTATTACAACGTAAACATAGTGTTATTACAACTCCAAAGTGGCGTAGCAATAACTCCAAATAATTGCAACCAAATCCCAATATTGTTGCAATAACACACCCCTATTGCAACCAACAGTCACACCTAAGGCAACACATTTAGTTCGTTGCATTACAAGACCATATTGCTACCATTTTATACAATGGTTGCGATATGACCCCCCTATGGCAACCAAAAAAGTGGCGTTGCACATGTGTAGCATGGCATTAGCCAAAAAACCTTGTAGTGATGGTTGAACTCATGGTCGGGGTCTTCTCCTGTGTACCCAAAGTCTGTCCCCAAGGAAATGGGACAGGTTCATGTCACCAACCATAATATGAAGCGATGCTTTAAAGTGGCATAAACTATTGGTATAAGTATATAAGGATTATAAGCTGGGGTTTTCCTATGCGAGCAGTAGCAATAAAACCAAGTTCATCTCATCTCCAACACCTTTCCTCACCAGAGAGATCACACTCCCCAAATCCCACCATCAGCCTCATAACCACATCGGGCTCATCCTGTCACAACAGGTTCCCGCAAATAGCATCAACCATCACCTTCCACTCACTAGTCGACTCGTGAGCTCCCTCCCCACCTTGTCTTATCAGCAAGGCTGGACCAACCTCTCATAACCCAAACCAAGGATGAGGTAAGAAAACAGATCCCCATGCTAGTCGAAACTTATCAGAAGCGGGTCGTCCGTAACCGTGGACACGGCTATATGTATAGATTACACTCTGCAGAGGAGGCACTCCTGGAATCCATCCGGGCTGCAAGGCTAGTCAGCAACCAACCTGAGACAGAACCCACAGCAAAGAGCCTAAGCAGTAACGGCCCCAATCCAGTCTCCCTGGGCTCGGGAAACATCTGAACTAACATCTGCCCCAGGGGTGTGAAACCTTCCCACCGGGGCCAGTCGGGGGCTGTGGTAAATCAGGGAGAGTACGCCGCAACGAGTCCACCCTACACATATCAAGCTCGAATCTCCTACAGTCTCGGCGCCGCACTAGAGTAGGCTTGCTGGAACCCTCCCCATACTGGGTAGATGGTGAGAACGGTAATTCCCATGACCAAAGGTCGAACTCGACTCAGTCCTTAATTGTCGGTAAAGCGAGTATCAGCATCATAAGCGATCCGCCGCAACGGTCCGCAATCGGCACCCATAACCGGTATTGCTGCCCCTACACCTCAAAAGTCACCAAGTATCCAATTAACTATGTACCCGCAACAGGTACTCCGTAGGGACTGCCCGAGTGCGGTCCCCAAGCACCTCGATCAAGGGATCGAGTTATTATTACTCGCTTACACCGCCTAGCTGCACTACGCCTCCCATACCACCCACAACTCATGCCAAGAGGATCAGATCACAACCATACCAACGCATGCATAGCTTAGCATAATCATAAAGTGGATACTAGGTAGCAAGGAAACATGGTAGATAAATGGCAGTGCAGGCATAACATCATGCATATAATGTAAAGCACTAGCGTAATAGTTGCATGTCTGGTAGGTATTTCAGAGGATGGTCCAGCGTGAACCTGGGTAAGCTTCTTCTTCCTCCTCAAAGCAGTTGTCGGGGTAGTCCGGCTCCTCCTGGCACTCCGGGGCTCCTAGAGTCGGGGAAATAAAATAAGACGCGGCTACTAGCAAGGAAACACCAAAACAAGGAGGAAAGAAGACCCAAAGAACACTAAACTCTACACTAACGCATAGATCATGATTTTAGACGGTTGATTTATTATTAATTTTTGAAGTTTAAATTATTTTCTGATAATATTAAATAATTTCTGAAAAAGAAAAACAACAGAGAATTAGCCAGTCAACGGTCAGCGGGTCAGCAATCAGTGGGGCCCACCGGTCAGCCTAATCCTATATATGACATGTGGGACCGGGCTGTCAGCGCAGTTTGGAAAAACAAAAGGAATTCGATGGTTGGGCTAGAACTGGGCCAAAATAAGCAGGCCGGCCCAACAAGGATGGGATGTCGGCCCACGAAAGCGAAGAGATCTGGCTCGGCTCGGTGGTCGCGGTCCACGGTGAGCCGAGAGAGGGGTTCACGGTGCACGGGGTTCATGGACCCAGGTGTGGCCGACTCGGGATTTTCTGTGGCTGGCTGTGCGGCATGCATGTGGCCGCGTGTGCGGGTTAGGCCGCGGCGCGACACGGACGCGCGCGGTGCGCTCCAGCGCACGGCCGGCGGCGACGGCTACCACGGCGATCAACGAAAAAAGAGTCCGGCGAGGCTCGGAATCGACGGCTATGGCTCGGCTAGGGTTCCGCGAACACAAACGGCAAGAAGAAATGGGGAGCTTGGCCGGTGAGACGGCTCCCCGAAGCGAGCGGCGGCGGCGTGGCTATGGCACCATGGCGGCCGGTGACACTCGAGCAGCTGGCGAAAAACCACAAGGGTTGGTGCGGCGAGCGGTTTGCTGGTGCGCGCGGACACGTGGCCAAGCCTCGGCTGCGGCCTATGGCTCTCGCGCGCACGGGGCAAGCTCTCGGCTTGCCCGCGGAGCGGCCATGGCGCGCACGCGCATCACGGGCATCCCGGCGCGCGGCGGCCACGGCGGCCAAGAACGGCAAGGGCGACGGCGGTTTGCGAGTGCGAGCAGCGGCGTAAAGGGTCCTGCATGAAGAGGTGGCCACGGCTCAAAGACCGGGTCCCAGAGATGGCTAGCACGGAGGCGCACGGTCGGAACAGAGGAAGAAGAGGGGGCGACACCGGTAGATCACCAAGGGTCACGTCGTGGTTCGCTGCAGCTTGGGGAAGACTTGCGGTGCTCCGGCGATCCTCGTGCTCCCACGAACAGCTCCGGTCCGTCTCCTCTCCGGTGTCCTCCGTGGCGGCGACGCACGCGGCTCTTAGCTTTGTCATGGGGAAGCAGCAGCTCTGCTTCACCCGTCTTCGTCTCCTCCTCCCCTCCACCCCCAACACCACCTCCCTCTCCTCACCCCTCAAAACCCGGGATTGGAATACCGCAAGGGGTGGCGGTGGCTTAAGGGGAAAGGGCTCTCCATCGGGGGTTTTTATAGGGCCAATGCCCTAGGGTTCACGGCTTGGACGGCTGGGGTGGCTTGGAGTCCGTGCCGGGGACACGCGTCGCGATCGCGACGGGCCGCAAGGGCTCGGGCGCTGGGATTAGCCACAGCGTTGGTTTTTGCCGGATAGAGAGATGGAGGCGTGGGGGAGAAGAAGAACAGGGCTCGGCGCGGGCCCCGCTTGTCAGCGAGAGAAAGGGGAAAAAAGGGCGCGCGGCTGCAGTTTGGGCCTAACTGGGCCGAAAGGCCGGCTCGGTTGGGAAGGCTGGTTGGATTTAGGAAGAGTTTGAGGAGCGAAAACAAACTTCGCGAAGAAGATTGGGCCCAGGAGAGTTAGACAGGTTTTAATTTAGTTTGGTTAGCTTTTGTTTGAATTCAAATCTAGAATTTGAATTAAAACACAACCAAAAATCCAATAAAACCAAAAGAACTCCAAATCACTACTATTTGGTCCTTAGCACTTCAAATTATTTTTAATTCATTTAAATTTGCCCAAGAGCAAAGGGAGCTAATAGAAGGCAATCTTATAAGTTTAAGCATGCACCACAATTCACGAAAAAGTTTTTGAAAATTGGCATTTTTGCACTCAACATTTTTCCTACGAATTTTTGGGTTGTTACAGCATTTGTGGCCTGAGCACTCCATGTGAGTGCAGCACCCACCTTTGCTTTGTTTGGACGCAGAATTTTGTGGCCAGTAGTAGAGTACGGACACTTTGGTGGAGTTTAGTGGTAGGTAAGATGCAAAATTTACATGATCAAAGTGAAAATTAGTGCAGGCATTCCCATGCTGCCATGTTTTGTGGTGATTGATGAGTGTGCAGCCATGTGAGTGGGGTAAACATGTTCTGTACTGGTTAGTGTTGATAAGGCATAAATGGAGCACTTTGGGAAAGGGTAAATTTGATAGGAATTTCAAAATGTACCCAATTCAAATAAAATTCAGCATGCCCTCCATTTATTTTTACCATGTGTGCAAATTTTCTACTCTCTTGCAAATTAATTGCAGAAGTGGTTCATTTATTTAAGAAAGGGAAACATGCAAATGCATTGATGAAAAGTCCATGAGCAGGCGAGAGCTCGTGTTTAAAGTCCATGAGCAGGACTTCTCATGTCTTCAGTGCTTTTGGTCATCGTCCGCTCTCGGAGTGGGTGCTTCGGGTGATGCAATCTTCTTCCGCCACACCTTCTTGATTTTCTCCGACGTCGGTGTCGGTGGGACTGGCTCCTCTGGTGAATTCCAGATGGCTTGTTCTTCCTTGTATCTCTTCACGAGAAGGTCTATTTCTCTACGCTCATTGGTCCTATCAGCTCATCCCTCTCAAACTGCTCTGGAGTGAGTGGCTTTATCTTCTGCTCTTCCTCGGGTTGAAACTTGAAGAAGATCGTTTTTCCATCGGTATGGAGCGAGATTTCTCTGGCTTCCATATCGATCCTAGCCCAGGTAGTGTTTTAAAATGACTGTCCTAACACAAGGGGAAACGAGTAGTTGCTTAGGACAACAAAGTCCGTAGGGACGCAACATTCCCAAATTCGGACCGGCACATTTTCAATCACTCCATCAGGATAGAGGATTGTCGAATCCGCAAGCTGTACATACCTGGGCATTTGTAGGAGACAAAGTAAAGTAGCGTATGAAACGAACCGGATTCCCAATTACGAGAATCCGACTCCCTGTACCTTTGTGATAGTCCCAGGAACAACAGCTATCATGTACAGAACTCATTTCAGTCAAATATCACATCCATACATTGATTAAGGCCATCAAACATGATTTAATTACATAGCAATATGGTACAAGCCCTCTGGGCTAAACGACAAAGGGAAAACAACTACGAAGCGGATAGCTAAAAGCTTCTGGAGCTTCAGGCCCCTCCTCCACAGGCATCCTTGAGCATAGCGCACAACCCTCAATTACATCACCCGTCAAAGTCGATCTTGAACTTGGAATCTTCTCCTGTAAATCCAGAGTTTGTCCCCAAGGAGATGGGACAGGTTCACGTCACCAACCATATATGCAGCAAGCTTTATATTGGCCTAAACTAGTAATAAAATATTCGAGGGATATAAGCTCAGGGTTTCCTATGCGAGCAACAGCAATAACCCAAGTTCATCTCTTCTCCAAACACCTTTCCTCGCAAGCACTCACACTCCCTAGAGCCATCCATCAATCTCACAACCACATCGGGCTCGTCCTGCCTCAACAGGTTCCCATAGAAATCATCCGCCAACTCCTTTCACACACTAGTCGACTAGGTGAGCTCCCTTCCACTTTGTCTCAACAGCCTCAGCTGGTCCAACCTCTCATAACCCAAAACAAGGATGAGGTAAGAAAGCAGAATCCCATGCTAATCAGAACAAGCCAGAGATCGATCCAGATGCGGTCGTCCATAACCGTGGACACGGCTATACATATAGTTTTCACTCTGCAGAGGTTGCGCTTCAGGAACCACCCGGGCTGCAGACGGTAGCTAGCCGCCTTGAGACACAGCCCACAGCAAAGACCCTAAAAAGTGACGGTACACTACAGCATTTTGGGCATATCGCGGCAGGTTTTTATGGCAACATGGTGTTTTGGTCGTGATAAACCTGGCTTAACGCGACAATTAACGATATTGGTCGCGATAGGGGTGTGTGTTGCAGCCAATTGTGTACCGTTGCAATTTCAATGGCAATTGCAACAACGCATGGGCGTCTGTTGCAATTAGGACGTTGGTCAAAGTTACATATCTCATCAAGATCTACAAACTTTATTTAGATCATTTTATCATTTTCAAAAGCGGTAATAACATATAGTAGAAATTCGACAAGTCTCCAACATAGTTTCTTAAACTATGCGAGTGAATTTAGGATTAATGACCAATGTATACTAGCACTTTTTCAAATGATAAAATAGTCTAAATAAAGATTGTAGATCTTGATGAGTTATCACTACAGCGTCTGTTGCAATTAGGGCGTTGGTATTGCGATGCTTATTGGTAACGGTTGCAGTAGTTGCCCATGTCACAACGACTATGACACGTCGCTATTAGAGTATTACTTGTAGCGACGAAAATGAACTCGTTGCAACTGAAAAATTTTATATTGCAACGTGAATCAAAAGTGTTGCAAACTATAGAGGGGTATAGCGACGCCAATGAACTCGTTGCGACTGAAATATTTGATACTGCAACCTGAATCGAAAGTGTTGCAAACTATAGAGGGGTATAGCGACGGCAATGTACTCGTTGCGAATGAAATGTTTGATATTGCATCCTGAATCGAAAGTGTTGCAAACTATAGAGGGGTATAGCGACGCCAATGAACTCGTTGCAACTGAAAAATTTTATATTGCAACGTGAATCGAAAGTGTTGCAAACTATAGAGGGGTATAGCGACGGCAATGTACTCGTTGCGAATGAAATGTTTTATATTGCCATCTGAATTGAAATTGTTGCAAACTAGATAGGGTTATGGCGACGCTAACACGCAATCGTCGCACTAGAGAAAATGCTATTGCGACTAAAATATCCCCGTTGCAATCAAAAGCAAAATTAGTTGCAATTGATGCGTTCTCGCGTGTCACTTTTAGCCAAAGATTGGGCTTATTTCTAAACCCTACCAATAAGGCCCATCAATGAAATCGACATCTGCCCAACTTGGAACCCACCGAAAACTGGAGGCCTAACGGACCCACACCGAGTCCTAACCCAACTCGATCATTGTCGTTTCACCGATCCTCCCCCTAATAAATATACGACCAAGGAACGAACGAAACCAAATCAACACACATCTGGTTGACGTCTCGCAATCCGCCGGGGCGCACGTGCGATCGCGTGCATCACGACGGGAAAAAGTCTGTTCTTCGGATCCAATCTGCCAAGGTATATGATCGATGTTTATTAGTTTGTTAAATATTTGTATATACATCTATTGTAATCCTGTAGTATGGAACACTGATCAAGCACGCCCTTTGTACATATGGTTTAGGAGATTAAAATCTGCGCGATATAGTGGATTTTTTTTGCAATGGCAAGTGAAGAGGATTGCAGTTGGATGGAATTGCCGACTGAAGATGATGCGTGGCATCGTGGCTTTGACAAGTTTATGAATGATCTGTTTGAAGGAAAAGAGGAAGGAGAGTCTGAGCATTGTCCGTGTACTACGTGTCGTTGCATGGCATATCATAATAGAGAGAATATCGAAGGTCACCTGGTTAGGTCAGGGTTTGATGTGGAATTCATAAAAAACCAAACAAAACGTCATCGTCTTACCGCTGATCCTATCGTCCATGTGTTTGAGTACGACGATCTTGACGATCATGACGATCATGACGATTGGGAGGCCACCAATAATCTGTTTTCCTCGCTGATCAGTGGTGCCATACATGGTGGAATTCAAGGTGGTAATGAAGATAGAGTTGTACCCTGGATGAAAGGAAGCTTCAAAGGTTTCTTTTATTGTCAGGCTATATCAGATCAAGTGCATGTGTGGTCTTAGCAATGCTGCAATGGAGCAAATACTGTTATTATTCCGTCTTGTGCTGCCTGAAGGGAATTGTCTCCCGGATTCACTGGACAAAGTTCGAAAGGTGGTTCGAGACCTTGGCTTGGACTACCAAAAGATCCATGCTTGTGTCAATGACTATGTGTTATTCCGTGGAGCGTACGCAGACATGGAGAACTGCCCAACTTGCAACGCCAGTAGGTGGAAATTTTCAGATTCAGAATAGGGGAATGATGTTGTTGTCACTAATGCAGAAAAAAAGAAGCGGTTATTACCTAACAAAATTCTGAGGTATTTTCCACTGATTCCTCGACTGCAAAGATTATTTATGAACGAGAAAACAGCGGCATATATGCGTTGGCACATGGACGAATCGATTGATGATGGAAAACTGAGACACCCGGCTAACTCAAGGGCATGGAAGGTCGTGAATGAGAAGCACCTGGAGTTTGCAGAAGATCCCCGTAATGTCAGGCTGGGGCTTGCATCCGATGGCTGCAATCCATTCGGGATGTTGAACGTGGCTTACTCTACATGGCCGGTTATCCTAATTCCTTACAACCTACCTCCTTGGTTGTGCTTGAAACAATCCTATTGGATCATGTCCATGCTAATTCCTGGGCCTAAATCTCCAGGGATTAACATTGATGTGTATTTGCAGCCTCTGATCGATGAGCTCAAAACGCTTTGGAGTGTGGACGGAGTTGATACTTGGGACGCCAAGGATAAGCGCAATTTTAAAATGCATGCCATGTTACTCTGGACAATAAACGATTTTCCTGCTTATGCGATGTTATCTGGATGGAGCACCAAAGGGAGGTTTGCTTGTCCTTATTGTCACAAGGACACTGAGTGCATGTGGTTAAAATTCGGTATGAAGCATTGCTACATGGGGCATCGGCGTTTTCTGCCTAGAAACCACAGGTGGCGAAGATTCAATAGCAAGGGGATATATTTCAGAGGAGTGCCTTACATTCTGTACTCTGTTCTTTCAAGGTGTGAGTACGAAGACTGATCGGCCAGAGCGTCAAGAAAAGAGCGCTGTTAATGAACCACCTGCTTAATGTTTTGAGCAAGTCATCTATGGAGCCACTACCTCTAAGAAGAGGAAGCAGCGTGATGAAGATGCTAGATGGCACAACTGGAGGAAGAAGAGTATTTTCTTTGAACTGCCATATTGGGATTCATTGATCGTACGCCATAATATAAATGTGATGCATATTTAGAAGAATATTTGAGTGTATTTGCGAGCAAGGATATGAACAGAAAGAGAACTACTTCTAAGCATAATATGGAGGCACTAGGTCCCGAAGTCTTGCAGACGATGAGGCACTACATAATATCAAACTGTGATGAGGCACTTCCATGGATAAAGTAAGTACCACATGTAAATTATTTGAACCTGATCAAAAGAAAATCCTGTGCAACTACAAGGTGTTAAGATGCCCGATGGTTATGCCGCTAATATCCGGAGATGTGTCGATGTCCATGGGTGCAAGGTTTCTGGCCTGAAAAGTCATGACTACCATATTATCTTACAAAAACTCCTACCTTTTGTGGTACGTGAAATATTGCCTGAAGAAGTAGCGATCCCGTTGATCCAGCTCAGCAGGTTTTTTAACTCGTTATGTTCAAAGGAGGTTGCCGTGACCGAGATGCAGGAACTTAGCAAATCGATTGCAGAGACCCTTTGTCGTCTTGAGATGATTTTCCCTCCAGCATTTTTTGATATTATGATGCACTTACCAGTGCATCTTGCCTGGGAGGCTGAATGCGGAGGCCCTGCGTGCTATAGGTGGATGTATCCAGTTGAGAGGTACCTACGCACAGTCAAAGGATATGTGAGGAACAAAGCGCACCTAGAGGGTTCAATAGCAGAGGGATATATTTCGGAGGAGTGCCTTACATTCTGTACTCGGTTCTTTCAAGGTGTGAGTACGAAGATTGATCGGCCAGAGCGTCAAGAAAAGAGCGCTGTTAATGAACCACCTGCTGGTCTGAGTGTATTTGCGAGCAGGGACATGAACAGAAAGAGAACTACTTCTAAGCATAATATGGAGGCACTAGGTCCCGAAGTCTTGCAGACGATGAGGCACTACATATTATCAAACTGTGATGAGGTACTTCCATGGATAAAGTAAGTACCACATGTAAATTATTTGAATCTTGTTACATGGTCCACACTACATATATCGCTGTGATTGATTTTCTTTTTTTTTAAATGTTGCAGTGAGCATAAGGCCGAATTGGAGAAAGGTAGATCGAAGAATGTTGATAGGAGGCACACCGATGAATTTGTATCATGGTTCGAGCGAAAGGTGAGTAATATACATTTGTGTTAAATTTAAACTCGTCAATCTTGAATGTGGTCGTAACATATTGTCAAAACATTTGTGTGTGTAGATGAGGAACCTGCATAGGGAGGGGAAAGCAGATCCCATGATTTATTCTCTATCTCGTGGTCCTGAAACAAATATAGCTACTGTGAAGAATAGGTGCTCAATCAATGGTTTCTATTTTCGGGCATCGCACGTGGAGAAAAATCTAACGACACAGAACAGTGGTGTTGTCGTCAGGAGTCAAGATGGCATGGAATATGCTTGTGTCAATGACTGTGTGTTATTCCGTGGAGCGTACGCAGACATGGAGAACTGCCCAACTTGCAAGTGTGACTATTATGATGTTCCTAATAAACCAGGAACAAACAGATCAAAAGGGTACAATAAAGATAAGTTTGGGATTATCGATATTGATACCTCTCAGTGTCGCTATTCAGCTGAGCCTTACGTCCTGCGACTCAAGCGGAGCAAGTGTTCTTTGTGAAAAGTGGGAATCCGAAGAAAGAAAACTGGTGCAGCGTCCTCAGAATGAAACCTAGGAAACTGTTTGCCATGCCTGAAGGAGAGGAAGACACTGACATTAATGTTGGTGATACTGATATGGACGACGTTGTTATAGATGTAGAAAAAATTTCTGTTGCGGACCAAGACGATGTGTCAACTTGGAGGAGGCCTGATGTGGAAGGGACAAGTGTTGATGCTTCTGTTGTTGAGCTTGCTAAACCAATGCCTGAACCGGATCACGCAGACATATCTGAAGATGACGACGATGCTGATGACACCTACACCGGAGACGGAGTGGTTGCTCCAGCCAATTCAGATGGACAAGACGACGACGGTTTTTTTACATAATTAGGGGTTGCTGTTTGTCTTAACAATTAGGGGTTGATTTGTTTACTTCCATTGAACCAATAAGTCCAATGTTTGTCTGCAACAAATAATTTTTGGTGAAGATTTCAGTTATGTATGCAAGTGTTGACGCAAAATATGCAGTTTGCGCCAAGCACACAGCAAGCCGAATTAGCTAGCTTCAACACGTGGCCCGCGTGTACGAATCCGAAAGCGTGCCAGTCAGTTTGCCTGAAAACTAACAAAGGGACAAAAACGTTTAGATCAAAACCTGGAACGTGCCGGGTGAGACCAGACTCAACATCAATTGTGCCATCAACCCAAATCGTTCGGCATCATCTATATCAGGCAATTCCTCTTCCTGTACAATTTGGTTAGCTGGAGCCATGAGTTCATTCGGCAGAAAACATACCATACACGTAGGAGCCGAATGACCATGTTCGTCAGGCTTGTCTTTCGGGAGCCATATTGAATTCAAGCATTGTAACAACACTCCATCCAATGATTTATAAAATAATTTATCATCAAGAAGAACGAACTTTATAGCTTTATACCTGAGCTTTCTAGAGACCTTTCGGGATGGATCCTCCAAATAATCAACAATTTCTTTTCTCCAATCGCCTTCTGCAAGATCACTCCCGAAAGCACAGTCATCAATAGCAAATACCTCTTGATTTTCTCTGTAACCTGATGCACTTTGGGCCAATCTATTTGCCCCTCCATTATTCCCTCTAGGAATATGTCGTAGAATTACTGACTGAAAGCTATTAAGTTCGTTCTTCTTGATGATAAATTATTTTATAAATCATTGGATGGAGTGTTGTTACAATGCTTAAATCAAGAAGAAGCAAGAAAGCTGATAGGTGAAGTGCACGATGGATTATGTGGAGCACAACCATGCATCAACAGCTCATTCAGTGGATAGATGATGAGGTGGAGATTGTCCAAGCAGATGATTCAATAAGCGTGGCAAATATGGAACCAGCTTTCTGGGAATATCAAGACATAGATTGTTTCTCAGGCAAAGACTGGGGAGAAGGTCCTGTTGCACCAGCCAGCAGTGACCAACAGCCGATCGAAGCAGTCGGCTCTCATAGTAATTTTTGATGGAGAATCCAATTGATGGAACTGATGGAAAATTAGGACGTGGATTTGTGTCGGCCGATAAATTAGAAGAAGTGGACATTGGAGATGGTGACAAGCCAAGGCCGACATTTATCAGTGCTAACTTGGAGTCGGTTTTCAAAGAAAAGTTGGTAACATTGTTAAAAAAATACAAGGACTGCTTTGCTTGGGATTATTCGGAGATGCCTGGTAGATGTCAGATTTGCTAAAAATAATGATGTAGCTGACATCTATAACCAATTCCTTGAAAGAGCAGATCAAGAAGATGAGTATGAAGATAGCGAGGAAATAGCTGCAGCAGAGATAGTGTGGAGCAAAGAGTGGTAGCATTCGGGAAGACGTGATGACGTGGATCCCGGCCCACATGTCAGTCTCTTTCTGGTGCCAAATTTTGGTGTTAACACATGCCCCTTCAATTTCGGGATAAAAGATAATTTATCTCGGAATTGACTAGAAATCCGCAACTGTATTGAATCTTTTTAGCATCCACCTTCTCCGCTCAAATCTTCAGAGCTCCGCTTGGATCCAAACCCTAGCTTGCTAGCTTCTTCAAGCTTTCAATCTTCAAATGGCGCACCAAGATAAAGCTCTTCAGGTAATTCTTTAATCTTCCTCAAGTGCATTCGGCATCATTCTTTTGAATCGCATCCTAAATTTTCCTTTTTCGCCCTTTTTGTTCTTGGTAGGCTCTAGCGGCTGAACTCTTGATTCCTACTGAGGCGAAAGCACCCACTTATTTTCTTGGGCCCGTAGGAGATTCAGACCCTTTTGAACTGATTGTTGTTGAATCTCAGCGAATTCCCTTTAAATCCTCACTGACAAAGCCTCATGAATGGCAAGATGCCTTTAAGAACTGGCCTCTGCCTCCAATTGCTGGTTGGAGGAATTGGTATAGGAGGATTCTCAATGATAAAAGCCCTCAAACCAAGAACTGGGACAAACTCTGCATTTCCCATTGTCTGGAATTATCTCTAGCCGAAACTCCCAGAAATGAAAACCTCTTGATTGCAGCTTGCCACTTTTGGTCCAATGGAGTAAATGCCTTCTTCTTTGGTCATGGTCCAATGTCTCCAACTTTGGCCGATGTTTACCTGATGACCGGCCTGAATATCACAGAAGCTGTGCGTCCATACAAGTACAAGGGCTCCTCCAAACAGACAGGAGTTGGATACAAGAAGTATATTCAGAATTACATGTCTGATGGTCCCTTGTCTGATGTTGAGTACAGGGCCTTTCTGAATATGTGGCTGTGCAGATTCATCTTTTGTGGCAAAGCTAATGAGCCAACTCTGAACCACATCGTGATGGCTGAAGACCTGGCTGCTGGCACACTCATCCCTCTGGGAAAATATTTGCTGGGAAGTGTTTATCATATGCTTCATCAAACCACTCGCCTGATGCATACCAATAAGAAAATTTCTTGTGTTAATGGTCCCTGGTGGTTTGTTCAGATGTGGCTCTTCACTGAATTGATGATGTATATTGTTAGCACTAAGGGCAATACAATCTAGTATTGGCCATTTTTCCTCTGTTGGAAATTTTTGTTCTGAAGGCGGCTTCTTCCCGAATGCCGGCTATTTCCATTGTGTCTTAATCAACGATCAATCTCAACGCTAGGATAGTATTTCTTCAAATATCTTTTTCATTCGGCCTTGCATCTTACCAGCCGAATTTTGTGGAGGAAGGCTGGTTCAAAGTTCATATGAATATTACCAGCCGAATGTAGCCGCCAGGCAACTAGGATGTGGCCAAGTGCCCCCAAGATTATTTCTCCATGAATTCCTCAAGCCTAGGTAGATCATCAAAGACTCCACAGAAACAAGAAGAATTTTTGATTACAAATGTTGTGCATCCATCTACCAGATCGAACCTTTTGTGCCAACAGCACTTGCTCATCCTTCTTTTACTCTTTGGTGGCAAGAACTCCATGATCATATCTTCATTGTGCCGGTTCATCCTCTCTGCCTTGAGTTAATGCCTGATTATCAGCCGAATTCAGAGGTAAATATGCTCATAATCCATCTGTTTTTCCAATAACACCCTCTTTCATCGACTTTTGATTCTGTTATTCTGCAGGACACAGTCCCTGCCCCTCTGGCTAGAGCAATTGTATACAACATCGCTGGCCCAATATCTATTCTGGGGCATCCCTCTCCTTCTTTGGCTCAAATAATGTCCAGGCCTGCCAGTCTGGATCCAACTCTTGCTGCACCATCTTCTGCCAAGAGGAAAATATCTCTTCTGACTGCCCCTTCAGCTATAAAGAAGAAAAGAACAAGCAGCAAAAGAATTGCTCAGGTCAGATATCTCCTTCTTCGAGTAAAATGCTAATTTAATTCTGCTCACTTCTGTTCCTTTATGATTTCAGGCCAAATCACAACAATTGACCATTAGCACAGAACCTGCCGATGCTTCAGCGATTGGTAAAATTCTACCACCTTATCCTTTTAACTTCTCTTTCATCGGCACTCATTCTTTTTCAGTCTCAGAGCAAATCTCATCGGACCCAATCCTGGAGAGCTCTTCTTCTCATCAAGAACCAGCTTCAGCTTCAGCTTCACCTGATGTTCCTCAGCCAGAAGCCTCTTCCCCACCAAAAGATCTTCCAAGCTCTCCTCAGCATGACATACAAGAATCTTTGCCTGAGCTCGAGCTCCCCTCTCTCTCCATCCAAGAGATCAGGAATGAGGTAGAGATAATTACCCAGTCTTCCCAGTTCTTTATTTAATGGATAATCATTCATTCGGCAATATCCCTTTCCAGGAGAAAATAACTTCATCACCCAGCTACTCATTTCCTTTGGATGATCTTGTTGCCGAACAAGCAGAGGAAATTTCTTCTAATCAGGCTTTATCAGAAGAAACCCAGGCAAAACTAAAGGAAATCTTCTCCTTTCTGCACAAAGACATCCAGGATCAAGTCAAGGATGCTGATCTTCTGAGAGATATGCTCGAGCCCATTGAACAAAACCTTCCTGTTGATATTCAAGCTTCTTTGGAACCAATCTCTCAATTGGATCAACAATTTGCTGCAGTCAGACAGGTTCTGAAAAGTCAATCTTTACAACCAGCTTTAGAACAAAGAAGAGCCATAGCTAAGCAATCCTTGAAAGATCTGTATATTCAAGCTCAGAGTAATAAAGAATTGTCAGCTAGACTGCAGCCAGCACTTGATCTGAAGAAGCTCAGAAAAGCTGAACTAGAAGCCGAATTGAGGACTCTGTCAACCGAAATCGAAGCTGACGAGAAGAAGTTAGCCGGACTCCCTGATCTGACAGAGAAGATACGAAAGGAAGCATCGGCAATTCTAACTGAAGATAAACAGCTCAAAACGAAGCTCTCTGCTCTGATAAAAACCCAAGAAGCAGGCCAAAATCTTTTGGAGACCATTAATAGAATGATATCTGATGCTAAAGATGTAATCTCCAAGTACTTGGGTGTGTAGTCGTACCGAATATTTAATTAGCCGAATGTCTTACCAACTTTGTAGTCTCACCAATCTTCGCTTTCTTCCTTGCTTTATTGTGAACAACACATTCGGCAAAGCTTAGTCGTAACAGCGTCAGACCCGAAAAACGACCTAACACAACACAGCCGAATCCAATTCAGTAGAACCGAACCCGATTCGGCATGAACCCCAAACGACACCGAAACTGCTCGGTTCGTGGGGCTTTCCACCTTCCGAAATTTTGGGATGCGCGCCACGATCTCCGACCACGATCTCCTCTGCGGGTTCTATAAATAAACACCCAGGTAGCCCACAGTTTTCACCAAGTTCTTCGTCTTCCAAGTTCTTGCCGGCCCAAGTCATTCTTTTCCCCATCCACAGTAACTCCGAGGAACTTCCAATGGCCGACAACAACAGGAGGCGCCCGGCCGCCGATGAGGCCGAAGGGAGTCGCGGTGGTGCTCGCCGGAGGTAAAGATTGTCTGCTTGCTTCTCTCTGTTCTTCTCGAGATTTGCCCTCTCCTTGACGAATCTCTTTGTTTTTTCAGGGTAATCCAATGGATTGTCGCCGCTGGTGCGCCAGTTGCGGCTCCAGCCACTGCTCCTGCGGCATCCAGCTCTTCGAGTTCGTCCAATCGGACTCTCTCATCGGACGACTTCCGCTACTCAGACGGCGATGCTCGCCGATTCAAGGCGGAGCGCGACGACTCTCGTCGCGAACTGGAGGTCATCTCCAAGCAAGCCGGGATTGCGTGTTCGCCTGGGCGTCGCTACGGGTCTCGTTGCTATGTCGACGCACACCGGTACTGACTATTCCAGGATGCCGGTAGGTTTCGCCAGCAGCAAGCCAGAAGACATCGATGACATTGACGCCTCCATTGATCGTCTTGATGGCCATGGTGCTGCCATTGCCGATTCCATTCATCCCCAGTCTGTTTTGAACAGTGACATACAAGAATCTTTGCCTGAGCTCGAGCTGCCCTCTCTCTCCATCCAAGAGATCAGGAATGAGGTAGAGATAATTACCCAGTCTTCCCAGTTCTTTACTCAATGGATAATCATTAATTCGGCAATATCTCTTTCCAGGAGAAAATAACTTCATCACCCAGCTACTCATTTCCTTTGGATGATCTTGTTGCCGAACAAGCAGAGGAAATTTCTTCTAATCAGGCTTTATCAGAAGAAACCCAGGCAAAACTAAAGGAAATCTTCTCCTTTCTGCACAAAGACATCCAGGATCAAGTCAAGGATGCTGATCTTCTGCGAGATATGCTCGAGCCCATTGAACAAAACCTTCCTGTTGATATTCAAGCTTCTTTGGAACCAATCTCTCAATTGGATCAACAATTTGCTGCAGTCAGACAGGTTCTGAAAAGTCAATCTTTACAACCAGCTTTAGAACAAAGAAGAGCCATAACTAAGCAATCCCTGAAAGATCTGTATATTCAAGCTCAGAGTAATAAAAAACTGGTACAAAAGGATTCTCGAAGATAAAAGTCCTCAGACACAGAATTGGGACAGTCTTCGTATTTCTCACTGCTTGGAGCTATCTCTAGCCGAAACACCCAAGAATGAAAATCTCCTGATTGCAGCCTGTCACTTCTGGTCCAATGGCATGAATGCTTTTCTCTTTGGTCACGGACCAATGAACCCAACCTTGGCCGATGTCTACATGATAACCGGCCTGAACATCACAGGGATAACACATCCATACAGGTACAAAGGTTCTTCCAAACAGACAGGGGTGAAGACTGGAGTCGGCTATAAGAGATACATCCAGACTTACATGCATGATGGTCCTCTGACTGACGTTGAATACAGGGCCTTTCTGAATATGTGGCTGTGCAGATTTGTTTTCTGTGGTAAAGCCAATGAGCCAACTCTGAATCACATAGTAATGGCCGAAGACCTGGCTGCAGGCACACTTATCCCTCTCGGGAAATATCTCCTGGGAAGTGTCTATCACATGCTCCATCAGACCATTTATCAGATGCACACCAACAAGAAAATTTCCTGCGTCA
Organism: Echinochloa crus-galli; assembly: GCA_900205405.1. Lineage (NCBI taxonomy): Eukaryota > Viridiplantae > Streptophyta > Magnoliopsida > Poales > Poaceae > Echinochloa > Echinochloa crus-galli. The sequence goes on along the minus strand of OAMR01000276.1, from coordinate 760,246 downwards.
ATGGTCCCTGGTGGTTCGTCCAGATGTGGCTGCAATTGTACATGCACCAAATTGTCTCCATTGACCTCAACAGCCGACATTTCCCCTCGGTCAATTACCAGGAAGCAGAAGCCCAGAGCACCAAAGGCTGTCAAACCTATGGGGAAGCAGCCTCCACTATTGCTATCAACAAGAGCATTGGAGAACTGTTTGAACTTTTCTTCAAAGGCTTTGCCAATCCCCTCTGGTTCCCATATATGGATAATGACAATCTCACTCTCCCTTGTGAATTCAGCTTCGAGACTGGATGCATAGATACAGAATCCACAGCAATTTTTAACACTTTCATTCGGCCTTGCATCTTACCAGCCGAATTTTGTGGAGGAAGGCTGGTTCAAAGTTCATATGAATATTACCAGCCGAATATAGTAGCCAGGCAATTAGGATGTGGCCAAGTGCCCCCAAGATTATTTCTCCATGAATTCCTCAAGCCGAGGCAGATCATCAAAGACTCCACAGAAACAAGAAGGATTTTTTATTACAAGTGTTGTGCAGCCATCTACCAGATCGAACCTTTTGTGCCAACAGCACTTGCTCATCCTTCTTTTATTCTTTGGTGGCAAGAACTCCATGATCATATCTTCAATGTGCCGGTTCATCCTCTCTGCCTTGAGTTAATGCCTGACTATCAGCCGAATTCAGAGGTAAATATGCTTATAATCCATCTGTTTTTCCAATAACATCCTCTTTCATCGACTTTTAACTTTGTTATCCTGCAGGACATAGTCCCTGCCCCTCTGGCCAGAGCAATTGCATATAACATTGCAGGCCCAATATCTATTCTGGGGCATCACTCTCCTTCTTTGGCTCAAATAATGTCCAGGCCTGCCAGTCTGGATCCAATTCTTGCTGCACCACCTTCTGCCAAGAGGAAAACATCTTCTCTAACTGCCCCTTCAGCTATAAAGAAGAAAAGAACAAGCAGCAAAAGAATTGCTCAGGTCAGATATCTCCTTCCTCGAGTAAAATGCTAATTTCATTCTGCTCACTTCTACTCCTTTATGATTTCAGGCCAAATCACAACAATTGGCCATTAGCACGGAACTTGCCGATGCTTCAGTGATTGGTAAAATTTCTCACTATTTTGTCTTTAAAGTTCCTCTCCATCGGCATTAACTTTTTGTTCATTCTCAGAGCAAATCTCATCGGACCCAATCTTGGAGAGCTCTCCTCCTCATCAAGAACCAGCTTCAGCTTCACCTGATGTTCCTCAGCCAGAAGCCTCTTCCCCACCAAAAGATCTTCCAAGCTCTCCTCAGCATGACATACAAGAATCTTTGCCTGAGCTTGAGCTGCCCTCTCTCTCCATCCAAGAGATCAGGAATGAGGTAAAGATAATTACCCAGTCTCCCTGGTTCTTTATTCAATGGATAATCATTAATTCGGCAATATCTCTTTCCAGGAGAAAACAACTTCATCACCCAGCTACTCATTTCCTTTGGATGATCTTGTTGCCGAACAAGCAGAGGAAATTTCCTCTAATCAGGCTTTATCAGAAGAAACCCAGGCAAAACTAAAGGAAATCTTCTCCTTTCTGCACAAAGACATCCAGGATCAAGTCAAGGATGCTGATCTTCTGAGAGATATGCTCGAGCCCATTGAACAAAACCTTCCTGTTGATATTCAAGCTTCTTTGGAACCAATCTCTCAATTGGATCAACAATTTGCTGCAGTCAGACAGGTTCTGAAAAGTCAATCTTTACAACCAGCTTTAGAACAAAGAAGAGCCATAGCTAAGCAATCCTTGAAAGATCTGTATATTCAAGCTCAGAATAATAAAGAATTGTCAGCTAGACTGCAGCCAGCACTTGATCTGAAGAAGGCCAGAAAAGCTGAACTAGAAGCTGAATTGAGGACTCTGTCAACCGAAATCGAAGCTGACGAGAAGAAGTTAGCCGAACTCCCTGATCTGACAGAGAAGATACGAAAGGAAGCATCGGCAATTCTAACTGAAGATAAACAGCTCAAAACGAAGCTCTCTGCTCTGATAAAAACCCAAGAAGCAGGCCAAAATCTTTTGGAGACCATTAATAGAATGATATCTGATGCTAAAGATGTAACGTTTCCTTCAATCACATTCGGCATTACTCTTTTCGACTAGTGCTAGGAACTATCAAACCAGCAGCCAACAATTGTTTAACTTGTTTTTCAATTTCATCTTTATGCAAAGGAGAATACCTATAAGGTCTAGAGTTGACAGGAACTGAATTTGGTAGCAAAGGGATAGAATTATCATATACCCTTGTTGACGCAAAATATGCAGTTCGCGCCAAGCACACAACAAGCCGAATTAGCTAGCTTCAACACGTGGCCCGCGTGTACGAATCCGAAAGCGTGCCAGTCAGTCTGCCTGAAAACTAACAAAGGGATAAAACGTTTAGATCAAAACCTGGAACGTGCTGGGTGAGACCAGACAGTTCCATATTTTCGGCAGTGAAGCCAATCTCGAGAGACATATAGCTACAGACAAGCTATCTGTCATAATTCGGAGCATCATTCGGCAATCGGTAAAAGCATGTAAGCATCACACTGCCGAACGCACAGCATCAGCATGACGTAAGATCGGTCTTTAAATAAACAAAGAAAAAACAGGTATATCCTTGACCGATTAACGAAGACAGGCATGATAAAAGGGTGAACATGATCATAAAATTCGCAGTAAACAAAGAATGCATAGGCCGAAAGCAGCACCCGTCAAGCATGATAACAAACAAGTTAATCCACCGCATGATACAACTCGTTTGAGGCCACACCACCAATCAGATTAGATCAATCCACCGCATGATACAATCTAACCATGAAAAGCTAAAAGCATTCAGTGTTTAATACGAACCCACAACACAGTCACGAATTTACATTGAAACAAGAATGCATAGGCCGAAAGCAGCACCCGTCAAGCATGATAACAAACAAGTTAATCCACCGCATGATACAACTCGTTTGAGGCCACACCACCAATCAGATTAGATCAATCCACCGCATGATACAATCTAACCATGAAAAGCTAAAAGCATTCAGTGTTTAATACGAACCCACAACACAGTCACGAATTTACATTGAAACAAGAATGCATAGGCCGAAAGCAGCACCCGTCAAGCATGATAACAAACAAGTTAATCCACCGCATGATACAACTCGTTTGAGGCCACACCACCAATCAGATTAGATCAATCCACCGCATGATACAATCTAACCATGAAAAGCTAAAAGCATTCAGTGTTTAATACGAACCCACAACACAGTCACGAATTTACATTGAAACAAGAATGCATAGGCCGAAAGCAGCACCCGTCAAGCATGATAACAAACAAGTTAATCCACCGCATGATACAACTCGTTTGAGGCCACACCACCAATCAGATTAGATCAATCCACCGCATGATACAATCTAATCGTGAAAGGCTAAAAGCATTCATTGCCCAATGCAAACCCACGAACACACGTTCACTCGTGAGAGCACTACCGAATGCGGCTATTTAGCCGAATCGGGGTCCATGGCGAAGGAACAAGCCTAATCGGTAAAGGTAAATCTATCAGATCGAATCGAATTCTAATCCACCGGATGATTAGCTCTAAGACGACCCAAAAACCTGCATCTACCGCATGATACCCGGTTCTGTCAAGATCTACACGATACCGACAAGCTCGAACCCGCGACACGTGGCAACCTAGATCGGTTTCGGTTTCGGCTATGAGAGGATAAATCGTCGCATCGTAAAGCAAAGCCGACTCTAGCCGATCTAGATTGGGCAAAGGTGTGTTGCATGAATTAAGCACATAGTAAAAAAGGAGCAACACGGGGTAACTTAATGAATCTGCTAGATCTTGCCGAAATCTAACAGAGCCGATAACTTGGTCCATACTAGATCTTAGCCCACCGCATGGCTCATGACCTAACAGAGGAACCTTCTTGAGACCACAACTTAAATCCACCGGATGATACTAAGCATGGTAACAAGACTACTTGCATCAAAGCTTAAATCCACCGCATGATACTAAGCATGATACAAGGTTGCCGGTACTTACGGAGGTCGACGGATCGATGACTCCTCTCGAAGAACTCGACGACTCGACTAAAGGACTCGATGTTGGCACGGGGCCGGTTTGTTGTACGAGCAGGCGGATTCCCTGTGGTGCCGAATGCCATATCACCGTATGTGCGAGTTTTCGGCAGTGCAAGCTGAGGATCTTGCCGAATCGGTTGTCCATTTATATCTTTAACACCAGAACCTCCAGTTTCATCAGCATTTCGAATTGATTTTGCAGTACTTCGGTCATCTTCTGCACCATGAGATCAACATTTGAATCTTGATTTCCCGGTCTTCCAGCGGGTATCCCTGTAGTACCAACATACCCGGGATTCGGGAGAGCGTCAATAGTATTGTAGTCCAGGAACTCCGAGTATCCATTCCCATATAAATCCCTCTGCAATCTATTGTTCAAGGGGGATATCTTGTAAGCAGAAGCAGGCGGATTCCCTGTGGTGCCGAATGCCATATCACCGTATGTGCGAGTTTTCGGCAGTGCAAGCTGAGGATCTTGCCGAATCGGTTGTCCATTTATATCTTTAACACCAGAACCTATACCATACATGTAGGAGCCGAATGACCATGTTCGTCAGGCTTGTCTTTCGGGAGCCATATTGAATTCAAGCATTGTAACAACACTCCATCCAATGATT
>OAMR01000276.1:715802-745223 GCA_900205405.1 Echinochloa crus-galli | reverse complement strand
ATTAAAGAATCATAAATTGGGGATGGTGGGCATCCAGCGTGTGCCCTATGGCGACCAATATTTCGTTGCACTTTCCTCTATGCCAATAGCGACGGACCATAGTTCGTAGTGATATAATACATGCATATGGCGACCAAAATTTATCTGATGCGTTATCACCTGGGCATATAGCGTCGACGCATGCTTCGTTGCGATACTCCTACACCCATGTAGCGACGCCAGTACGCGTTGCGATTTGGTTAAAGCATATGGCGACGACCAATCTTCGGTTGTGTGACCTTCTACGTGTATAGCAACGGAAAGCAGCGTTTTGCGTGACCGTCTACGTGTGGCGACGACCAATCTTTGGTTGCGCTATTGCTAAAGCATATGGCGACGACCAATCTTCGGTTGCATGACCGTCAACGTGTATAGCCACGATAATTTGTGTTGCGCTATTGTTAAAGCATATGGTGACCACCTGTAGTTGGTAGCGTCCCCATCTATGTGTATAATGACGGTTATTATTGTTGCGAATTGGTTCAATCTTATGGCGACGATGCATAGTTGGTTGCGTGAATCCCTTCGTGTATGGCGACGGCAATTAGCGACGCGATTTGGTTGAAACATAATGCGTCGACGACCCCTAGTTTGGTTGCATTATAGCTCACACATATGGCGATGGATTACGACTTCGTTGTGACAGCCTACATATGAGTTGCAATGGCAGGTATCGTATTGCGACACGATTCTATCATTGCAATAGCGCTTGTTTGCAACAGACCAAACAGGTCGCAAAAACCACTATCGCGACGACGCTTTCCGTTGCAATAACCTGTGTTGCAACGCTACTGATCATCGCTACTTCACCTATTTGCATCGCCAGGTACCGTCGCAACACGTTCTTTTTATTGCGACACCGGTTTGGAACCGTTGCAGCAACATATTGCGACGGAAAAAATTGCAACGCCTGCCGACGGAATGAAACCGTCGTAATCTATATGTATCGCGACCAAAAACCCCATATAGCGACCACTTGGAGGCGTCGCCAACAGCACCAAACGCTACCATCCTGGTTCCCTTGGCTCGGGAAACATCTGCACACTAACATCTGCCCCAGGGTAGTGAAACCTTCCCACCGGGGCCAGTCGGGGGCTGTGGTAAATCAGGGAGAGTACGCCGCAACGAGTCCCCCTTACACATATCAAACTCGAATCTCCTACAGGTCTGGCCACTCGAATCTCCTACAGTCCTGGTACTGCACTCAGTAGGCTTGCTGGAACCCTACCCATACTGGGTAGATGGTGAGCACTGTAATCCATGTCTGAAAGGTGACTTCGAACCGGGTCCTTAATTGTCGGTAAGGCAGTATCAGCGTCAAAGCGATCCGCCGCAATGGTCCGCAATCAGCACCCATTACAGGTATTGCCGCCCACACTCCTCAAATCCATCAATCTCAAGTAATCCATAAATGTACCCGCAACAGGTACTCTGTAGGAACTGTCCGAGTGCAGTTCCCAAGCCCCCCGATCAAACGACCGGGTTGTTATCACTCGCCTCCACCGCCTAGCTTCACTATCTCCACCCATGCCACCCAAACTCACGCCAAGAAGATCAATCAAAACCATCCCGACACATGCAAGCATAGCATTCTTATAAAGTGGATAATAGGTAGCAAGGAAACAGGGTAGATAAATGGTAGTGCAGGTATATCGTCATCATGCGAATAAAGTAAAGCACTAGCATACTAGTTGCATGTCTAATAGGTATTTCAGAAAATGGCTGGGCGTGAACCTAGGACTTGCTCTTGAACTTCGTAGAGGTAGTTGAGGTAGTAGACGTCCTCCTCTGGACTCTCCGGACATCCTAAGATCGCGGAAAGAAAATAAAGACGCGGCTACTAGCAAAGGAACACCAAAACAGTGAAGCAAGAAGACCCAAACAACACCAAACTCTACACTAACACGTAGGTCACAATAGAAAAATATAGAAACTGGTTTCATATTTTTCTGAGCTACGGTTGATTTATTATTAATTTTTGAAGTTTCAACCATTTTCTGAAAATATTAAATAATTCCGAAAAAGAAAATCAGCCAAACAGGGACACATGGCAGCCTCTGGTGGTGCCACATCATCACTGCTAACGCCAGCATGACGTCATCAGTGGGACCGGCTTTCCTGACGTCACCGTGGGCCCGGATGACGTCAGCGTTGACTCGGTCAATGTTGACCTGTCGATGGTCAATGGTCAGCGGGGTGGGTTCGGGCTGTCAGCGGGGATTAAAGGAAAAAGTTAAAGGTTCACGGGCTGCACATGGGCCGAAAGCTACTGGGCCAGAAGAGTTTAGGGTGGTAAACTCGACTTGAGTGCGAAACTTTAGGCCCACGAAGGCATGACTGTTGGATCTGCTCTGGTGGACTGGGTCCAAGGTGCGCCGTGAGGCAGGTCCACGGCGCACCAGGTGCACGGGATCCATCTGCGGCTGTGCGGGATCTTCTGCGGTTAACGGTGCGCAGAGTTGGTGTGGTCTGCCGTGTGGTCCGTCCACGGCGCAAGGCGGATGCGCGCGACCGGCGGCGATCACCGAAAAGCTGTTAGCGAGGCTCGGTTAGACAGGGGGTAGCTCGGCTTTGTTCTCACGGACGCGATTAGCAAGAAAATAGGAAGCACGGGCCGGTGGAGCAGCTCCCCGACGATGATGTGCGGCGGCGCGGCCATGGCTTCATGGCATCCGGCTGCTCGGACTGCAAGGGCACAAGGCCTTGGTTTGGCCGGGTTTAGGTACTGGAGCGCATGCTCCAATAGCTACTGGTTTGCGCGGTGAAGCTGGGGGTTTTGAGGCGCGCGTGTGCGGGCACTTGGTAATCTGAGGCCGCGACACGGCCTCAGCGGCGCGCAGAGCTCGGCCCGCGGCGACCTCGGCTGCAGGGACAGGGCGACGGCGGTCGGCATAAAGGGGTTGAGGGGCGCGACGGGGTCCTGCGGGAAGACTTGGCCACGACTCGAAGGCCGGGTCCCAGAGCGGCAAGAACGGCGACGGCGGACACGACGGCGCTCGACCGGAGACAGGGGAGAAAGGGGGCGACGTCGGCAGCTCACCACAGGGCACGTTGTCGTACGCTGCAGCTCGAAGTAGTTTCGTGGTGCAATGGTGCTCCTCGTGCTCCCGCGAACAGCTTCGGTTCTCCTCCGCTCCGGCGCTCCCACGGACGGCGGCGCTCCGGCGGAAACGCGCTCCGACAGCTCCTTGTCGCCTCTTTGGCTCGCCCTTGGCTTCTTCTTTCTCCCCTGCTCCCTCTTCACCCTCCTTCCCCCTCGGATCTTGGGTTGGAAAACCCAATTGGGGCGGCGGCGGCTTGGGCAGGAAGGTTGCACCCGGGAGGGGATTAAATAGGAGCGCGGCTAGGGTTTCAGCGGCACGGACGGCGATGCGACCTTGGCGTGTGCGCCTTTACACAGCAGCATCGCAACGGGCCGCCCAAGCCTCCACGCGCGGGATTGGCTGGCACCCTGCGCTCGGCGCCGCGCGTGAGGAAGAAGGGAGGAAGGAAGAAGATGGCTGACAAGCGGGGTCCACCGGTCAGTGGAAGAAGGAAGGAAGAGGAGGGCGGTGGTGGTTGTTGGGCCGGCAGCTGGGACAAAAGGGTTGCTGGGCTGCGGGGAAAAGTGGGAAGCGCTGGGCTGGGGTTAGCTGGTTAGGGAAAAAGAGATCAAGGGTACATTCTGGACTTGGGGTAGCTTTGGGCCCAAAAGGAGTTAGAAGTTTTAGGAAATTAGTTTGGTTAATGATTTGAATTCAAATCCAAGCAAAGAACCAAAAACCACTAAGAGCCAAAACACACCTAAATCAATCGTTAGCACTTCAAATTGATTTTAAATTTAATTTAAATTGCCTAAGAATAAAGGGAGCAATAAGAAGACACTCTTATATGTTTATTCGATTGCACAACAATTCACGAAATTTTTTGAAATTCACATTTTTGCATTCAACAAATCCTACGAAAAATTATGGGTTGTTACAGCGTTACTTTTTGAATAATAACTTGGACGGTCAACTGCTTGTTTGGCCAGAGTTGGTGATGTACCTACCAATGAGAATGCACCAGTTGCATGCATGGTACCTAAGGCATTCCCAGTCAGGAATGCTAATGTACGCAGTTCGGATTACACATGACTATCTGAAGCGAGGGCCAGATGATGTTTGGATCGAGTATGATTCACTTTATGATTTATACCATTAAGTCGCCCTTGACAAGTCTCTCCTCAGTGTATGGGCTATGTAAGTGTCTCCTTCCATGGTGTTTTCTCATTTAAGCAACACTAGTAGTGTGTTGTTCGATCAAGTCTTTTGATTTAGGAAAAAGTCCAATTTACTCCCTTCAAGTATAGCCTATGTTTAAATAACCCCCTAAAATATTAAATGGTCTATTATTTAACCCCCTGTTTTTGCTAAACCGGATCAAAACACATCTTGTAACATATAACTGAAACCAATTTGTTGATTTGGTGGTTTGGAGGATGGTTTTTTTTAGAAGAAAGATGCATTGGTCTTAGCTCATTACACCGGCCCTTTTACAAACATGACTCCAAAGAAAAGAAAAATTACAAAGAAGTCTAAAACTCCTGTTCATCTTCCTCGAAGCCTTCGGAGATCTGTTCGTCACCGCTGCCGAAGCCGCTTCCCAATCATCGTCGGGCACCAAAGCCAATCTCCACAAGGTGGAGGCCGCAGAGGAGGGCTTACTTCTAGGCGAATCAGCCGAGTACACTGCCTCCCAGGCGCATCGGCCACCTCCAGTACCCACGACGCATCCTTCGATTCCACCACCGGCAACCCGAGCAAAGCTCAGATTTTCACCAAAGATCATCTTCCTCGAGATTAACAAGGTCAGCACCATCATCATCTGAAGGATACGACGATACGCCAGCCCTCGACTCCTAGACAGGTCTCCCCATCCTCTCCATTGACGTCGGAGTAGATCGCCATTGGAGAACGAAAGAAGCTGGGAGAAATTATTCCTCTGCAACGTCGTCGCTTCCGCATCGCCGGCGCCGCAGATGAGCCATGCTCCTCCGGCAAAACCTAACTCCACCGCCGTGCATCGGCGGGGAGCAAATCCTAGACCTAAAAGGACTCGATCTACCAAAAGAACGGACCCCCGCTCTCCTCACCACCGGCTAGGAGGCCGGGGGCGAGGGAGAACGGGGGCCGGAGGTGAGCGGAGGCGGCGCGCAGGCACCGGCGGCGGGCGGTTCCGCCCGTGTCGCCCAGGGCGACGCGGGGGACGGGGGCTGCGGCGCAACTCCTGTTTTCGAAGAAGAGAGCTTTTTTGGTTTGGAGGATGGTTTTGCTGGCTAGGATTGACATGTTGGCAGCCATACATGGAAGGTTCGATTACAATCGGATTGGCCCCTCCCCTCCCATGTCTCTCCCCTGCGATCCCATGTGTCTTCGCTGTTTTTGTTGCTGTATCATTGTTTTGCGCCGGCGGGAATAATGCCCAGGCGAAGGCAACAAGCAGATCAACATGGCAATCAACGAGAAGACAGCCAGGATGTTTCCTTAGCCATGCAATTTTGTCAAAAACAGTCACATAGATGGCAACGTAGACATAGACATAATTTCCATAACACAATCTGACGATTGAGACAGATAAGATTGCTAGTAAGCAATGCTGATAGGTGCAGCATCCTTTAGATGAGGGTGCAATGCTTCTGACAAATACTCTAGTGAGCCATCTAATTGATTTCACCTGTGGACACCATCTTCTGAAATTCACTAGCATACCTGTGTTACAAAATTAATTTCAAATTATCAGGTGGATGAATGATTACTCCAGACTATAGAAAACAAATCCCAATAACTTCTGTGGTCCGAGGGAACTGGATATATATGAACAGCGGGCTGGGCACCGAAGGAACTAGATAGATATGGAGCAATATAGGTAAAATTGACATGGGAGAGATCGAGGTTCCATGTGGGTCTACCGATGTGGCAATTGTAGTTAGCAAAACCGACCTCTAAAACCACCAAAACAGCAAACCAGTTTCAATTATGTGTTAAAAGGTATGTTTCGATCTGGTTTAGAAAAAATAGGGGGTTAAATAGACCATTTAATACTTGAAGGGAGTAAATTGGACTTTTTCCTTTGATTTATGGCTCGTAGGATGAAGGTTAATGAGCGCAGGAGAAAGGAATAGTATAACATTGGCTTCATGGACCCCAATGTTATACACAAGGAGAAAGTAAAGAAACGTCCAAATTGGACTACGAACATTATACTCAACGCCTTTGATAGGAAGAATATATGTCCATTCATTATTTTGCCGTACACCATTAAGTGAGTTCTTCACCTTTTTTTAATCCTTTAGTTAATAATAAATACTAAATATAATCAACATTGCCTCTCTATATGTATATGTACATAGAGATTCCATTGGATACTACTTAGTATCCAGGTTGATCAAGCCACAGTCACAGTGTATGACTACATGAGGAAATCATAAGAAGATTACCAAGACCTGATAGTCCTGCTTAATAGTGCATGGGCTCTCTTTCTAAAAAAACATGTAGGAGTAACCGACCACGCCAGCTATCTTTATATTAATACTACCAAAATGGTAAGAATATAATCCCCACTTTGATCTACTGTCATTTTCTAGTAATTCCTAGTATTTTCTAGGATTTCTTAGCAATTTATGCTATTTTACAGTAAGTTCTTAAAGTTTTGAGGAGTTTCTAGTAATTTCTGCTATTTTCTAGTAAAAGCATAAAAAGTACGCTTTGGACGTCAGATACTTTAGAGAGAAGGAAAAGGTTGACTTTTGATTCGTTGCTCAGATGGACCATTAGGTAGCAAGGATGATGCGCAGATCTGATCAAATGTAATCCGTTTTGAGTACCCATATGCATTCACTACTACAGAACTCTTCATCACAAACGGTTTATCATAAACGGCTACATGTCCCACCTGCCTTGGAACCGTTTGTGATGAGGTCCATCACAAACGGTTCGCAATACGAACCGTTTGTGATGGCCTGGAGGCACATCACAAACGGTTCCGAACAATAACCGTTTGTGATGCTGGTCCATCACAAACGGTTCGCAATACGAACCGTTTGTGATGGCCTGGAGGCACATCACAAACGGTTCCTAACAAGAACCGTTTGTGATGGACCAGCATCACAAACGGTTATTGTTCGGAACCGTTTGTGATGTCTCGTACAGTACAAAACCCCACTTCTCCCTCCCACTCTTCTTCTCCAACCCGACGCCCACCATTCCTTCCACCATTCTTGCGGCCATTTCTCACCGAATTGCTCAAGAAAGGTCACATTTTTTGAAGAAAGCTCTCCATCAACTTTTTTTGAGGTTGCTAACACTCAACTCTTCCAATTTGTAGCTTGTTTTAACCACTAAATTTGAAATTTGACATGAATATGATGGAGGGGCTCTTTCATCCTCTCTAGAGCTCATTTCTCATGAAATTCAATGGAGCAACTCGAATTTAGGTAGATCATTAATAGCTTGCTTGAGGACACATGATAGGCATTCTTCCATGATTCTTTAGCTAGAATTGTTGCAAAATTGAGTCAAATGTGATGAAATGTCTCTTTTTTTCCTCTAGGCCAATTTTCATCAATTTATTCATTGATTATTGAAATGGGTAGCTCTCATTCCATTCCAACAAGGTTAGTATCTAGCTTGCTTTGCTTACTTTCAATAAGCTTGAATGGTTGCAAAATTGAGACAAATGTGATGAAAGATCTCTTTTTTTCCTCTAGGCCATTTTTCATCAATTTATTCATGGATTATCGAAATGGTTAGCTCTCACTCCATTCCAACAAGGTTAGTATCTAGCTTGCTTTGCTTACTTTCTAGAAGCTTGAATGGTTGAAAATTGAGACAAATGTGATTAAAACTCTTTCTTTTGCCTCTAGGCCGTTTTTCATCAATTTCTTCATCAATTTTGTCCTCGGCTCCACTTGGTTCAATTTGGTACTCGGCTCAATTTGATCCACTCACTTGACTCAAGGTTTGTATGTAGCGGTGCGATTGATTTGCAAATAATTTGGCATTATTTTTTTATTGGAATATTGGTTTAATGATAAATCCATTTTGTTTGTAATAGATGGATAAACGAGGTTGGATGTACGTTGCCAGTTCAAATGACTCATTTGTCAAGGGGGTTGACTCATTTGTGAATGTTGCGAGGTCGTATCAAACAAGCGATGGATATCAATTTTGTCCGTGCGTTGATTGCAAAAACCAGAAGCAGTTTCAAAACGTCTAGCAGATCCGACTCCACTTGCTGCGTAGGGGTTTCATGGCAAACTACAGGGTTTGGAACAAGAATGGGGAGGAAGGTGAGAATGAAGCCACAGAACCAAATGTGGTTGAGAAATTGCAGAAAACGTTCCAAGAGGCCACACGTGGTGAGAATGAAGCCTCACAACCAAATGATACGGGAAATATCGACCATGGATCATTCATGGATAACTTTGCAGAGACATTAGCAGATGATGATATGGTGGATGGAATTGACCAGATGATACATGATGGTGAGCCAGAATGCCTTGATGCGAAGAATTTGAAGAAGTTAGAGCAGATGAGGCAGGATGCCAAAACTCCTTTGTACCATGGCTGCAGCATGTCCAAGCTTGAAGCTGACCTGTCTCTTATACACATCTAGATGTGTATAAGAGACAGCTCCAATGATGTACACTGACGCTAGATGGTTGAACAAAAGCAAGAAGATGGTCTACATGGGGCATCGTAGGTTCCTTCGTCGAGACCACCCATATCGTTGGAACAAGAAATCCTTTGATGGTACAATTGATAACCGCTTGCCTCCGACGTACCGCAATGGGAGTGAGATATACAAAATAGTGAGCAAAGTTGAAGTGGTTTTTGGAAAGGGAAAAGGAAGTGTACACGCACCAACCGGTTCCATATGGAAAAAGAACTCTTTGTTTTGGAGACTTCCTTATTGGAAAATCTTGACTGTCCGGCACGCATTGGATGGCATGCACCTAACTAAAAATGTGGCTGAGAGCACACTCGGCACGTTAATGGAGGCCAAGTGGAAAGGAAAAGACTCCTTCGAAGCTCGACAGGACTTAGAAGAGATGGGTGTCAGGCCAGAACTACACCCTATTATACAACCTGATGGGAAGAAGAAACTTCCGGTTGCTGCGTGGACACTGGGTGACAAAGAGAAAAAGAAGATTTGTAAATTCTTTGATGAACTTAAAGTGCCAACCGGATACCCTTCCAACTTAGAAGGCTAGTGAACAAAAAAAGAGACAAAATTCAACATGAGCTGCTTGAAGGCCCACGACTGTCATGTTATCATGACCCAACTGCTTCCAGTTGCTCTAAGGGGTGTGCTCCCAACTAAGGTTCGAGATCCTCTCATAAAGTTGTGCTCTTTCTTCAATGCAATCTCGCATAAGGTCATAGATACGACCACGCTAGACAAGCTTCAAGAAAACCTGATCCATGCTATAACTAGGCTCGAGATGCATTTCCCACCAACATTTTTTGATATGTCGGTGCATCTGCTTACTCACTTGGTCGCACAGATAAAATCCCTTGGACCAATGTTTCTGCATCAGATGTTTCCTTCCGAGAGGTTAATGAGTGTTCTTCGGAAGTATGTTAGAAACAGATTTAGACCAGAGGGTTGCATGGCTGCTGGATGGGAGATAGAGGAGACGGTTGAGTTTTGCACGTACTATTTGGATCTAAAACCTGTTGGTGTCCCTGTATCACGTCATGAGGGAAGGCTAAGTGGGAGAGGAACGATCGGCCGACAGCGGGTACTTGTCAAAGACATTGATGCTTTCAGGCAAGCACATTACACTGTTCTACAACAAGCGTCCGTAGTTGCCCCATATATCAATATGCACGGTAAAGAACTACATGACCAGAACAGTGGACGGTCAGGATCTTGGGTCCAGAAAAGACATAGAGAAACCTTTGCAGACTGGTTGAGATTAAAATTGTGTGGCGCTGAAACTGGGAGTAGTGAGCTCGATTTGTTGGTCATCGGACCATACAGTACAGTGACCACGTTCCAAGGATATGACATAAATGCATACACATTCTACACGAGAAAGCAAGATGAAAAGAGTGTCAACCAAAATAGCGGCGTTCGTATTGATGCTTACGACATCAATCAACGGATTCAGTCATATTATGGTTTTGTTGAAGAGATATGGGAGCTAGATTACGGGCCACGATTGAAGATCCCTCTATTCCGGTGCCAGTGGGTCAGACTTCCCAAGGGGGTCTTCGAGGACAAGTACGGAATGACTGTCATCGATCTAAAGGAGACGAACCATTTGTTTGGGCCAAGGATGTAGTGCAAGTCTTCTATGCAACGGACCTCGCTCATCAATGAAAGCACGTCGTCCTCCAGGGAAAAAGGAAGATCGTCGGTGTTGAAGATAGAACCGAGGAAGAAGGGAACGGCTCGACATGCCTCCGCTTGGCCCGGATGTTCGACCTTCCTGTGTTTGAAGAACAAGATGGCGATGAACCGGCATACGTGCGGCTTGATCACGATGAGGCAATCATTGTCAATGAATAATTGATACGTGTATCATGTAATATCTATAACTAGCTAGTTCTATATGCACTACTTTATTTTTCTATGAATTTTCTATGAATTATATGAGTTATATGAATTTTCTATGAGTTATATGAATTATCTGAATTTTCTATGAATTTTTCCATATCTTGTACTTAATTATATGAATTTTCTATCAATTATATGGATTTTCTCTGAATTATATGGATTTTGCAATGAATTATATAAAATCTTGATATCAAAAATTAAATTGTCGGTGGCTGCATGCAGCAATGATTGTGGACCAATCACAAACGGTTCTTAACAGGAACCGTTTGTGATGTGAACTGTCACAAATGGTTCTGGTTATCACAAACGTTTCTGAACCAGAACCGTTTGTGATATGCATTAACGCCAAATCTTTTGATTAATGTGGGCCGATGTGTTCCCTGGATGTCTCCTCTCGTTCGTTCATAAATAGCAGCGTCTCCCGGCAAATCTCTCGCAGTCTCTCGCGCTCTGGTTCCTCTCTTTCTTTCGATCTCGTTGCTCCCGCTCTCTCGCTCTCTCGCTCTGGTTGTCACTCATCTACACACCTGGCTCTCCTCTTACAGGCGGGCGCGGCCACGCCCACAAGGCAAGACCGGCTGCACGGCAACACGCAGGTATAATATATACGTAGACATATTCTTCATGATATATATTTTAGCAGATTAAGGTTATTAGAGTTGTTTTATTTTTCATAAAAGTTATATATGATTTTTTCTGATAGTTTTAAGTAAATGATATAGTTTACATATGAAGATAACGCTATAATAATATAGAAATATTAATAGAAAATCTTGATATTTAAGTAGGCCTGTAAGTTGGAGAGCCAGGTAAGTAGATGATGGTGGCTGAACATGCCGGAGACATGCCCGGTGTGGTCACAAAATTACCTGATGAGTACAAATAACATGGCTTCACCAAGGATATCGATAATACAGGAACAACAGTAACCATCTGATCATGAAGCTCAATCGCATCGATCGGATGGTTACTTGTTGTTCTTGTTGTATCGACATCCTTTAAACACTTGAATTAATGATGCCACCAAGTCAACATGGATTTATGGATTTGTTTATTAATTCTAGATAATTTATCAGGAAAATAATGTCGAGAGATCGCCAAAGAGCTAGACGTGGTGGACTCAACATGCACGATGTTTTGCCGTCCCTTCCCCCGCCACCGCCAGCCCATATGTCTCTTGTATATATAGGACACACTGTATTCTGGCCGCCTACACATAGAGTATGGTTTGGGATTACGCTAACTATAGGTCACTGGTACCATATGATGTATTTAATGTTGATATATTCTTAATGTTGATTATTATGTCATAATGTTGATATATTCTTAATTAATATGTGAAACAGGATATTAATGTAATGCAATGGTTCAACGATGTAATACATCACATCAGTGGCACCCGTCCTTTGGTAGTGAGACATGACAGCAGCCTATACAATGGGATGTATGTGGTTTCTCTTGCAGTCCACGAGCGTTCCTTGCGCGACCCGAATCCTGGTGATACAGTTATTTTTAACGTCCAATCTGGAGCATACCAGCAGGAATATGTTGCTGCATGCGATGTCATGAGGAGGGCAGTGGAACAGTTGGAAATTCATACGGGCCGTTGTATTCCAGACTATAGTTTCTTGAAGATGAAGGCTCGCGAGCTCAATGAGCCAGACGTTAGACAAGTTCCAAAAAGGATGTGGCCTCTTTATGAAACGGAATTCGTAAGTTAATATTTCTTTAATTTTTTATTGCAAATCATGCCTTTGCTTACATATGTATTTATATCTTTCTACATATGTCTCTTGTATATATATAGGACACACTGTATTCTGGCCGCCTACACATAGAGTATGGTTTGGGAGAAGTGTTGCGTCAGATTATGCCACCTCTGGGATACTCATTCGTTGCACCGCACGACAGTCGAGTACAAGGTGGTTTTCAATCTTCAGTAACGTTGACGTCAAGGCAAGGCATGTTGAAAATATACAGTGAGACCTGTGATGCACCATATAAGGCAAAAGATAGTGCATTGATATATGCACTAGACTATGTGGACAGATTTATAGGGCTCGACATCAGGGACTCATTTCATACCACCTACCTTGCAATGAGACATGGGGGATATCCTTAATTATTATGTATTTAATCATGTGTGTGTTACCGGAATAATATTCTAGGACCGCAAAAATGTGCGTGTGATGCGTGTAATGCTCTAAGACTGCAAAAATGTGTGTGTTATCGGAATAATTATTGAATTAAATAATATGTGATTTCGCGCCACGGAATGAATCAAAGTACCCAGGCAGTCCCCACCGACAACATCTTCCATTAATGCAATTCTCGCAGCTCCCCGGACCGGCCGGCGCGCGCGGCCCGGCCACGGCCAGCCACGGCCGGCCACGGCAAGCCACGGCCAGGGATGCGAGCCAAGGCCAGGCCATCACAAACGGTTGGCTCCAGAACCGTTTGTGATGGCCATGGGATATATAGCGGGCCGCTGCCCCCACCCCAAATTTCAAGTCCGCGCGCGCCCTTCGCTCGCACGCTCGCCGCCAGCTCCGCCGCCACGCCGCTAGGCGCCGCTCCGCTCCCGCTCCGCCGCCAGGCCGCTCGCCGCTGCCCCGGCGCCCCTGCTCCGGCGCCCCTGCTTCCGGCGCGCGTCCCTGCCTGCGGCGGCGACCCGACCCTGCCCGGCGCGTCCCTGCCCGGCGCGCCCCTACCCGCGGCGGCCTCCTGCGGCATCCCTGCCCCCGGCGCCCCTGCCCCGGCGTCCTCTCCGCGGCGCCCCTGCCTGCGCTGTCGCCCGCCTCCGACCCCGACCCCGACCCAACTCCGGCGAAGGGGTAAGTACCCAGCACCTTCTCCCCTCTCCAAATCCGGCGAAGAACGGCCGGCTATCGCCGCCGGCGAGGCCCATGGCCGCTGGAGGACCTGTCTGTAACGATTGATTTAGTTTTAGGGTGTTTTTCGTGATCTAGGGGCCTCTGCGTAATTTCTGAAACTTGTTTCGAGGGCCTGTCTGTAAATAAATCTTTAGGGTATTAGCAGAAACTTCAAAAAATCATTAAAAACATAGAAAAATCAGAAAAATGCAAACCCAATTTTGTTGGATTCCTTGTAAAGAGATCTACCTTTTCTATAAAGGTTGTATGTGTAGTTTTAGAATGTTAAATCAATCTGAGTTTTAGCAAAAGTTGACATGATGTTTATGAGTACATATTGAGTTATTATTTATGAACTATTTATGCTAGGCTAAGCTTAATGCTTTTTATAGCACATTAAATAAAATTTTCTGTAAGCACAAATTTTAGGAATTATTTGATATGTGTTTAATAAATATAACTTATAGGAGAAAGTTGAGACCAATACGTTTAATAAATATATAAATGATCTTACGCTAACTATAGGTCAAATTACTCATAAACTAATATTTGTGTAGCTACAATGGGTCGTTTCTCACGAATCAAGACCCGTCGTGCCCAACCCGCCACCGATGACGTGGCCAATCAAGGTGCCGATGGATCAGGGCCCGAATACCATGCAGATGGAAGCCCGACCCAATTCCTCAACCTCGCCGCCGGCGATGAGCAAGCAGTTCGCAACGAAGCCGCCGGCGATGAGCAAGCAGTTGACAATGAAGCCAGCTCATCAGGGAAAGCAAAGACCAAGCGAGGGCCAAGCAAGATGCCGGAAGGCCGAACTGTAATCCTCGAGGTCAATGAAAATGGAGAGCCTACAGATCCTATTGAGGCCCAGGGGCCCTACAAGACGGCCATCGGCAAAATAGTGAGGCAGAATATTCCCATCAAGTGGAGGTGGGGGAGGAATAAAAAAAGCCCCAATGGCAAGTTCCGGATGCGACCAAGGAGATATGCTGGACCAAGTTGAAAGAAAAGTTCTCCTTCCCTCCTGATACGGAGAACATGATGAAGAAAAAAGCATTGCAAATAATGGCAACACGTTTTCAATATTACAAGGATACACTATACAAAGACCATGTCCTGCAAGGAACTGATCCAGATTTCTCAGAATGCGCAATTCAGCAACCTTTTTGGAGAGATTTTGTGGATTACAAGCTCTCTGAAGAAAGCCAAAAAGGCTAGCGACAGAAATACTTAGATCGCAAAGAAAAACATACACCCACATACCACAGGATCTCGTGGGTACGTAAGGAAGATACCCGAGTGGGAGAAGCAGGCTGATGAGCTGGAAAGCAGTGGTGTTGAGTTGCAGACAGCAAACTGGGAGCAAAGGTCTGTGACTTGGGCTCTAGGGCACGGGGTATATCCTTAATTATTATGTATTTGATCATGTGTGTGTAATCGGAATAATCATACTGTGGATTGAGTTTACTCATCTATTTCAGTTGTACCAACAAGACTACCTCGATGTCAGCATCGGCTTCCTTTGGTGCTTGTAAGTATCGTAACTAAATCTCTTCCGTTCTTTTGTTGACAACATAAACTCTCATAACTTGATCTTTCTGTAGGATGGAGGTCCAAACTTTTAGGCAAAGAGGGATATGCAAAGAAAGCTCAGATTCAGGCAGACTACGAGAGGCTTTTGCAACAGGTCCGTGACGAAATGCAGGAAGCAAATGATAAGCTGCGTGAAGAGTTTCAATTGAGCCAGCGTGGGCCTGTTGCAGCATTAGATGGTGGCTCAGCTCTCCCTAGCCCAATGGTGCATCGGAGCAGCTGCGGTAGTAACGTGCATCCCCATCCCATCGTAGAAGATCCCAAGTTGAGATTTCCAGTGGATGATATCACGGAACCTCGAAGTTGCAAGTTATATGCGATGTTAGGGTTAATTAAGACCAAGGTGGCCATTGGTCAAGCTCTGCCTACTAAGGAACGAGAGGTGTTGCATTGCCGTGAATTGCCCGTTGGCTTTGCACGAGTCACACTTTATGCACTAGTCAAAAAGCGGTACGGCAGAGTGGAGCTGGAAATTCCGGCGGAGGATGACGCCGTACGGTTGAGAGATAACCTTGGTTGCATTGTCGGGTGGCGCAAACGCTTTATATCCTTTGGCGAATCTGATTCGGAGTCAGATGACGAGGGCGACATCAATGATCCTAGCAAACATTCTAGGCAACCAAGTCCGCCTTCTAGGGAACCAAGTCCGTCTCCTAGGCAACAAAGTCTGCCTCCTATGGAACCAAGTCCGCCTCCTAGGGACCCAACGACACCTAAGACGTAGTAGCGGCGACAAGCCGCTTCAAGCCCGCCTCAGAGAAAGTTGAAGAAAAAACCGGTGAGTGGAAGCATAACATCCCTCCTCCCTGCTAAGGAGGATGTAGTGGTACCCCAATCTGCAATTGATCATTTTACCAAGATGGCATTGGTAAAACATACAGGAAATAACAAACAGCGCAAGTCAGAATTTGAGCGTATAACGTCCAAAAGGGCGACACGTTCCTTCAGCAAGGAAGCGCTCCTACAATCCGCTGCGGAAAGAGAGGAAGCAGCTAGGTAGAAATTCCTAGAAGAAACCGGTCTCTCAACACAAGACCTTCATATGTTGCAACAAGACACCCCAGAAGTGGATATGCCATTCGCGCCTCTCGCGCCACCAAAATGGCCGTTTGTGTTGGGGAACGACCTGGTTTGCCTAGAGGATATCCCTAATCTACCAACGAGGTTGAGGCAACTAAATCAATGGTACAAAACTCAAGGGGGTTCTGAACAATTTGGGGTCAGGTACCCAATCGAATGGTTTGGCAAGAACGACGAGAAAGAAACTCATACCATACTGTGGATTGAGTTTACTCATCTATTTCAGTTGTACCAACAAGACTACCTCGATGTCAGCATCGTCTTCCTTTGGTGCTTGTAAGTATCGTAACTAAATCTCTTCCGTTCTTTTGTTGACAACATAAACTCTCATAACTTGATCTTTCTGTAGGATGGAGGCCCAAACTTTTAGGCGAAGAGGGATATGCAAAGATGTAGCCTTCTTGGACCCGTGTGCGGTAAATGAATCGTCCTTGCATAACCCTGACACACACCGTTATCTGTACACTGCTTTTTGCGCGCTGAAAGAGAAAGAACGCATAATTCTACCGTACAACTGCTCGTAAGTGTGTTCCTAGTTACATGCATCTATACAATAACATGAATCATTTTTCTATTTTCTAACATGTGTGAAATGTTTACAGGATGCATTTTGTTGTCTTGGAAATCTCCCTTCTAAATAGCCACATAACGGTTCTCGACTCATTAAGAAGGCCTCAGGAACTCATCCAGCCACTGCTCGAAGTGCTTGACACGTAAGTATTTAATGTTGTGTTGGTTCGTTGTATCGAGTCGTATTATGTTTTATTTCATCAACCCACCCTCAATTACTATTTAATGTTGTTTAGGATATTCGCAATGTACTGTAAAAAGCACCCGGGGATGTTTAGACCTTATCAGAAAAGGTTCACCGTAGATGATGCTAAGTGGATTAAAAGACAGCGGCCGGGTACCTGCACATGCGGGTTCTATGCGATGCACTACATCCACCAATACAGCGGAGATGACTTTTCCGCATTAGAAGAAATGGTTCGTACTAATCTAGCAATCTAATCATGACTTTTGCTTTATGAAAACCACATGCTAATGCATTCCCCTCGGGGATGTTTAGACCTTATCGGAAAAGGTTCACCGTAGATGATGCTAAGTGGATTAAAAGACAGCGGCCGGGTACCTGCATATGCGGGTTCTATGCGATGTACTACATCCACCAATACAACGGAGATGACTTTTCGGCATTAGAACAAATGGTTCGTACTAATCTACCAATCTAATCATGACCTTTGCTTTCTGAAATTTATTTTGAAACCATATGCTAATGCATTTCTTTGATTCTAATGCAATTTATGCAGGAAAAAGAACTAGGTGCTGAGGAGATGCTTGCAGGAGAGATACTAGCACTCCAAGAACAACTAGCTGGGTTCATTATGGATGAAATTGTGAGCGAATAAGGCGAGTTTAACATTATGAAGGTGTAAGACACATGGATACGTAGAACATTTAGATTCGTTGGACTTGTAATAAGTTTCAAATTTGGTTTAAGTTCAAAACTTGTCAAATATTATTGATTTGTGATTATGATATGAATATATGATATCTTTGAGCTCTATATGTGCCTGTGATGTGTATATGTGCTGTATGTGTGATTGTGATGTGTATATGGGCTGTATATGTGCTGTATACGTGCTGTATATAAAAATAAAAAAAAAGAAAATTACAAACAGTTGATGCCACAAGCCGTTTGTGATGCTGCAGACATCACAAACGGCTTGTGCGTGGCCCCAATCGTTTGTGATATCCTCAGCATCACAAACGGTTGGGGCCACGAACAGTTTGTGATGCTCAGGGCATCACAAACGGTTGCGGCCAGAAACCGTTTGTGATGCCCCGAGCATCACAAACGGCATATCACAAACGATT
The DNA here is from genome assembly GCA_900205405.1 of Echinochloa crus-galli. Classification (NCBI taxonomy): domain Eukaryota; kingdom Viridiplantae; phylum Streptophyta; class Magnoliopsida; order Poales; family Poaceae; genus Echinochloa; species Echinochloa crus-galli. Next base: position 727,173 of record OAMR01000276.1, on the reverse strand, counting down.
TTGAGAACCGTTTGGGCGGTTCCCAATCTTTTGTGATCCAGGGTTCTGGAGTAGTGATTATTTTGGTTTTAGGATCAGAGTTATGTTTTTTCATTGAAAGTTAATTGGTGTGCTACAGTAATACCGTGAATAGTAACCCCATCCGGTTCTTTCTTCTGTTCCCTAAAACTAGCGCACCTTTCTGGCTTGGCCTCTACTGCTCTCCTTAATATTTGGCGTAGAGATCACGAGAGGAAAAGAGAAGAGAAGAGAAGAAACGAAAAGAAGGGAAGGGGAGAGGAGGGCTGTGCAACCCTAGGCCTTTGGGAGAGTTTTAGGGCCTTTGAGATGGTTTTGATCTATTTCCGCTGTTCTTGGATGAGTTTTAGGGCTGGAATTAGATTTGTTCCATTGGATTAGTGGGGGAAATAGTGTTTGATTTCGTCATCAGCCTTTGCATAGAGACAGATCGGATAGTTTCTGTTCCTCGTCATTTTAGCCCATGTTATTGGCCGAATTAAATTTCGTGTATATTGAAGGTGTTGTAGAGAACTCAGAGGCCTTTCTATGAGGTATTAGATCATATTTATCGGACGTTTAGGTTAGGAGATATGTCAGATTTAAGACGACAGTTTTGTTCTGACAAGTTTCTGGACAGTAGTAGATCTATTCCACTTTCAACCACCTAAAATGCCGATTCAGTTGTTCCAATGAATACCAAAGTTATAGTGGATTTTATAGGCTTTCCAGATTGGTAAAGAACTTAATTTTTGGTTGGATAGATATCAAGTTATAAGCTTCTGAATTGGGCTGTCAGTTTTATTGACAGAATTCAACACTCAGACTTCCTACCAATATTAGGCTATGTTATCGATATTTCCTGCAAAGGTCCATATGATAAAAGTTGTGAAGGATACAGTTACACATATTCTGGTAAAGTTATAATTTTTGGACAAGTGGTTTAGTAGATATCAATATTTTACCCATGGCTGTCAGAATTACAAGCAGATTTCTTTGTCTGGATTGTACTGAAGATTAATGAGGTTTACATTCAGAACAAAAATAGTAGACTAGTGAATGTTGTAAGGCTTGATCTATAGTTTTTGAAAATGTATTTATTTGCTATCATTGCTTTCGTTGAACAAAAAAGAGAAACAACATTGCTGCTGTTAATCCAACACGTGTTTGCTGTTTTGGGTCATATGTGGGGAGCGGGTGTAGGAACGCGTTGATTCATGTTTATTTATTCTTGTATACTTGTGTTGGTGCTGAGTTATGTTGTGTTCAGGTGGTGCAACTTTGAATCGTGTTTAGCCCACCTTCTTGGTCGTCAAAGGAGGCAAGTAAATGTAGCGGTTGTATGCTACAACTTTACTGGTTATTTATTCTACCTACACTCTTAAAATTCAGAACCGTAACCAAAGCAACATGTTTGGTTATTCTTTAATGGTTCTATTATGTGGTTATATGGTATTATTGTGGCTTGCTTCTTTCATCTTGAGATAAGTGGAATGTGTATGTATGCGGATGTAGATTGCATATGTGGAAAAGTATATTTGTGGATGCACCATATCATTACATCATAATGCATTGCATATCATTCATGGATGTCATGGTCTTATGGACGCGACCGTACCGGTACAGCATCGTACGTTGCCTGAGGAGGGGTACGATGCAACTTCATACCTTGTGGGGTATGAAGGCATTGGACATGGCATATGCATTGCATTTGTAGTCATTGAGGGATTATATATTGCAATATTGTACGTTTTGATGTGAAAGTGGATATGAATATATTCTCCTTATGAAGTTCATCAGCGGTTGTGGTTTTGTTTATTTTCTTTCTTGAGGAGTTTTGTCTCTATTATAATGTCTCTATATTAAATTGACGCTAAATGAATTTATAGTTTAAATAACTTGCAAAGTAGTTTGCTTGGTGCGATTTATTCTCACACCCTTTTACCCTCTACAGGTGTTTGAGTGGATTCGTTGCTTGAAGCAACGGGATTAGCTGCACATCATCACATCATTATCCACTCGTTGCTTTAATAATAATAATGATACTTTTCTCTTCTTCTGAAGCTTTTGTAAACCTTTGTGGTGACCCTATGTGGTTTTGTTTAAAGAGTTTGGAAGATCTTTCCTAGTTGTTTATGTTGTTGCGTCCTCGTTTTACTCTAGTTTTTTGTGGTTGTTGCTGAGTTTTCAAACTCCAGCTTGTTGGAAGTGGCTTTTAGTGACATTTCAGGCTACGCGGTGCCTCGGGTGTTACACCGGAGATCGAAGGTGGTTCTCAAGCCTCACCATGGTGATGACGAGGCAGTACATCACTTTCGGGGATAACGGTAAGGGTAGAGTGCTCTCAGAGAGCCATATTTAGGTGAGCGAGAAGTTTGTGTTGAAGCGTGTTGCTCTCGTCTAGTCGCTTCGCTTTAATTTGCTTTCGGTTTCTTAGTCGCTTGATGAGGCTTTTGAGGTTCGCTTTGTGGCTAGTGCTTCTCGGATTCTTGCTTCTCGAGGTGACCTTATATGTATGATCATTCCCGAGGGTCAGATTTTCTGGGCTGACTTCTCGAGGTCTTTTGGTCTCACTCGTTGTCTTGTGGCTGGTTCCTCTTCCGAGCTTTTGAGGTGGCATAGGAGGTTGGGTCATTTGAGTTTTGATCTGCTCTCTCGTTTGAGCAGTCTTGACCTTATCCGAGGATTACCCAAGCTTCGGCTTGAGAAGGATTTCATGTGTGCACCTTGTAGGCACGAGAAAAGGTCGCTACTTCCCAGTGACCTTTGACTCAGGGTATGACTGAGCATTCAGGGGAACTTTTACATATGGATTTGGTTGGTCCAGCTCGCGTTCACTCAGTCGGTGGAAAGTGATATGTCCTTGTTGTTGTTGACAACTATTCTCGCTATGCTTGGGTGTTTTTCTGGGCGGCTAAGGATGAGGCTTTTGGTTTTATTCGAGATTTGATCTTGAGGTTGAAGAATGAGCGTAATGGATAATTGGATATGTCATACGAGCTATACACAGTGACACTAGCACGGAGTTTAAGAACTCTCATTTTGAGGCCTTTTGCAGTGATCTTGGTCTTGAGCATCAGTTTTTCTCGCGTTATATTGCTTGTCAGAATGGTGTTGGTGAAAGGAAAAACTGCACCATTTGTGAGATGGCCTGGACGATGCTCGATGAGCACAAGACTCCTAGGAGGTTTTCGGCCGAGGCGGTGAGCACAATGTGCTATGTGTCTAATCGGATTTTCCATCGTGCATTCAAGAAAAAGACTTGCTACGAGCTCTTTCATGGGAGATCTCCCAAGGTAAGTCACTTTCGAGTTGTCGATTGCAAGTGCTTTATTGTCAAGAAGGGTAATCTAGATAAGTTTGAGTCTCGGTCTCTAGATGGTATTCTCCTTGATTATGCTAATCACTCTAGAGCATATCCTAAGCTCAATCTTGCTACTAACCAAATCATGGAGAGACTTGCGAAGTAACATTCAATGAGACGATTATGTGTAGCTCTACTATCTTTGAGTGTGCAGGTGATGAGGAGATGGGACTAACAATCTTTGAGGACGAGGATTGAGATGGTAAAGATGATGATGGAGATGGTGTTCCTCCTAAGATGCCAACGAGTACCACTACAGACTTGGAGTACCGGAGCATGATCGGCTCCATCATCTACTTGATAGCTACGAGGCCAGACATGCAGTTCAACGTTAGTCTGTGCCCTCGTTTTAAGGCTTCACCGAGAATTTCACATCGTTAGGCAGTCAAGAGTGTTATGGTACTTGGATATTTTGGGGTAACTAGGCCTTATGCTTTGCCAAGAGCTTGAGAGATTGAGGGAGACTAGATTCTTTGGGGGATTTTGGGAATATTACTTCTTCATTGATTGCTTCATAGGAGATACAATCCCATCCTTATATAGATGAGAAGACTTGACCCTAAACACTAGAATCCCAATCCGGCACTAATACTTATCTATCTTATTCCTTTCCTAACAAACCTAATCCATCTAATCTAATTTGACGGGTACTGTTCACGCGGTACTGTTCCTGTCTCTTATACACATCTAGATGCCCATGACAAGGGCAAGAAGGGTAATCTAGATAAGTTTGAGTCTCGGTCTCTAGATGGTATTCTCCTTGATTATGCTAATCACTCTAGAGCATATCCTAAGCTCAATCTTGCTACTAACCAAATCATGGAGAGACTTGCGAAGTAACATTCAATGAGACGATTATGTGTAGCTCTACTATCTTTGAGTGTGCAGGTGATGAGGAGATGGGACTAACAATCTTTGAGGACGAGGATTGAGATGGTAAAGATGATGATGGAGATGGTGTTCCTCCTAAGATGCCAACGAGTACCACTACAGACTTGGAGTACCGGAGCATGATCGGCTCCATCATCTACTTGATAGCTACGAGGCCAGACATGCAGTTCAACGTTAGTCTGTGCCCTCGTTTTAAGGCTTCACCGAGAATTTCACATCGTTAGGCAGTCAAGAGTGTTATGGTACTTGGATATTTTGGGGTAACTAGGCCTTATGCTTTGCCAAGAGCTTGAGAGATTGAGGGAGACTAGATTCTTTGGGGGATTTTGGGAATATTACTTCTTCATTGATTGCTTCATAGGAGATACAATCCCATCCTTATATAGATGAGAAGACTTGACCCTAAACACTAGAATCCCAATCCGGCACTAATACTTATCTATCTTATTCCTTTCCTAACAAACCTAATCCATCTAATCTAATTTGACGGGTACTGTTCACGCGGTACTGTTCCGCGTGGCCCTTGGGCTGGCTCTGCCTGCCATCTCGGTGGCAGCCTGCTGGCTGCCCATGACAAGGGGATATTCAGGTATTTGAAATATACTCCTGATTTGGGTCTTTGGTATTCTGCCTCCTCGACACTGAGTCTTCAGATTTTTCGATGATGATTTTGCTGGGTGTTGTTTGGACCGCAAGTCTACCTTAGTTTCTTGGGTTTTCTTTGGTTTCTTGGTCTTCTCAGAAGCAGTCTAGCATTGCACAATCCACCACAGAAGCCGAGTATGTTGCAACAGCTAGCTGTTGTTCCCAGCTCCTATGGATCATGTACACTATGAGTGATTTTGGCTTGAGCTTTTCCCATGTTCCACTTCTATGTGATAGAAACAGCGCCATAAGCAAAGCAAAAAATCCAGTACTTCATTCCAAAACCATACACAAAGAAGTGAGGTATCATTTTTTGAGGGATCATGTTAAGAAAAGCCACATAGAGCTATCCAATGTTTCCACCCAAGACAGCTAGCTGACATTTTCAATAAACCACTTGGCCAAGCAACCCTTGCCCGCTTGCAAGGAGAGCTTGGAGTTTGTTGTCCTTTTTAGTTGGTTCTTGGAGCTCTTTTTGTAGCATATGTATAGTGTTCTTGTATCATCTTTGTATCATATGTATCTCATGTAGATTGATATCTTTGTATGATATTGGCATCATGCACATTTCGCTTTTGTATTTGTGTGATATGCCTTGCGTTTGCCATACAGCTTGCATTGTGATATATCTAGGGGTTTGTTGATGTTCATATCTACTTTGATGCATTTTAGGATGAGCCTCTCCTATATGGATTGATTGGATTGATTACTACAACTTGCTACATTTCAGCTAGTGAACATGTTTGTAGTATCTTGGTGATGTTTAGCTAAGCTCTTCATTGCCTTGATGTATATTTATGATGAGCTTGCTAACTTTTTGGAAAGAAAAACTAAATTTGATTTCACACATGAGTACATGATTTTCCATGTTTTATTCAAGCCTAAATGTGTTTTCATACTTAGGTTATGCTTGGATATCTTTTTCTAGTTAATCGGGTCAAAGATCATTTTATCATTGTAAATGTTTAGCCCATAGCTTATCTTGTGGAGAGGCATAAGCTTCTTTTTGCCGCAAAGGCACCTCATGTACCATGCTTAAAATCAGAATAGAAGTGCTTATGCTTGAAAAATATGCTCTCTAAATTGTTGATCATGTCATTTATGCTTTTATGTACATATCTTGGGTGCTAAACCGTTGCATGATGTCTACCAAGAGAAGTATCATATTTTGGAAGTAGACACATGACTCGGTGGCTTTGACATGACATGAGGTAGATTTTGGACGTTTGCAATGATCTTTTGATAAGAATTGGTGACCTTGTATGACCTTTGAATGATCTAGTCCATTTTTGCTTGAATATGTCATGGTTAGGATTTTGCTCATGAGGTGATGTTTTTTTCACAAAAATTGTCTAATTGGAGCTTATAATTGGCCATATGCTTATACACCTATGTAATCTTGTTGGAAATGCTTGTATAGATCTTTTGCCTACATGTAATCTTGCTTGCTCATTTGCCTACATGTAGCATTTTATAGAGCTTATTGTATATTTGAGAAGCTCTAGATTGCTTTGTTCGCATTTTGCCTTGATTTATGCATTGGCAACAAGGGGAAGAGGTAAAGGGTGATAAAAATCTTGAGAAATGTTGCTTACTCTATTTAGAAACTTGATTAGAACAAGGGGGAGAAGTTTGTGCATTTTCTTTGCATTTTCAACTTTGGTCAGTTCTGTCTGGGCAAAACCGGTCAGACCGGTTTGGCGCTGAGTTTCTGAAGAAAAACAGTTCTTGCATGCACTTGTGCAGGGGGTGTATGCATTTGTGTAGGGGGAGCTCCTTTGGTTTGTTTGTGTTGTGCTTTGTAGTTTGCTGGTGGTGTTGAGCTCGTTTGCCTCTTCTTGAGGAGCCAGTTTGGTTGTGACCTTGTTGTGGCTTTGGTTGTTGCTTTGGGTCACTTGATCGGTTTTCGTGTTTTAGTCGTTTCTAGTTTCTCATTTTCAATCGATTTGTGCTATGTGTGTTGTCAATGCACTCATCAAGGGGGAGATTGATGACTATGTGTGCCCTAGGGACTGAGAGGATGATCGCTTCCTAGTGATGACTGATTAATAGTGTTGTGTGGATTGACGTTTGCCGTAGCTCAAGTACTGCAGATGTTGGATGCGGTTTGGTCTGTATTGCTGCAGGTGAAGAACAAGTGTGAAAGGTCTTTGTCGCAGCAGCCTCCCAAGAGTGGAGAGACAAGTAGGCTTGGTTCGAAGGGCCCGGTGGCCAATGGGATCAAGTGCGGTTCACATGGTGCAAGAACAAGCAAGGCAACATGGAAAAAGAAGATCAGAGCTGGTACATTGGGCGCGGCCGAGTCAATAAACGAGGCAAGACTGAGTAGATCGTTTGGGCGCCGGAGGTGAAAGGCTTGGCGTGTTGGAAGCTTGGCGTGGAGGCTGGACCAAGTACATGGGGTTTGTTAGTTTGGCCACAAAACCACCTCAGGAGGGTTTCTTAGTTTGGGCCTCAAAACCAAGTCCGAAGACCTAGCGTGGCAGAGCCGGTGTGACCGGTTGGGAGAACCGGTCTGACCGGTTTGCAGAACCGGGGTGACCGGTTTCAGTCCTGCGCGTCGGGAAGCTTCGAAGCGGACACACGGCATAACCGTGGAAGTTGCATTAGAGGGAAGCAACTCCAGATGGATGCGTGCTTACTCAGAGGAGAAAATATCTACAACTTCCAGTTTTTCCCTTGAGGGCGTGTATCTTCCAATTAATTTATTGGGGTAGTTGTGTCTTTCGTCGGTGGCTATATATACTCACCTTATTGGAGATAGCAGCAACCTTTTGGAACCCTAGATTATTTGCTCTTTGTTTTCCTAGGCTAGCCATGAGCTTCATTTTGTGAGGAAGAGAGGAGAGGACTTCTCCACTTCTATTTTCCTCCACTTTCAAGTGGGTTGGATGAAGGGGGGAGGTTAGCCTTTGTAAAGAAGATGATCTCGTAGTGTAAAGAAGACTCTTGGTGATGAATCCATGTGTTCTTGTCTCCTTCGTGTTTTTCCTTTTTCAGGATTTTCGGGTGATTTTTGGGGAGATTTTCGTTCATCGGATTTGAGGTCATTTCCTTGCGGGATTTTGTTGGGATTCAGTCATGGGTCTTTGTTCTCCAGTGACTTGGCCCCCTCAATCCTCGGGAAAAGACTTTAATTTGGTTGGATGAAGGGACATGACTTCTCCACTTCTATTTTCCTCCAATTTCAAGTGGATTGGATGAAGGGAGGAGGTTAGCCTTTGTAAATAAGATGATCTCGTAGTGTAATGAAGATTCTTGGTGGTGAATCCTTGTGTTCTTGTCTACTTCGCGTTTTTCCTTTTTGGGGATTTTCGGGTGATCTTCTGGGACTTTTGCATTCATCGGATTTTAGGCCATTTGCTTGCCGGATTTTGTTGGCGATTCACTCATGGGTCTTTGTTCTCTAGTGACTTGGCCCCCTCAATCCTCGGGAAATGCCTTTGATTTGGTGGATCTTCGTTGAACCCGAGCAAAAGGGTGTTCGTGTCTTTGATTCTCAATTCCTCTTGATTCGGTGTGTTTTGAGAGTTGATTTCGGAGCCATGACTAGTTCATGACGTATCCTACCTATCCCCAAAGTCTCACTTGAATCCATGGAGCGAATCGGGAGATCGGTTGAGGATAAGATCGAGTTCTTCTCGCGGGCAGACTTTTCTTGTGTCTGCCTAGCGAAACCGGTCATGCCGGTTTGGGAATCCAGTGTGACCGGTTTTGGTGTTGGAGCTATTTAGTGTTGTTCTTCTTGCCTCTAGCTATGTTGTGGACAAGTGTTGCCATAGCTGTTATTTTGGAGTGTTTAGAGCTCGTTTGTTCAGGCTGTCGTTCTGAGTTTGAGTTTCTGGACAAAACCGGTTTGTCCATCCTGTCTGACCGCTTTTGGTCTGGGTGCTGTACTGAGCTTCGAGTCGGGTTTCAGCTGTGGGTTGCTGGTTCAGTTGCTTGAAGACTTGTTCCTAGGTCCAGAAGTACTTCAGTGACTTCGTGGATTTGGCAAGGAAGTGACTTGGTCGCCCTCGGAAGTGATTTTAGGATATATGTAGAATTCACTCTTTTGAAAGAATTATAACGCAAATACATAAACAAAGATCATAAAAAATGATTACGTATAATGTAAGAATAATTCTGTAAGAATTACATAATGTTTCCAAAACATTATGTAAGACTTGTTCAAAACATTATGTAAGAATTATTTATTCTGTTTAGGACTTACTTTATCATCAAATACATAATATAAATATGACTTATATTTTCTGTATATTTGGATTAAAATTTTGAATAAAATGAATGCTTAAATTAACATTGTCGAAATAAATCAACAATAGACACTAATTTGGAATGGGATGTATAACGCAATCAAGTTTTCAAAAAGGAGAGAAGACAAGCTTCCTATCCCCCTCATGGCCCTGCAACTACCAAAATGATTACGTCTATCATTACATATTTTTTAATAAATTACGATGAGAAAGTAGTATATATACAACTAAGGTTCAATTACATTATTCGAATAGTATCAACATTACCGGGCAGTTCAGCATTTTTTGGACATTGGACCCGTCGGATACTATCCGAATGGCAGGACAATTATTAATTGTGACTCACGAGCTCTGTTGGGTATTGGTATATAGGTCCATCTGCAGAGGAAACAACACGTACGGGTCTGGTACGGTGTCTCTGTTGTGACCAGCCAGTGTGTGTGTTAGGTCATTAGGTGGCTTTTGATCAGTTGGGGCGACAATGGCCGTTGAGTTTTCATTGCTGGGGCCAAAGGTCGTGTGTATGATCAGCGTATGATCAGCCCAACGTAGGACGCCGATGATGCTCTCTTACAGAAAACACACATCGTTCAAAAAACAGGAGTGTATATTTTTTTACATAATGGATAATGTATTACCCGGCCTTGACTAAAACGGCTACGGCCAAACAAAAACAAGAAAATTACATCCCATCATGGGGTCTAGTAGTCCTACGCGACGACCAAGATCGCTATAACACATTTACAAGACCTTACAAAGAACTGAAAACGCTGGACACCAACCACCATTGATGCTTTTTCGAAGGCAACAGCACGAAGACTTGGTGCAGATACTGCTAACCAACATCCGAACTGTTACGCCATCCAATGCCTCCATTCGCCCTGTGCTGAATACCGAACATAGTGTCCACACGGGAGAACTGCCCGGTCTTGGCAAACAAGAACTTCGACGACGCACCTGCACTGCCGCCGCCGGTCTAGTGAAAGCAGGCTAATTTTTCACCCAGTTATTGATCAACCACGGGCGCAACAGGGGACGGTCTGGCCATCGACTTCAGCAGCGCCTTCAACAAGGTGTGTGTCACAAACACATCACAGTCACTGGTCCGGCACAACATGCCAGACAAGGATTTCCCCCAGATCGCCGCCACCACTGTCACCACAGTCGCCCTCACCTGAAGGACACCAGCATCTTCGCACAGCCACAGGACGCCGCCACGAGAAGACGCACTCCACTCCGGCCACCGTCGACGAACACCGCCACCCGGAGCAAGGTTCCGCCGGCAAAGGGACGGCACCAACCCGTGAGAAAGGCAGCTACACGACAGCTAGCGAAATCCGCTCAGATTGCCCCCGTGGGAGCGACGCGGAGTAATTAGTCATTGGATTTGTCCCTCCGTAACCTTCACGGACCTCGCCGGATCTGGCGCGAGCGGCCACGCCGCCGCCACCATCGCTGGCCTGCCCGGGAAGCAGACCTCGACCAGACTCGGCCAACGGCCACGGCCTGTCGCCGCGAGCCAGGGGGCAAGCCCCCAGATCCGCCACCCTGGAGGAGGCCCGTCGCCGCCCCGGCCTCCGGGCACCCAGGATCCGCGCCCACGGCCGCGCCGCGAGCTCTGAGGCCCGCACGCAGGCCGAGCCACAGCCGCCGGGCAGCCTCGCCATGCCCGGCCGAGCTCCAGCCGCCGGCGCACCTGCCGCCAGCCCCACTCGCGCGTACATTGCTCGTGAGCAGGCCTGCTGCCAGTGCCGCCTCCGCTGACCCCGGTGAAGAGCGCCACCGGACGCCGTCACCGCGCACCTGGCCGGGCCACAGATCCTCGTGTCCGTTGCAGCGAGCTGCCATCGCCTCACCTTCTCCGAGACACTGGTGTTACGACCTGGTGATAGAGGTCTTTTAGCACCGGTTGGTAAATACGACTCGTTGCTAAAGGGGGTGTCACATGCTACTTTAAAAGAAAAGCATCTTCTACCGTATCACAATGCTGTGTAGGTGAAATGAAAAGATTGGTACACGCGAGCCAAGAGGCCTTGAATTCGAATCACCGCATCAACTCACATATTTTATATTTTTTAGTGAATGGGCACCTTTAGCACGTAGCGGATGGGTATCAACGACTGGGAGCCTTTTCTACTAGTGTATCTTTGCCTCATATCTCGTTAAATGTCTTGAAATTAATAGAAGTGTACCATTTACGTTTTTCCTTGAGGGATTG
>OAMR01000276.1:678815-714948 GCA_900205405.1 Echinochloa crus-galli | reverse complement strand
AATTTAGCCTGCTTTCTCTAGACCGGCGGCGACAGTGCAGGTGCGTCGTCGAAGTTCTTGGTTGCCAAGACCGGGCAGTTCTCCCGTGTGGACACTATGTTCGGTATTCAGCACAGGGCGAATGGAGGCATTGGATGGCGTAACAGTTCGGATGGTGGTTAGCAGTATCTGCGCCAAGTCTTCGTGCTGTTGCCTTCGAAGAAGCATCAATGGTGGTTGGTGTCCAGCGTTTTCAGTTCTTTGTAAGGTCTTGTAAATGTGTTATAGCGATCTTGGTCGTCGCGTAGGACTACTAGACCCCATGATGGGATGTAATTTTCTTGTTTTTGTTTGGCCGTAGCCGTTTTAGTCAAGGCCGGGTAATACATTATCCATTATGTAAAAAAATATACACTCCTGTTTTTTGAACGATGTGTGTTTTCTGTAAGACTGTAAGAGCATCATCAGCGTCCTACGTTGGGCTGATCATACGCTGATCATACACACGACCTTTGGCCCCAGCAATGAAAACTCAACGGCCATTGTCGCCCCAACTGATCAAAAGCCACCAAACACACACACAGGCTGGTCACAACAGAGACACCGTACCAGACCCGTACGTGTTGTTTCCTCTGCAGATATGGACCTATATACCAACACCCAACAGGGCTCGTGAGTCACAATAAACAATTGTCCTGCCATTAGGATAGTATCAACAGACTCCGGGCCGACGGGTCCGAAGTCCAAAAAATGCTGAACCGCCCGGTACTGTTGATACTATATCCGAATAAGCATTTTTTGGACTTCGGACCCGTCGGCCCGGAGTCTGTTGATACTATATCCGAATAATATAATTGAGCCTCAGTTTTGTTGATGCTGCAAGAACTGTTTAGTTCTATATTACTTTCTCAACGTGTAATTTATTAAAAAATATGTAACGATATATGTAATCATTTTGGTAGTTGCAGGGCCATGAAGGGCATACGAAGCTTGTCTTCTCTCTTTTATGAAAATTTGATTGCGGTATACACCTCATTCCAAATTACTGTTCATTGTTGATTTGTTTCCACAATGTTAATTTAAGCATTCATTTTATTCAAAATTTTAAGCCAAATAAACGGAAAATATAAGCCATGCTTATATTATTTATTTGATGATAAAGTAAGTCCTAAAAAATAATTCTTACGTAATGTTTTGAACAAGTCGAGCGGTCCAACATTAAAAAAAGATCAACAACAAATAGTAATTTGGAGCGTAGATAGTATTTATGTAGGATGGGGACACAAATATTGTTAATATGTGAAACCCCAATATGAGATTAAAAGACTTCTAACACATTCCAATGGTTTAATTAACGTCACCAACCGTTTTTGAGTATAATTGGGTAACTACCAAGCTACTAAAACTCTGGGTAATGAGTTTATAGGGAATTATGTTGGTGATATGATAAATGTATTAGAACACAAACAAATATTATGTACACTAGAAAAATTGGTGCTTCTTCGAAGGCAACAACACGAAGACTTGGTGCAGATATTGCTAACCAATATCCGAACTGTTATGCCATCCAATGCCTCCTTCGCCCTACGCTGAATATGAACATAGTGTCCACATGGGAGAACTGCCCAGCCTTGGCAACCAAGAACTTCGACGACGCACCTGCATAGTCGCCGCCGGTCTAGAGAAAGCAGGCTAAATTTTCACCCAGTTATTAATCAACCACGGGCGCAACAGGGGACGGTCTGGCCAACGACTTCAGCAGCGCCTTCAACAAGATATGTGTTTCACAGACACATCACAGTCACCGGTCCGGCACAACATGCCAGACAAGGATTTCCCCAGATTGCCGCCACCACTGTCACCACAGTCGCCCTCACCTGAAGGACACCAGCATCTTCGCACAGCCACAGGACGCCGCCACAAGAAGAATATAGGTCCATATCTGCAGAGGAAACAACACGTACGGGTCTGGTACGGTGTCTCTGTTGTGACCAGCCTGTGTGTGTGTTTGGTGGCTTTTGATCAGTTGGGGCGACAATGGCCGTTGAGTTTTCATTGCTGGGGCCAAAGGTCGTGTGTATGATCAGCGTATGATCAGCCCAACGTAGGACGCTGATGATGCTCTTACACACCTGGCCGGGCCACAGATCCTCGTGTCTCTGTTGTGACCGCTCACCTGGCCGGGCCACAGATCCTCGTGTCTCTGTTGTGACCGCTCACCTGGCCGGGCCACAGATCCTCGTGTCTCTGTTGTGACCGCTCACCTGGCCGGGCCACAGATCCTCGTGTCTCTGTTGTGACCGCTCACCTGGCCGGGCCACAGATCCTCGTGTCTCTGTTGTGACCGCTCACCAGTAGGAGCCACAGATCCTCGTGTCTCTGTTGTGACCGCTCACCTGGCCGGGCCACAGATCCTCGTGTCTCTGTTGTGACCGCTCACCTGGCCGGGCCACAGATCCTCGTGTCTCTGTTGTGACCGGCCTGTGTGTGTGTTAAGTGGCTTTTGATCCGTTGGGGCGACAATGGCCGTTGAGTTTTCATTAGGTCCATCTGCAGAGGAAACAACACGTACGGTAGCTGGTACGGTGTCTCTGTTGTGACCAGCCTGTGTGTGTGTTAGGTCATTAGGTGGCTTTTGATCAGTTGGGGCGACAATGGCCGTTGAGTTTTCATTGCTGGGGCCAAAGCTCGTGTGTATGATCAGCGTATGATCAGCCCAACGTAGGACGCCGATGATGCTCTCTTACAGAAAACACACATCGTTCAAAAAACAGGAGTGTATATTTTTTTACATAATGGATAATGTATTACCCGGCCTTGACTAAAATGGCTACGGCCAAACAAAAACAAGAAAATTACATCCTATCATGGGGTCTAGTAGTCCTACGCGACGACAAAGATCGCTATAACACATTTACAAGACCTTACAAAGAACTGAAAACGCTGGACACCAACCACCATTGATGCTTCTTCGAAGGCAACAGCACGAAGCCTTGGTGCAGATACTGCTAACCACCATCCGAACTGTTACGCCATCCAATGCCTCCATTCGCCCTGTGCTGAATACCGAACATAGTGTCCACACGGGAGAACTGCCCGGTCTTGGCAACCAAGAACTTCGACGACGCACCTGCACTGTCGCCGCCGGTCTAGAGAAAGCAGGCTAAATTCTCACCCAGTTATTAATCTGTCTCTTATACACATCTACATCCCATCATGGGGTCTAGTAGTCCTACGCGACGACCAAGATCGCTATAACACATTTACAAGACCTTACAAAGAACTGAAAACGCTGGACACCAACCACCATTGATGCTTCTTCGAAGGCAACAGCACGAAGCCTTGGTGCAGATACTGCTAACCACCATCCGAACTGTTACGCCATCCAATGCCTCCATTCGCCCTGTGCTGAATACCGAACATAGTGTCCACACGGGAGAACTGCCCGGTCTTGGCAACCAAGAACTTCGACGACGCACCTGCACTGTCGCCGCCGGTCTAGAGAAAGCAGGCTAAATTCTCACCCAGTTATTAATCTGTCTCTTATACACATCTACATCCCATCATGGGGTCTAGTAGTCCTACGCGACGACCAAGATCGCTATAACACATTTACAAGACCTTACAAAGAACTGAAAACGCTGGACACCAACCACCATTGATGCTTCTTCGAAGGCAACAGCACGAAGCCTTGGTGCAGATACTGCTAACCACCATCCGAACTGTTACGCCATCCAATGCCTCCATTCGCCCTGTGCTGAATACCGAACATAGTGTCCACACGGGAGAACTGCCCGGTCTTGGCAACCAAGAACTTCGACGACGCACCTGCACTGTCGCCGCCGGTCTAGAGAAAGCAGGCTAAATTCTCACCCAGTTATTAATCTGTCTCTTATACACATCTACATCCCATCATGGGGTCTAGTAGTCCTACGCGACGACCAAGATCGCTATAACACATTTACAAGACCTTACAAAGAACTGAAAACGCTGGACACCAACCACCATTGATGCTTCTTCGAAGGCAACAGCACGAAGCCTTGGTGCAGATACTGCTAACCACCATCCGAACTGTTACGCCATCCAATGCCTCCATTCGCCCTGTGCTGAATACCGAACATAGTGTCCACACGGGAGAACTGCCCGGTCTTGGCAACCAAGAACTTCGACGACGCACCTGCACTGTCGCCGCCGGTCTAGAGAAAGCAGGCTAAATTCTCACCCAGTTATTAATCTGTCTCTTATACACATCTACATCCCATCATGGGGTCTAGTAGTCCTACGCGACGACCAAGATCGCTATAACACATTTACAAGACCTTACAAAGAACTGAAAACGCTGGACACCAACCACCATTGATGCTTCTTCGAAGGCAACAGCACGAAGCCTTGGTGCAGATACTGCTAACCACCATCCGAACTGTTACGCCATCCAATGCCTCCATTCGCCCTGTGCTGAATACCGAACATAGTGTCCACACGGGAGAACTGCCCGGTCTTGGCAACCAAGAACTTCGACGACGCACCTGCACTGTCGCCGCCGGTCTAGAGAAAGCAGGCTAAATTCTCACCCAGTTATTAATCTGTCTCTTATACACATCTACATCCCATCATGGGGTCTAGTAGTCCTACGCGACGACCAAGATCGCTATAACACATTTACAAGACCTTACAAAGAACTGAAAACGCTGGACACCAACCACCATTGATGCTTCTTCGAAGGCAACAGCACGAAGCCTTGGTGCAGATACTGCTAACCACCATCCGAACTGTTACGCCATCCAATGCCTCCATTCGCCCTGTGCTGAATACCGAACATAGTGTCCACACGGGAGAACTGCCCGGTCTTGGCAACCAAGAACTTCGACGACGCACCTGCACTGTCGCCGCCGGTCTAGAGAAAGCAGGCTAAATTCTCACCCAGTTATTAATCTGTCTCTTATACACATCTACATCCCATCATGGGGTCTAGTAGTCCTACGCGACGACCAAGATCGCTATAACACATTTACAAGACCTTACAAAGAACTGAAAACGCTGGACACCAACCACCATTGATGCTTCTTCGAAGGCAACAGCACGAAGCCTTGGTGCAGATACTGCTAACCACCATCCGAACTGTTACGCCATCCAATGCCTCCATTCGCCCTGTGCTGAATACCGAACATAGTGTCCACACGGGAGAACTGCCCGGTCTTGGCAACCAAGAACTTCGACGACGCACCTGCACTGTCGCCGCCGGTCTAGAGAAAGCAGGCTAAATTCTCACCCAGTTATTAATCTGTCTCTTATACACATCTACATCCCATCATGGGGTCTAGTAGTCCTACGCGACGACCAAGATCGCTATAACACATTTACAAGACCTTACAAAGAACTGAAAACGCTGGACACCAACCACCATTGATGCTTCTTCGAAGGCAACAGCACGAAGCCTTGGTGCAGATACTGCTAACCACCATCCGAACTGTTACGCCATCCAATGCCTCCATTCGCCCTGTGCTGAATACCGAACATAGTGTCCACACGGGAGAACTGCCCGGTCTTGGCAACCAAGAACTTCGACGACGCACCTGCACTGTCGCCGCCGGTCTAGAGAAAGCAGGCTAAATTCTCACCCAGTTATTAATCTGTCTCTTATACACATCTACATCCCATCATGGGGTCTAGTAGTCCTACGCGACGACCAAGATCGCTATAACACATTTACAAGACCTTACAAAGAACTGAAAACGCTGGACACCAACCACCATTGATGCTTCTTCGAAGGCAACAGCACGAAGCCTTGGTGCAGATACTGCTAACCACCATCCGAACTGTTACGCCATCCAATGCCTCCATTCGCCCTGTGCTGAATACCGAACATAGTGTCCACACGGGAGAACTGCCCGGTCTTGGCAACCAAGAACTTCGACGACGCACCTGCACTGTCGCCGCCGGTCTAGAGAAAGCAGGCTAAATTCTCACCCAGTTATTAATCTGTCTCTTATACACATCTAGATGTGTATAAGAGACAGGTCCACACGGGAGAACTGCCCGGTCTTGGCAACCAAGAACTTCGACGACGCACCTGCACTGTCGCCGCCGGTCCAGAGAAAGCAGGCTAAATTCTCACCCAGTTATTAATCAACCACGGGCGCAACAGGGGACGGTCTGGCCAACGACTTCAGCAGCGCCTTCAACAAGGTATGTGTTTCACAGACACATCACAGTCACCGGTCCGGCACAACATGCCAGACAAGGATTTCCCCCAGATTGCCGCCACCACTGTCACCACAGTCGCCCTCACCTGAAGGACACCAGCATCTTCGCACAGCCACAGGACGCCGCCACCGCATGAAAAGACGCACTCCGGCCACCGTCGACAACACCGCCACCCGGAGCAAGGTTCCGCCGGCAAGTGTGTGTGTTAGGTCATTAGGTGGCTTTTGATCAGTTGGGGCGACAATGGCCGTTGAGTTTTCATTGCTGGGGCCAAAGCTCGTGTGTATGATCAACCCAACGTAGGACACTGATGATGCTCTTACAGTCTTACAGAAAACACACAGTTCAAAACACAGGAGTGTATTTAGTTACTACAAACAACTCAATGATCGATACATTGTGATAGTTATTTCTTAGAGAAAGGAGTGATTATATTGATACCCAAAAAAAATTCATATCAAATTAAATAGCCAAATATTATTGTGGGACGCCCAAGAAAAAAGCGAGTAACACACTCCACACTGCAAATGCAAAATTTTAGTGCATACAATCGTAAAACTGTAGTCATTTGTCATAGGAGTATATATATAGGACATCGCAACAAGTATAATATGAATTTCGTTTTATTCAAGAGAAGCAGGTACGAATAATGATCTTTGCCATTTATTGAAATGGGGTCTGCGCGTCTGCCCATCTGTCTCTTTGTTTTCCTGCATTTCGGTGCGGTGCTTAAAGAATTTGATGTCGGTTGCATAGAAATCTATAATCCTCATGTCTACTTTAATTTAACGCTTCCGTGAAATGTCTTCTTTGATGTTTATTGACAAAATTCTTAATATGGTGATAGCCCATGTTATACTTGCAATATTTTTTCTAGATGCAAGATCACACACAAGATATGATATCTTTGCCTCATCTATACTAAAAAGATCCTAGAGAATTGAAAACAGCTCTCACTAAAAAACTCACCCCCACCCTCTCACAGAACAGAGGACCCACCTGTCGGACTTTGGTGGGAAGGAAAAACTAGAAAGCATCAAAATTTTTGCATGTTCCACGCTCTTTTAGTTGTTTCTCCGCTCATCTTTTTTCATCCAAAAAAGGACCAACCTAAATATATCCACATTTGTACCCACGTCTATACACAATTATCCCGTATTACTAATAGACAATAAATCGGATAGTTTTTCTTCATATAAATAAATGCCAACTATTGACTTTTGAGAATATATAAAGCTCTCTATACATGATAGATATTGCAACTCTATTTTATATATTATATTTGATTTGATTTATTTTATACATGTGCGTGCGCACATGTGCTTTTGCTACTATCTTTAAATATGTATCCATCCAAATCTGGCATTGAATCTATATACATGTCGTAATTTTAACTGTACAAAGAACATACTATTTTCTATAATCTATACACAATCGAACCAACTTGAACCTGGACATTTTAATTTAAGAAAGGCATGCCTCTCCCCGAGGTCCGTACATAACAACACATGACAAAAGTATATTTAAATTTGATTATCCTCACACATATATGAAGTATGGGTTACCTTAAGTAGCAGCAGCATCGTCAGGCAGACCATCATTGAACTGACTTGGTTTTATCTCAATCTCCGAACATCTTTGTGCTTGCATCTTGTTAGCTACGACTGCCAGTCACATAGAATCATGCCCTAGCAGAGGCCTAAAATTAGATATGCTACCTTCAGGAAGATCATTTGAACATTCATCCTTGCTGCAAATTTACCATTACCAAGCGTTGAGATATTTAATCATACAGGTTGCAGAGTATTGATACACTTAATCGAATAGGAATCAAATATCTGGGATAGAATGAAATACGGTACTGTTTACTCCTAGATCAACATAATAAGAGGTCATTGTATCCATGAATGTACGTCATGCTCCCTTATCTCCAAGCACCATATGCCCTCAAAGTTTGTGGATAACGTGGAATCATATCATTTTCAATTCACGTGTTATTTGCTATATTTAATAGTACCTTGCAGTTAATCTGATAGCATTCTGATGAAGTTAAGCCTCGCCGCTTTCTTATCTGCACAGATTAGAATCAGAAAATGTACTGCTCAAGTGAAATTGTAATCTTATATCATACCTCAAGTACGTTCATGGTCAAAATTAGGGCAAACTTATAGGTGTATCATAGTATTACCAAATTTCAGATATGCTACTTCAGATGACACAAATGCTTCAGATGACACAAATGCGCTTAGTTCTGGAAATGAAAATTCTAGGATTTATACCATGGATACAACCGCAGATTTTTAGATTATGTTAGAATAAAAGTTTAGAAAAAGAAATACGAATGCAATATAAAATATTTAGTTCATTTTTTTCCAAACACGTATATCAGAGATAGAACTGAAATTTCACAACAGAATATTATACGATGCTAAGTTTTAGAAGCAGAACCTTACAGTTTCAGACCATAATAATTATAAGTGTCTTTGATTGCTCAATTTACACCCTAAATTAATATTACAGTAAGCTAAATTCTGGAGCAGCTATAGTTAGAAACCAAGCCTTGTAAAAATGTGCATCGACATTGCAATTCGATATTGTGCCTAAGTGCCTAACTTTGTGTTGAAAATTCTTCATGAGCAATAATGACAGCATCACAGATTGAACCGATGCAACATTGCACTTACATAGTTTACTAGTTGCAAGGTGGAAGAGAACAGGAATCTCCTGATACTAATAACTGCAGTATGATGTTAAGTGTGAGAAGTTTAGTTACATCAGGTCATACCATGACACAAATACATAAGTTTGTGGACTCCTGAGAACTTTCTCGATGTTTGACCATGTACCCGAGGAAAAATTATTGATTCAAAAATTAAATTCATACTTGAGAATCGTTGTTACCTAAGAACATGAATTTCATTTTTGAAAAGTTGTAGCCTGAATTTGTCTGATTGCTGTTTACCTGTATCCTCAGGTAGAACTCCCTGTCGCGTACATATTTGACGACTTCCATTTGTCTGTATGCATAAACATGACTATAGTTATTTGGTTAGAAAGAGTTGCACAGGCAAATTATCAAGCACATGGTCTGCATCGTCCGTGAATGAAAGCAGAGCATGCGCAGAGCAGCGACGAGTTGGGTACATGCCGCGTCAAACTCGTCAGTCTGTACCGCCGCCGGGAGGTGCCATATGCGCGATGAGGCTTGTGAGATGTCACCCGGTTGCCATCGCGGCGGCTTCAGCGAAGAACTCGATGAGCAACGACTCGACCGCTGCCGCCTTAGGTGTCGGGGCGAACGTGAGTCAACGGCACATACCTGGCATCGCGAGCTGAGGGCCGACGCTTGTGAAGCAACGGCCTATGCAGTGCGTGGAATCCGGCTGGCCGCTCGGCGCCGGCGCCGTCCATGGCAGCAGCGGCGGCGGCCCCCTCGTGGAGCTTCTCCTCGGACCATGAAGGTGGTGTGCGGTGGAGCAGCACGGCCTCCGCGGTGCAGGCGGCCCGTGGGCCCTAGCAGCGTTGCCGTGGGCGGCGGCATGGTCGAGCAGAGTGCCGGCGCGGCGGCGCCCAGCGGGGATGAAGGGTCGCGTGGGATCTGGACCGCGGGTTGATTACGGGAAAATATGAGGGTTTTTCTGTGAAATTACACGACAATTTGATGATCCCAGCCCTTCGTGCACGATCCGACGCTCGAGGAGAAAGGAGGCGACGTGGCCCTATCAGAGCCCGCGAAATGACCGGGATTTCGTGTTTTTAGAGATGCATTTAGTTGTCGTCGTTGTATCACTATCGCACACAGCAGTCGTCCGTTCCAAAATAAGTGTTCATTTAAAAATTTTAAGACAGATTAGTAGTTATAAAAGTAACATTAACTAAGTATTTTAATTATTTTCTCTATGCACTTTTATATTAATATGTACATCTTTACAGGTCAAATGAATATTTTTTATGGAATAAAATTTAAATGATACGTGAATACTTATTTGGACAGACAGAGTACATGGGAAAATATCTATCAGTATGGCTGCGACGTCAGCAGGTAGAGACAAGAAAGATCGACAAGCGAGCACACTGCTTCTCTCGTCAACACGCAACACCAACAACCCTCTGTCGTCTCCGTCCTCGCGTCTGGCAATTAATTTCAAGCCTGCCATACCCCGATTGACGAGACCCCTCACCTCCCCTTTCCCCTCGCCTTCCGTTCCTGCGACGACCGATGGAGGCGCCGCCGCCGGACCCCTCGTCACCGCGCAGCCGCCGGCAGTTGCAGGGCCCGCGCCCGCCGCGGCTACTCGCCTTAGGTGATGACTCCCACAAGATCAAGAAGCCGGCCGTCACGCTCACGCCGCCGTCGCACCACCTCAAGCAGCAGTCACCAGCCCAGCATCACCAGCAGCATCCACGGCGGCCGCCGCTGGTCTACCGCTTCCACGCCAATCCCGGCGAATTCAAGGCTGTCGTCCAGAGCCTCACGGGGGGTGCCAGTGCCACTGCCCACGTGCTGGATCCTAAATGGGGGGCATGACAAAAGTATATTTAAATTTGATTATCCTCACACATATATGAAGTATGGGTTACCTTAAGTAGCAGCAGCATCGTCAGGCAGACCATCATTGAACTGACTTGGTTTTATCTCAATCTCCGAACATCTTTGTGCTTGCATCTTGTTAGCTACGACTGCCAGTCACATAGAATCATGCCCTAGCAGAGGCCTAAAATTAGATATGCTACCTTCAGGAAGATCATTTGAACATTCATCCTTGCTGCAAATTTACCATTACCAAGCGTTGAGATATTTAATCATACAGGTTGCAGAGTATTGATACACTTAATCGAATAGGAATCAAATATCTGGGATAGAATGAAATACGGTACTGTTTACTCCTAGATCAACATAATAAGAGGTCATTGTATCCATGAATGTACGTCATGCTCCCTTATCTCCAAGCACCATATGCCCTCAAAGTTTGTGGACAACGTGGAATCATATCCTTTTCAATTCATGTGTTATCTGCTATATTTAATAGTACCTTGCAGTTAATCTGATAGCATTCTGATGAAGTTAAGCCTCGCCGCTTTCTTATCTGCACAGATTAGAATCAGAAAATGTACTGCTCAAGTGAAATTGTAATCTTATATCATACCTCAAGTACGTTCATGGTCAAAATTAGGGCAAACTTATAGGTGTATCATAGTATTACCAAATTTCAGATATGCTACTTCAGATGACACAAATGCTTCAGATGACACAAATGCGCTTAGTTCTGGAAATGAAAATTCTAGGATTTATACCATGGATACAACCGCAGATTTTTAGATTATGTTAGAATAAAAGTTTAGAAAAAGAAATACGAATGCAATATAAAATATTTAGTTCATTTTTTTCCAAACACGTATATCAGAGATAGAACTGAAATTTCACAACAAAACATTATGAAGTGCTACGTTTATAAGCACAAGCTTACAGTTGCAGAAACAATCTGGAGCAGCTATTGTTAGAAACCAAGTTGTAAGTATATGCATCTTCATTACAATTTGGCGATGTTGTGCCTAACTATGTGTCCAAAATTCTTCATTAGCAGTAAGGACAGCACCACAGATATATGAACCGATGCAACATTGCACTTACATAGTTTACTAGTTGCAAGGTGGAAGAGAACAGGAATCTCCATATATTAATAACTGCAGTATGATGCTTAGTGTGAGAAGTTTGGTTACATATATCATGTCATACCATGACACAAACACATATGTTTGACTTAATCACATTTGCGTGGTCTCCTGAGAACTTTCTCGATGATTGACCATGTAGCCGAGGAAAAGTTTTTGATTCAAAAATTAAATTCATGCTTGAGCATCATTGTTACCTAATAACATAAATTTCATTTTTGTAAAGTTGTAGCCTGAATTTGTCTGATTGCAGTTTACCTGTATCCTCAGGTAGAACTCCCTGTCAGGTACACATCTGACGACTTCCATTTGTCTGTATGCATAAACATGACTATAGTTATTTGGTTAGAAAGAGCTGCACAGGCAAATTATCGAGCACACACGGTCTGCATCATCCGTGAATGAAAGCAGAGCACCCGCAGAGCAACGACGAGTTGGGTACCATGCCGCATGCCGCGTCAAACTCGTCAGTCATCACTACCGCCGCCGGGAAGTGCCACGCGCGACGGGGCTTGTGACTTGTGAGATGTCACCCATTTGCCAGCGCAACGGCTTCAGCGGAGAACTCGATGAGCAACGACTCGACCGCTGCCGCCTTAGGTGACAGGGAGAACGTGAGTCAGCGGCACATACCTGCTTCAGTGGCATCACGACTGGAGGGACGACGCTAGTGAAGCCACGGCCTATACAGTGCGTGGAATCGGGCTGGCCGCTCGGCGCCGGCGCCATCCATGGCAGCTGATGAGGACATCTTCCTCCACTATTACCCGTTGGCAAAGACGCAACAAAATGGGCCAGCCCTGTTGTAGTCGGGCGGCGACCGTGTGAGCCTCTGAATAATCCCACCTTGCTTAGCTAGGGAGGAGGAAGCCACCTTAAAAGGGAGAGCCACCCTTCCCCTATCAGACTAGTCTTTTGGGGTGATTGGGCCTTTCCTCGAGGGGTGCGTCGGAGGGCGGTGCTAAGATTACTAAGGCGCAACAGGAGACCCTAATGGCGTTGTAGTCGGATCGGTGCGTCGTATCCTCGGTTGCCGGTGCTAAGACTGCCGAGGCGCAACAAGAGGCCCTAGTGGCGTTGCAGCCGTGTCGGTGTGTCGGGCTTTTCATCCTATCCTGCCTGGGCCGGGTGCGTCATGGCCGGACTCATCATTTGGTATCAGAGCTGGGCCCTAATTAAGAAGGGGAGAATGATGAGGACATCTTCCTCCACTATTACCCGTTGGCAAAGACGCAACAAAATAGGCCAGGCCCAGTTGTAGTCGGGCGGCGACCGTGTGAGCCTCTGAATAATCCCTCCTTGCTTAGCTAGGGAGGAGGAAGCCACCTTAAAAGGCAGAGCCACCCTTCCCCTATCAGACTAGTCTTTTGAGGCGATTGGGCCTTTCCTCGAGGGGTGCGTCGGAGGGCGGTGCTAAGATTGCTAAGGCGCAACAGGAGGCTCTAGTGGCGTTGTAGTCGGATCGGTGCGTCGTATCCTCGGTTGCCGATGCTAAGACTGCCGAGGCGCAACAAGAGATCCTAGTGGCGTTGCAGCCGGGTCGGTGTGTCGGGCTTTTCATCCTATCCTGCCTGGGCCGGGTGCGTCATGGCCGGATGCATCAGCAGCGGCGGCGGCCATCTCATGGAGCTTGCCCTCGGACCATGAAGGCAGCATGCGGTGGAGCAGCACGGCCTCCGCGGTGCAGGCGGCACGTGGCCTTAGCAGCATTGTTGTGCTGTGGGCGGTGGCGTGGTCAAGCGCAGTGCCGGAGTGTGCCGGCGCCGGCGGGGATGAAGTCCCGCGTGGGATCTGGACTGCGGGTTGATTACGATAGAATACGAGAGTCTTTCTGCCAAATTAATTACCCGATATTTTTAATTATATCAGCTCTTCGTGCACGATCCAACGCTCGAGGAGAGAAAGAAGGCGACGTGGCCCTATCAGAGGCCGCGGAAGATTTCGTCTTTTAAAGATATAGAGATTAAACAGTTGTTGCACCACCCAAAACGGAGGCTCAAATTACAGAGGGTTGGTTTGACGTTGAACACACAGCTGGAAGTCTGGAACTGGAACTGGAACTCTATCATCGCGCGATCACTTCCCTGGGAGAACTGCATTTCCATGGAGTGCATCACAGAGCTTTTGTAAAGATACATACGATGACCCGCCCTCCTCCACGGCCTTCCGACAAGCTTCCTTCATCTCCTTGGCCTTCTCCCTGGCCTTCCTTCCCTCCTCGCCACCTCCCATGAGAGCCTTCACCGCTCGCTCCAGCTCAGCGGCCTCGACGAAGTTGTCCTTCTCCCTATCCACCTTCATCGCGACGGCGACCCCGACATCGGCCACAAGCGTGAACGCATTGTAGTGCTGCTCGGCGAGCGCCGGCCATGGCACCATAGGCACGCCGAACCAGAGGCTCTCGAGGATGGAGTTCCACCCGCAGTGCGTCACGAAGCCACCCACGGCGGCGTGCGCCAGGATCTCCTTCTGCGGCGCCCACCTGGGCCACACCAGCCCGACGTGCTCCGTCCTCCCCACGAACCCCGGCGGGAGCTGCGCGGCGATGTCCCCGTCCGACGACAGCTTGCCGCCGTGCTCCTGCGGCCCCCGCAGCACCCACAGGAACCGGTGCCCGCTGCGCTCCAGCGCGTGCGCCGCCTCGTGCGCCTGCGCCGCCGTAAGTGACCTCGCGCTCCCGAAGCAGAGGAACAGCACCGACGCCGGCGGCTGCGCGTCGAGCCACCGCACGCACTCGTGTTCGTGCTCTCCTTCTTCATGATGAGCATGAGCTGCGAGGACGGGGCCGATGGTGTAGACGGCCGGAGGGCGGACGCCGCGCGTGCACCGGCCGTCGGCGATGGCGGCGAGGACGCGGGGCTCGAGCCCGGCGACGGTGTTGACGACGATGCCGCTGGCTTCCATGTAGCGCCTGCCGTTGTACACGAACCACTTGTATGTTGGGATCTTCCTGTCCACTAGCCCCGACGGGAGGCAGGCGGCCGGCACCGGCGGGAGCCCCGCCACGTCCACCTCCTGCTCGAACTCGGCGTCGCCGGCGGCCTCCTCGTCGAGCCCCGGGGAGCGCAGCAGGAGCGCGCACATGGCGGCGCTGCAGATCAGGTACACGTAGGCCGGCACGCCGAGCTGGAGCGGCGCGTCGAGCAGCGGCGTGCAGAAGATGTCGACCACGACGGCGGCGACCGGGCAGGCCATGCCGGCGACCGCCGCCCTGACGTGGGGCGCGTAGAGCTGCACGTTGAGGGAGATGAACTCCTCGGGGCCCGAGTAGATCGCCCCGGCCGGCGGGTGGGCGGCAGGGAGGGTGTGGAAGCGGATGGCGCCCCCGCCGGCGGACTCGGACTCGGACTGCACCTCGCGTATGTGCTCGGCAATCTCGGCCGCGCGCTTCGCCGTCGGCGCCGGCATGATGAGGACGGTGAGGGTGAGCGGGCGGCTGCTGCGTTCGAGCAGCCGCTTGCCGGCCTCGATCATGGGTAGGAAATGCCCGACGCCCCAGACCGGCACCAACACCACGGTCGGCGTGTTAGACATTATTGCTGCTTCCTGCTTTGCGGTGGGAAGGAAGGTCTTGAATTGATTTGGCTACGACGCTAGCTGCTTTACTTATACACCAGCGGGATATGAGAAGGAAGGTCTTCTGTATATAATTGAAAACATTTGATTTCTTCCTTGGCCTGCACCATATAAATTAAGCAGCCAACGCCATTGGTTTTCTTTTTTTTTTTGAAAGACCTAGGAAGAAATAATGTTTTCATCA
The DNA here is from genome assembly GCA_900205405.1 of Echinochloa crus-galli. Classification (NCBI taxonomy): domain Eukaryota; kingdom Viridiplantae; phylum Streptophyta; class Magnoliopsida; order Poales; family Poaceae; genus Echinochloa; species Echinochloa crus-galli. The sequence continues at coordinate 699,332 of OAMR01000276.1, read as the reverse complement.
ATTATATGGCAGTAGGGGTGGTAAAGGGCCTTACTTTTGTACTAGAAATTCTAAGAATCGGACCGGATTAGGGCCGGACCAAAATAATACTAGTTTTTGAGCTAAATTTTTTAGGACTAAGTTAGATTGTGAAGAAACAAACGGGTCATGATCCGTTACCACCCCTATATGGCACCAAACAAACAAGATTTATGGGCGAAAGCAGTTCGGTGTTAGTAGTTCTATCTTCTATGCCAATCGTGTCAAGACGTGTACACTTTGGTGACAAATTGCACCAAAAGATTTTAAGATGTTTCATATGATTTTTAATGAATGTTAGCCTATCAATCGTCCTTTTTCATAATTTTCCTAGACCGCAAACAGTTTTTGCTTTTTATTTCAATTTAACCAGTTCCCGATTAGCTATTCACTACGAGAAATCAGTAGTTTGTCGAGTGTATTTTTTTGAGCATTCGGCAAACAACCTCTTTGCCGAGTGCCGTCAAAAAATACACTCGGCAAAGAAGCCCTTTGCCAAGTGTATTGTATATGACACTCGGCAAAGAATTAAATTTGTTTTATTTTTTAGACTCAAAACTATATTCATGCTCTTCGATTCAAACAATAAAATACAATAACGAGAAAAGCTATATTCATGGTCTTTACAGAGTGTAAAAAAAACTTGGCAAAGATGTGAGTCCGAATGATTTTTATATTTTAAAAAAGCAAATTAAGTCTAAAAATCATGAGATTTGTCTTGATGTGATGGTACCACACATAGAGGCTGTGATAAAAAGTTGAGAAGACTTTGCACATTTTGTCATAATGATATTTACAAAATCGAAACTACTCACAAGAAGTATATGTATGATTATATGTGAGAGAGTTAGTGAATGTAATTTTTGAATACAAACATTTTATATGATCTCATATGAAAAAACTCTTTATACGAAAGTCGTACACCTCGATGAAATATAAAACTTTATAGTTGACAACTTTTGTATTAGAGATTATTTAATAACTCAAAATGTTATTATAAGTTATCTAATTTGAAATTTGAAATCTCAAATTTTTAAATGATCTTGAATGTTAATTTATTATACATCAAACTTGTACATATCCACAAAATATAAAACTTAGTACAGTAGTTGATAACTTTTTAATTTAGATTGTTTAATACTTTTAAATATTCATAATGTATGTAATTTGAAATTTGAAATTTTTAAAATTTTTAAATGACATCGGTTGTAAATACGTTCTATTTCAAAATTGTAGGTCTCGAAGAGATGTGAAACTTTGTAGTTTATAACTTTTCATTTAAAATTGTTTACCTATCCAAAATTTTGATACAAGAGCAAAGAAAAAACACACATTGCCACATCATCAATCCACACTATTCAAAATGCTGGCCTCTCATTGGTCCAAAGATGAACACATGGATCAATCCCACCCTCTCTCATTCTTCCCCCCCTCCCTCTTCTCTCTCGCTCACGCTCACCTCTTTCTTTTTCCCCTCTCTTATCTCTCTCCCTCACGCAGGCAGTCCTCCCTCTTCTCTCTCCCAGGCAGGCGGCACGGCCGGCCGGAGATGGTGCGGTCTACTGCGAGTCGGCGGGGCCCACCGCCGGCGGCCGGGCGGGGGCCCCGACGAGGGCGGCCGGGCGGGCGGCGGACACGCGACGGCCTGGCGCGGGCGGCGCAGTAGGGCTCTTTTTTATTATTTTTCGGAACTTGTTTGCCGAGTGTCGCCACTTTTTTTTATTATTATCTCAACATGTGTTTCCCGAGTGTTGTGTTAGCAGTTGGCAAAGGTTTATCAAACGCAACACTCGGCAAACAAGACTTTGCCGTCACCCTGTATGCCGAGTGATCTTTGCCGAGTGCTTGGGGCACTCGGCAAACCCCCGGTTTCCCGTAGTGATAAGGAGCTGATGGTTGTTAATGTATCGGATCCGAAATGTTAGTTGCGGCCCTGATTTCTTGTTGCTAATTTGTTTTCACGGGAGGAGAATTTCAAAATCATACTTTAAATTAAACTTTCTGCCACCTCCCTCTTCTCTCTCGCTCACGCTCACCTCTTTCTTTTTCCCCTCTCTTATCTCTCTCCCTCACGCAGGCAGTCCTCCCTCTTCTCTCTCCCAGGCAGGCGGCACGGCCGGCCGGAGATGGTGCGGTCTACTGCGAGTCGGCGGGGCCCACCGCCGGCGGCCGGGCGGGGGCCCCGACGAGGGCGGCCGGGCGGGCGGCGGACACGCGACGGCCTGGCGCGGGCGGCGCAGTAGGGCTCTTTTTTATTATTTTTCGGAACTTGTTTGCCGAGTGTCGCCACTTTTTTTTATTATTATCTCAACATGTGTTTCCCGAGTGTTGTGTTAGCAGTTGGCAAAGGTTTATCAAACGCAACACTCGGCAAACAAGACTTTGCCGTCACCCTGTATGCCGAGTGATCTTTGCCGAGTGCTTGGGGCACTCGGCAAACCCCCGGTTTCCCGTAGTGATAAGGAGCTGATGGTTGTTAATGTATCGGATCCGAAATGTTAGTTGCGGTCCTGATTTCTTGTTGCTAATTTGTTTTCACGGGAGGAGAATTTCAAAATCATACTTTAAATTAAACTTTCTGCCACTTGAAAAGAGTACCCAAAAAATATATCTTAAAAATATCATGTTCACACGCATCATAGTTAGTGAATTATATAAGTCACCGCCATATTAAATATTATTTATTCTTTTTTATTAGAAGCCATGAAGTTAGGCAATTAGTTACTGTCAAATATGCATACATACTAATATAACTGCGGAGTAGGCCTTGAAGTATAAGTGAATTGTTCATCTTTTACTATAAGGTTAAGATTTTGAAATGATGTAAGGTAAATTTTAAAATTGTTTTATTTTCTAATAAAGTTTTGAATGATTAATAATTTGGAACAGCGGGAGTAGTTCATTAGTTAGAACATGTTACGTACCTACGCAACAACGCAGCAATTGGGAGGGATAATTGGGAGAATTTGGGGAAGAACAAGGTAACTTGCAGAGGAAGAAGGAGAAGAACAGAATGTCTTGCAGAGGAAGAAGAGAAAGGAGTCAGGGAATAGTTTGTTTGCTCATTTCCATCGTAACCGTCACAGCGCTGGGTCTTGGGATTTATACATCTATCCCTCCCAGCCGCACACCACATAAAAGGCCTCCGGCCCAAGTACAACTTCATTCGGCCCATAGCACTACTCATCATCAATTAAGCTAACTTGTCTTCCTTCCGCGCGCTTTACTGCACGACGCATCACCCTGGTCGTGACATTCCTTCCCCATTGAAATCCAGCTTGTCCTCAAGCTGGTGCCGTTGGATACCTGCACCACAGATCTTCTTCTTCTTCCCAAGTGACCATGGCATCAGGTGAAGAGGACCACTGAACTTTCAACTGGGAGAGTACCGTGTTGCCACGAGCAACCAGACGACGATCCAAAAAACGAGTAGGAAACAGAACTTGAGCAGGGTCAGTGCAAACAGAGGACAAGTCTTCACTCACCAGCACCTCTGGAGGAATATGGCGCTTGAGTTGGGACACATGCACCACAGGGTGGATTTTTGCATCTGGAGGTAATGCTAGTCTGTAAGCCACTTGACCAACTTTCTGAAGAATAGGATAGGGGCCATAGAAACGGAAAGACAGCTTGTGGTTGTCACGATAAGCCACAGAAGACTGGACATATGGTTGTAGCTTCAGGTACACCAAATCACCCACTTCGAATTCACGCTCAGTTCTGTGTTTATCAGCTTGGGATTTCATCCGTTGTTGAGCTCTTAACAATTGCTGTTGAATCAGTCGAGATAGCAACTCCCGTTCCTTAAGCCAAGCTTCCAGGTCAGGAACAGCACTGGCCTGAGCAGCAACAATACCCAGATGCCGAGGGGCATGACCATATAAAACCTCGAATGGGGAGCGACCCAATGCTGAGTGATAATTGGTATTATACCAGTATTCGGCAAGATGTAACCATTTGCTCCACTGTCGGGGACAGGAATGCACTATGCAACGTAGAAAAGCTTCCAAGCACTGGTTCAGACGCTCAGTTTGGCCGTCCGTCTGCGGATGATAAGACGAACTCATAGATAGTTGAGTATCCGAGAGTCTGAACAGCTCCTGCCAGACTTTGCTTGTAAAGATTTTATCACGATCAGAGATGATGGAAGTCGGCAGACCATGAAGCTTGTACACATTTGCAAGATATGCTTGAGCCACTTGTAATGCAGTGAAAGGGTGGGCCAATGGAATGAAATGTGCATATTTACTGAATTTATCAACCACCACTAGGATGCAATTGTACCTGTTAGAAATAGGAAGGCCCTCAATGAAATCCAGACACACCACAGTCCATGCTTGAGTGGGAACAGGTAATGGAGACAGCAAGCCAGGAGATTTCACATGCTCTGGCTTTGCTTGTTGACATATGGTGCAAGATTTCACAAACTGCTGGATGGAAAACTTCATCTTGGGCCAAGCAAACAGGTGTTTCACCCTATGGTAGGTGGCATGAAAGCCTGAATGTCCCCCAATACCGCTGCAGTGCAGTGCCTGCAGAATGTGATTCTGAGCCAAGACATTATTGCCCACCCATACACAGCCTTTATAACGAAGAACACCATTAGTCAGAACAAAATCTTTGTGACTCTCAGGTGCCAGCAGAAGTTCCTGTAGGATCTTGGTGGTAACAGGGTCTTCCTCATAACCAGCTATCAATTTTTCCATCCACACAGGTGAACACTCTGATACTGCTGAGATGGGCTCATGCAACTGGCAACGAGATAGTGCATCAGCAGCATTGTTAGTAGAGCCTTTCTTGTAAACAATAGAGAAATTGAGATCCATAAGCTTGAGTACAGCCTTCTGTTGCAGTTTAGTGGAGGCCTTTTGTTCTGTCAGAAATAGCAGACTCCTGTGATCAGTGCGAATCACAAACTTCTGATGCTGTAAATAATATCTCCATCTGTCCACTGCCATTAAAATTGCCATACACTCCTTTTCATAAGTAGACAATGCTTGATTCTTGCCATGCAAGGGATTGCTGAGGTAAGCAATATGATGATCATTTTGCATCAAAACAGCCCCAATCCCTGAATCACTGGCATCAGTTTCTAGCACAAATGGTTTGGCAAAGTCAGGTAGAGCTAGCACAGGGGCTTCCACAAGAGCTTGCTTGAGCAACAGAAAAGCCTTATGCACAGGTGGAGTCCATAAGAATGGAGTGCCCTTTTTGAGAAGATCAGTCAATGGCCTACTAAGCATACCATAGTGCTGAATAAATTTTCTGTAATAGCCAGTAAGATCAAGGAATCCCCTCAATGCTTTAATATTTGTAGGCTGTGGCCAATCTTGTACAGCAGCAATCTTGGATGGTTCAGTGGCAACCCCTTGACCTGAGATGATATGGCCTAAATACTCCACTGATCTTTGGGCAAATAAGCACTTGGATCTCTTGATTAAGAACTGATTTTGATGCAGAATCTGAAATACTTGTGTAAGATGCTTAATGTGGTCTTCCAAAGAAGGACTATATATCACAATGTCATCCATAAAGACAAGTACACAGCTTCTAAGCAAGGGAGCAAAAATGGTATTCATGATACTTTGGAATGAGGCTGGGGCATTGGTAAGACCAAATGGCATTACCAAAAATTCATATAAACCACTATGAGTCTTAAATGCAGTCTTATGTTCATCACCATGGGCCACACATATCTGGTGATAGCCAGCTCGAAAATCCAATTTGGTAAACCAGACTGCACCTGCTAGTTCATCCAGTAGCTCATCCACAATGGGCATGGGATGCTTGTTTTTGATAGTGATGGCATTAAGGTGCCTATAATCCACATAAAAACGCCATGTGCCATCTTTTTTCTTGACCAGAAGCACAGGAGAGGCAAAAGAGCTAGAGCTAGGTCTAATGATGCCACTTTGTAACATTTCTTTGATCTGCTTCTCAATCTCTGTTTTCTGAGCTGGGGAATATCGATATGGTCTGACATTTACTGGTTGTGCTCCTGGAATAAGAGGAATCTTATGATCATCAGGTCTGCTAGGAGGAAGTTGAGTAGGTTCTGCAAATAGAGCTGAATACTCTGAAATCAGATTCTGAACTCTCACAGGAATAGAGGAGACCTCCTGCTGTACAGAACACACCTCCTGAGTATCAGATACTGCTGACTGAAGCATAGCAGAAGAGGAAGACACCATCTGATCCACAGTTCTATCAGCAGGAAGGGAATCAAGAGATGAAGTCCACTGCAAGCAGTAAGCAATTTTGCCAGTTTTCAATAGTCCTTGAAGTTGCTTATGAGATAACTCATTGCACTGAGATACTTCATCAGTGATGCCCTGCAAAGTGATTCTCTTGCCTTTGTGAGTGAACTTCATTTTTTTATCCTTCCAATGAACCCACATAGGGCTACAAGCCTCTAGCCAATCTTCCCCCAGTATCATATCATAACATTGGAGATCCAATACCTTAGCTTCGGAACAGAAGGAATGACCCTGGGCAAACCACTGTAATTGAGACACCTTAGTGGTACACAGCATAGTATCTCCACTAGCAGACTTGTAGGAGGAAGATTAACACTGTTCAGCAGGTAAGTGCAGTTTCTTGACCAAAGCAGAGCTGACAAAGGTGCCAATACTGCCAGAATCCACTAATATCAACACCTGCTGCTTCCCGATTCGACCCAATAATTTCATGGTCCTCCTTTTGAGATGGGTTGGAGGCACTGTAGTAGCAATGGCACAAACTGGGCTTTCACCTTCTTCAGGATCAGTATCAGGATCCTCACAGGGCTCCAACATATCCAAAATTTCCTCTAACATATGAATGGGAATAGTCTGAGGACACTTGTGGCCATGAGACCACTTGTCACCACATTTAAAACAAAGGCCAAGCTTCTTTCTGTGAGCCAGTACTGATACTTTTTCCTCCACATCAGACTTGACTGATTTAGGAGCCTCATCCTTCCTAGCAGGAAATTTTTGTTTATCATTGTAGAGACCCTTCATCTGAGGCTTGGGAAAATCTCTGCTATCAGTCTTGAGCAATTGCTTTTTCTTACTGGACTCTAACTCCTCTTCCTGTAACAGAGCCAAGGCACTAGCAGTAGCCACATCCTTTGGACGGTGTAAAGAAATTGGGGCCCTAATCTCATCTCTCAACCCATTCAGAAATCTCACCAGGAAGAACGTGTCATCATAAGTGGAGTTGTAGAGTAACACATTGTGGGCCAATTGCTCAAACCGGTTGTGGTAATCAGTGACAGAACCAGTTTGTTTGAGATTATCAAGGTGCCTAAGATGAATTTGATACTGGTCACGATCAAAACGTTCACAAACAGCAGTATGAAGCTCTTCCCAAGTTTTCACCCTCCCTTTAAGCTCATAGGTATGGAGCCAGGCCAAAGCCACACCCTCAAAATTAAATGCTGCAAACCTAGGCTTCAAATCCTCACTCACAGCAAAGACTTCAAAAAACAGTTCACATCTTTCCTTCCAGAGCCTAGGATTGTCACCGGTGAATTTGGGAAATTCCATTTTAGGCTTCGAACTGGAGCGGGGGCGGGGATCTGGGGGTTCAGGGGGGTGCTCGTTGTGGCGACTGTGAGACGGAGCCAACTCTGAGGGACGAGGGTGAGGTCCAGTGAACGTACCCTGAGCTGGTTGTGGCGATGGAGACCCAAGGATCCCGTTGCCCACATCTCGGTTGCCGCGAGGGATGGGGTGCCCATTGGGCCGCTCTGAAGCTGAGGCAGATGGGTGCGCCACTTGACCAGGAGCAAGGTTGAGGTCGATGGCCGGCGAAGATGCGGACCGCTGCAGAGGTGGTGGAGGTGGCGGTGGTGGTGGCGGTGGTGCCGACTCGAGCCGCAGAAGGCGCGCAGCCGTGTCGCCCGCCTTGGACTCGACGTTGGTGAGCTTGTCGAGGACCTGCTGCATCACCGCGTCGAATCCATCGAACTTCTTCGCTAGTTCATCGATGTTCGTCGACATTTGAAGGTCAAACTTGCTCGGCCGGCGCGGCGGAGCCAGATCGACGACGCGATTTCCCCCAAACTACTCCCTAAGCGGAGCAATGAATCTGTGGTCGACGGCGCCGGAGCGGCTAACCGTCGATTTGCGGTGGCCGCCACCGACTGGGTGTCGGTGGGCGGGGCGAGGACGGCGAGTTCGGATGGAAGCTCACCGGAGCGGTTGCACGTCGGCGGGACGCAACAACCCGGAAAATCGAATTAAATCAGAAATCGATCGGAATACAAAAAATTTTTGGGGCAATTTGTGGGGGAGGAGGCTCTAGATACCAATTGTTACGTACCTACGCAACAACGCAGCAATTGGGAGGGATAATTGGGAGAATTTGGGAAAGAACAGGGTAACATGCAGAGGAAGAAGGGGAAGAACAGAATCTCTTGCAGAGGAAGAAGAGAAAGGATTCAGGGAATAGTTTGTTTGCTCATTTCCATCATAACCGTCACAGCGCTGGGTCTTGGGATTTATACATCTATCCCTCCCAGCCGCACACCACATAAAAGGCCTCCGGCCCAAGTACAACTTCATTCGGCCCATAACACTACTCATCATCAACTAAGCTAACTTGTCTTCCTTCCGCGCGCTTTACTGCACGACGCATCACCCTGGTCGTGACAGAAGAGTCTTTGAATTATTCGAGGGAGTATTTGATATTCAGAAACAAGTTTTAAATGACATCGGTTGTAAATACGTTATATTTCAAAGTTGTAGGTCTCGAAGAGATGTGAAACTTTGTAGTTTACAACTTTTCATTTAAAATTGTTTAGCTATCCAAAATTTTGATACAAGAGCAAAGAAAAAACACACATTGCCACATCATCAATCCACACTATTCAAAATGCTGGCCTCTCATTGGTCCAAAGATGAACACATGGATCAATCCCACCCTCTCTCATTCTTCCCCCCTCCCTCTTCTCTCTCGCTCACGCTCACTTCTTTCTTTTTCCCCTCTCTTATCTCTCTCCCTCACGCAGGCAGGCGTCCCTCTTCTCTCTCCCAGGCAGGCGGCACGGCCGGCCGGAGATGGTGCGGTCTACTGCGAGTCGGCGGGGCCCACCGCCGGCGGCCGGGCGGGGGCCCCGACGAGGGCGGCCGGGCGGGCGGCGGACACGCGACGGCCTGGCGCGGGCGGCGCGGTAGGGCTCTTTTTTATTATTTTTCGGAACTTGTTTGCCGAGTGTCGCCACTTTTTATTATTATTATCTCAACATGTGTTTCCCGAGTGTTGTGTTAGCAGTCGGCAAAGGTTTATCAAACGCAACACTCGGCAAACAAGACTTTGCCGTCACCCTGTATGCCGAGTGTTCTTTGCCGGCACTCGGCAAACCCCCGGTTTCCCGTAGTGATAAGGAGCTGATGGTTGTTAATGTATCGGATCCGAAATGTTAGTTGCGGTCCTGATTTCTTGTTGCTAATTTGTTTTCACGGGAGGAGAATTTCAAAATCATACTTTAAATTAAACTTTCTGCCACTTGAAAAGAGTACCCAAAAAATATATCTTAAAAATATCATGTTCACACGCATCATAGTTAGTGAATTATATAAGTCACCGCCATATTAAATATTATTTATTCTTTTTTATTAGAAGCCATGAAGTTAGGCAATTAGTTACTGTCAAATATGCATACATACTAATATAACTGCGGAGTAGGCCTTGAAGTATAAGTGAATTGTTCATCTTTTACTATAAGGTTAAGATTTTGAAATGATGTAAGGTAAAATTTAAAATTGTTTTATTTTCTAATAAAGTTTTGAATGATTAATAATTTGGAACAGCGGGAGTAGTTCATTAGTTAGAAGAGTCTTTGAATTATTCGAGGGAGTATTTGATATTCAGAAACAAGTTTATTGAACAATGCACCAACGTTGATTATCAAATTAGCTTTGTTGAACCCATCATGAAATAAATCTCACAGTGTAGTTATTTGGTATTGTGCATCATAATATATTTATTTATAAATTAATAAATTTGATCAACATTAGATTAGTTTAAACTTAAACAAATCTATAATAACCTTATCTTTTGCAACAGAGGGAGTAGCACGTTATTAAATAAACCTAAAATGTTCACCTTGATGTTGTGTCTGTTGTTCTGTCCGCATGGTGAGGTGGCAGGGCGTGAGCGTGTGGAATCCCTGTTGCAGTTTCCTGTAACCTTTGATTCTCCGGTGGCCCAACACGTCGCACAAAACGGCCTTGTCCCAAACTACTTGACTTCACGCTTGTCGTGTGCAGTGAAACCGCCACGGACTCGGAAGAATCAACGAAGCAAGACTCGGATTACATGAGCACCAGGTGACGGAATCACAAAGCAGTTAGCCGAAGATTGCTCTGCTTAATTTCGGAGTCCTACAAACTTTCAATATTTATATCCGAGCGTGTTCTGCCGCACGGGCACTTCGATCAACTCGTGGCAATGGCGTCCGTCGTCGTCCCGGGGAGAATCAGATCGATGAGGCCGGCGACAAGGACAAAGTCGAGGTGCGCGCCGCAGACAGCGTGCGGCACCCACTCATTCGAGATAATCGGGTATAGCCTGCACAAGGCGGACCTTGGCAAGGGCGAGTCCATCCGCTCCGCCACCTTCACCATCGACGGCTACGAATGGTGCATCATGTTCTTCCCGAACGGGGACAGCAGGGTAGACTCCACAGGCTATGTATCCGTTTACGCCAAGCTCCTGAGCCAGAAAGCCAAGGTGAGAGCGTTCTACGTCTGCAGGATGCTCGACCAGACCACAGGGTCGTCGTCTTCGATCAAGCTCTCTGCCAGGCCAGACGTGTTTCACACAAGTACTGAAAGAAGCTCCGACGCCCACTACCGGATTTCAGTACTTCGCCGTGTGCCTGGGGCACACGGCGAAGCCCCTTCAGGCACACGGCGAAGTATTCGCCGTGTGTGGCCTACGGCGAAGGGCCCCAACGGCGAAGCCAGCTTCGCCGTAGGCCATATTTCAAACACACGGCGAAGACTTCGCCGTAGGCTAAATGAGGCACACGGCGAAGAAAAGCAACAAACGAACGTGTGTCCGCCGGCCGTTAGAGGTTTTTTGAAATTCAAATCTTCGCCGTGTGCCTGGACCAAGGCCCACGGCGAAGATTTGAAACTTCGCCGTGTGCCTGGGCCAAGGCACACGGCGAAGCTGAGGATTCCGGTAGTGGCCTGGGGCTACCGTAAGTTTATGAAGATCGCTGATCTAGAGGCGTCGCCTTACCTACGCGACGACCGCCTTCAGATCGCGTGCGACATCACAGTTATCAAGAGATCACAGGTCGGGGATACAGTTGATGATGTTAAGGAGGTTCATGTGCCTCCATCGGACCTGCCAGATGATTTTGGGAAATTGTTGGTGGCAGGGTTGGGAACGGATGTGACATTCAAAGTTAAGGGCAAGTCATTTGCTGCCCATAGGAATGTGCTTGCAGCGCGATCACCGGTGTTCAAAGCGCAGCTCTATGGGCAGCTAGGGGCAGAGAACAGGAATTTCATAACCGTCGAAGACATCGAGCCCGGGATCTTCAAGGCTCTACTTCACTTTCTCTACACGGATTCGTTGCCTGATATCCAGGATATTGAGATAGATGAGATTCATGACGATAAAGATATCGCTAAGTATTTACTTGTGGCTGCGGACAAGTATGCCTTGGAGAGGTTGAAGCTAGTCTGCACGCTCATCCTTTGCAAAAGTCTTGATGAGACGAATGTGGCTGCCACTCTGGCCCTAGCTGACATGCACAATTGTAGTGAGCTTAGGGAGGCTTGCATTGAATTTATCGCCTCCTCCGATAGAGTTGGGGATGTGGCGGCAAGCCCAGGTTACCATCTCCTTAAGAAAGCAAGCCCGGGCATCTTCATAGACTTATGGGAGAAAGTTGGTCGGTTAACATAGCCCTAGCTTAACGTCAAATAGTTTGTATATCTTTTCCCCAATAACAAATACTAGTGAGGATGATTTATTGCTGAACTTAATAAGTATACACGCACTGATATTGTTTTCTTTTGTGTATAAGTTTCTTTTTATATGTTCCCTATATAATTGTTTTGGTACACACACGGCACACCGACTTTTGGGTTATTTTCTGTCAAATTGTGCTATACTCAATTCTAAATTCATTACTAAAAACATATTACGCCTCTTTTTCCATTCCTATGCAATGTTTACTATTTTGATTATGCCCTTCTCGTATGCCTAGAGGGCCTCTCTGTGCTTTTTGTCTTCACTGAGTGCTTTACTGCAAAATAGCAAGGATGTTTATCTCATTTTTTTTTGAGGAAACACGAGGGGTTGCCCCCCTACTGATTAATAGTTATATTAAAAAAAGAAAGTCAAACTTTACCTATACAAGTTTTTTTGACAAGCGAAACTTTATTAATCTTAGCCAATTACATCGAGAAACAAGTCAAGTTATTTAGGAAACAAAGAAAGAAACAAAAAACATGAAGAAGGCTAGAAGACCGAGTCTATCCATGAAGACATTGTTGATCGAGTATTGTCCTTTGCCCTTAGCGAAGCAAGTGCAAATTCTTTCTGAAAACGATCATTTACTGCTGGTAATGTTGGCCGTGCATTATTGTCTTATTGAATATCAGGTCATTTCTAGCCATCCAAATGCACCAAGATATCAGAATTATTATGTCCATGAAAAATTGCATATTCGGTTGAGTTCTGAATGATATTAGTAAGTCGAAAGGATCCAAGGCTGGGACATTGATTGAGATAAGGTCCCAGCAGTCTCGTACAAATGTGCACTGAGTAAACAGATGAGCAATGGTTGGATGTTTATCTCCTTCGTCTTCTTCGCCCAGATGCTTCTCATCTTATCTCTTATGAAGCGAGGCGTTGACTCTTGTTTCTTCTTTCTCCCTCGGATTCCGCTGGGGAAATCCTTTAAAAAAGGGCAAATTTCATCGGAGGGAGCGAGCAGCTACAGTTGGTGGGGAACTTGCTTTAGGAAAAATCTCCTCTCTCGGATTGGGAGATTGATTGAGATAAGGTCCCAACAGTCTTGTACAAATGTGCATTGAGTAAACAGATGAGCAATGGTTGGATGTTTGTCTCCTTCATCTTCTCTGTAGTCCATGGCAACGGAGGTCTAGTCTTGACTGGTTGGACCATGGTAATGATTGTGCGTGTATATGCCATTTCCTTGTTAAAGACGTTGCTTTTTAAAGAGTCTTTTTCGTAGCCCATGTGTTTGATATGATGGTGTAAGTAATAGAAGATTAGTCATGTATTATTTCTTTTAGTGCTCCGATATATGTTGTCAATTTTTTTGGCTGTGTGCATCCTAACTATGCAGAGACCGGAAATAATCTTAGCATATTTGTATCATCTTGATGTATCTGTCTAAGATTAATAAAATTTCCTTGTCGAAAAAAATCTTTTCTGCCCAGATGCTAGCTTGTCATCTTATCACTTAAGAAACGAGGCGTTGCCTCTTGTATCTTCTTTCTCCCGTGATCTCCTCTCTCGGATTCGCCGCGCGGAGCTAGTGGTACACAGCATGACCAGCGCATGGCTGCTCAGCGGCAAGTGCGCGCGGTGGCCCCTCCTAGCTTCCTACATGTTGGTGGTAGCAAGCAGCTTTTCAGCCGATCAATGGCGCCGTGTGGTGGTGGAGCCACGTCTATGGGAGGATAGAGAAGTCGTGGTCGGCGGTAGCGAACCAGATAGGGAACTTTATTCATAGAGGACCGATTGACTGGCTGCAGGTCGCCATTGAAGAACTCTGAAGTAGTGAAGCAGTATTTCTCCTTCCTCCTCTGTCTAGTATGTAGTTCATCTAAGGATACTGATTTTTTTACAGTGTTGCAATGGATGATTTGAGATGCTGGGATTAGTATTTTCAAATACTGTTTAAAGAAATTTTGATTCTTCTGGCTCCGATTTTGATTAAAGGAATTGTTGGTTCTTCTCGTGTTAATATTGATTGAAAGGAATTATGGATTCTTCTCATATCTATTTCAATTTTGTGTTTTTCTTCTATTTAGTTCTCTAGTTCCACAAGCCTATATTATGGGTTTCTTACAGAGAATTGGAGACGGTCGTCAATGGTAGTGGGAGCCTTTTTTCCAGTGGGAGCTGGCATTTGAACCATTAGATCTTACGAACAGTATTTTTTAAAATTGACGTGGCCCAATCGCTTTGCTGAAACCCTGACGTAGTTTTAGTCTCTAAAGGATGACCAAAAGTTTTTCTTATTTTAATTGAGGCAATTTCCAAAATGTTATTTGTTAATAAGTATTTTTTTTTTGAGATTACATAGTACGCAGGCACACTCACCCCTATGAATACACGCACGCAAACCCTACCCCTATGAGCACCTCCGAAGGACTGAGCTGAGCGCCTCCGAAGGACTGAGCAGAGCACCGGCAGATCTGGAGATTCCCGAAGTCACCATTGGCACCTCGTTGTCGACGGGAACGCCGCTTACCACTTAACGCATAGCGCCGGTAAATTCTGGAAAATCCCAGAAAAAGATGCGAGCACCAGGATTTGAACCCTGGTGAGTAGCATCCCACTGGACCGTCCTACCATTGACTACAAGCCAATTCGCTTGTTAATAAGTACTAGCAAAAGTGCCCGTGCGTTGCTACAGACTATGTCATATCGATATATTATGATACGCTTTTATTACTATAAAATATTATACAAGCTTTAATATTAAATTTTACCGTGGATGCGCTAAAAGGTTGGATACATCGCTAAACCCAAGCCTAAGTAACAACTAACGTATAATCTGCCAATGTTTATTAATACCCATTAGTATACATTGAGGTGTGTATGGTATGGTCAATATCGTTGTTGCACTGATCTGCTCATCGCTGGAAATCATACGTTATAAGACCCGTCATATACTCATATAGTATGTATACTGTATGCGTGAGTCATGACAATTAGACTCCGACATAAAGGATAGCTGAAATTTTTTGTATTCACATAGTACTATTTTTTTCTAGCTTAATGGATACCAACATAGTATGTATAGTTGGAAATTTCTAGCTTATAAGAAACCAACATTGTATGGTTGGAAAGAAATCGAACTAACCGAGCAAACATATACATAATTATTTTATAAGGACCGGCTCATTCTTCCAATCCCAAACCAATAAAAAGAAAACAAGCATAAATTCAAATTCTTACCAAAACACCAAAACCACACCATCGACCCCTCCCCTTGCCTTGTCCCCATCCTCGTCTCCTCACCAGTCAGCAGTCACCGTAGCTCCAAATGTCCAGCATTATCCGCTTAGCTTCTTTTCTCCCATCCAACTCCGAGGACAGTGACAGCCACGCACGCACACACACGTACGACGCCACCGACAGCCACACACGCGAGGGAAGCGGAGTGTGGATTGTGCCTCCGGCTTCGGCGGCCGCCCCGTTCCGCTCTTCTCCGACAACCGTGCAGCCCCGCCCAGCTTCACCGGCCGCCGCGCCGTCCCGCGCCCCCGTGGCCGCACCGTCATGCACCAGTGGCCGCGCTGCCCCGTTCCGGTCCTCCACGCCGTCGACCCTGCGTCGTCGCCGTCCTGCGCCTCGCGACCTTGCCGCCGCCGTCCATTGCCGCCGCTGCCCCTGGGCTCGCCCGTCGGATATTTTGTATACACGGTGGAAGATGCAGATATATATGGTGGAAGGACTGCTAATTAATTTTTAAAAATATGAGGGGGTGTTTCACAAAATTAATATGGTGGAAGGACTGCTAATTAATTTTCTAAAATACGAGGGGGTGTTTCGCAAAATTATGACGTACCGCGGAAAGAATCCTTGACGTACCGCGGAAACAATCCTTGCTTTATAATTAGGTAGAGATTTGATGGTTTATTGGTTGAGAAATATTGGTTGGCGATTCCTATGGATTTTGTTTGTTCACCCTTGGAGTCAAAATTAGACTATAATAACTTATTGTGAAAATAACTTTGAACTATTTAAACAAAAAACTGAAAACAAAATATCTTTAATAACATATTCGAGAAAAAAATATCATGTTCATACACCGTAGTTAGTGAAGTATCTTTTACCTACACATTAGTTATTATCTGTTAATTTTACGATTAGAAATAGAATCCATCCATGGAGTTAGCTAATGAATCGGTGTGCAACATGCCTGCTGAGTAGGCCGAGAGTCCTCGAATTATAATTCCAAACATACACAATGCAGTTCGTTCTGTCCGTTTACATACGTAGTTCTAACATTGGTACATACAAACTGGAATCGTAGTTTCCGTGTTGTCGATAGTTATGATGGAGACGCCAACGTCCCAACTTCCGTCGGCCGCCACGACCTCATCGACGTGCACGTCGCAGACAGCGCGGAGCCGACATGTGCTTAAGGATTTTCATATGTTTTTTTTGTCATGGCAGACTCGTCTTCCCTTTAGAATTTTTTACAGATGACCAAAAGGTTTTTTATTTAATATGGGGCAATTTTGAAATTTTATTTATTAATAAGTATCTGATGGTTGAGAAATATAAGTTAGTGATTCCTATGGCTAGTTAATAGATTATAACTAAGTGATACCGCGGGATCCTGAATTTCTAAACAAAATTTTAAGGTGAAATTGAAAGTACAAATATTAAGATGATTATATGATAATTTTCTTTGTAAACTATATTATACATGATTTTAAGGTGAAATTTAAAAGTGGAAACACTAAGGCGATTACATGGCAAAATTCTTTTGCAAATGACATTATACATGAAAACATGTTAGTTTTGTTAGGAGAGAACGACTTTTAAATGACTGATCATGCATATATTTCTGTTGTGGAAATTTTGTAAAATTGATCATCTAGATATTTCTACTGTGGGAATTACATGCACAGATACTATTAATCATAGAAAATCGATCAAAGACACAAATAAATGATCATAGTGGATGGTGACGTGGCATTTAATATAGTGCTTCATATGTGATAAGGATAGCTTGCATGTTGAGAGAAATAAAATTAATGATTCACAGTGGGGTGCATCTATATATGTTATACTAGGCGATTCCCCGCGCGTTGCTGCATGATTTGAAAAAGTTTCGATAAACAATGAATCATACTTGTATTTGTATTACAATGTCAACTAACTATGCAAGGGAGGTAAAAATCAATTCATGTTTGAGAATTCAAGATGATGTGCACATGAGAGAAATATCAATTAATATATTTTAGTGGGTTTTTAGTGCATCTTAGTGGGAGGTGATGATGTGGCTTCATGAGATGAGAGAAATCTTTAGTAGGAAGCCAAAACTAAGTTTTGTATGATAGATAGAGATATTTTTGCCCACATGGAAACAACTGTAAACAAGAAGAATAACCCTCGGTCATTAGAACACAAAACTTAAAATATCTCTCTTAAATATCATGTTCATGCATCTTAGTTAATTATTATCTATTCCTTTTGAGATTAGACTAGCAAAGATACCCATGCATTGCTATGGGTAAAAAATATGTATATATTGGCACACTCACTACTACAGGACCATTTTCTATGCCGGTCCAAATAAAACCCATTTCTGTGTCAGTTTTGGGGTAGCGGAGCTGAAATACTAGAAGTGAAAATGAACTTATCAGCGCGCGTTCAAACCCACTGAAAATCGTTCTATCGGTCTCTGTTGGAAACAGAAACCGGCGCTGATAGTACTACTAAAGTGTTTTATTTAAGGTTCAATATATTCTTATACACTATATATTTTTATGGTAAATTTTGGATAACTAAAAATATAACTACAGCCTTTGCCGCTAAAATTGCATGAGCACAAGGATCACTAAACAAAGTCCTTATAGACGTGAAAAGTGTATATTACTCAATTTCTACTTAAATAAAAAATAAGTTGGATCTGTACTATAAAACAGAGCACTACATGCTTATTCATTTCAAGTTTTGATTGATTGAAACGTGCCTTTTTCTACAAAACCAAGCGTGTGCTAGCAGGCGTGTTCCCTTCGCTCAGCTCACACGGCCGTGTAGCACAGACGCTATTCAGCGTCACACCAATCTTTTTACTCCGTTGCACATTGGATTCCCAATACATGTGCTGTAATTTTTAAGCCAATAAAATATGTATGTAGTTTGCACCTAGCAAAAATTTAAAAAGCTTGCCGTTATGTATGTACTTCTGTGCGTAGAATTTCTAATTCCATGATAAAATTAGCTATTAATTTCTTGCCGTGTAGTCCTAGGTAGCATGGAGCAAGAAAACATATTTATTGTGTAACGAGGATAGCGGGTAGCATGTTGTTTTTGGCAGATGGTTTAGTTCATTTATCTATCTATCTTCTATTCTATCTATCTATATTATAAAGATCCAAAGCTTTCAAGGGTCAACGGGCCACGTGAAAGGGTCTCTAGTCTAGTGGTTAGAGCACCTGAGTAGCATCCAACAAACCCAGGTTCGACTCCCTGTGGGAGCGAATTAACTGGGTCTGGACTAATAAAAAAATATAAAAAATAGGTAGGGGCTTCCCCTCCCAACTTCGGTCAAAAAAGAGGTCAACGGGCCACAAATTATTGAAACATTACCCCCCTGTTTTAAATAGTTTTTCTAAAGTCTATGGAAAAAAACACTCGCTTGCGTGGAATCGTCGAGTTCATAACTAATATGGTCTCTGGCAACTAGCCGTTATATAATCTTATTTTCTATTATAGATGTGTGTTTCTACTAAATGTGTGTGTCGCACGTGCGTTCTTTTTTTCCACAACGGATTCACCAATCATTAGAACAAGACCTCACCTGGCTCTTTTTTTTGTCAAACCACGCTTGACAAAAAATTCCGAATCTAGAACTACTCGTCATTAAAATATACGGGAACTAAAAGTGACTTGCCCTATGAAGTATCAACCCAAGACTCCTCGTCAAAACAACAGCTTTGTGATCGCCGGCAAAATGAAGGTAGCACTCACGTGTATATCATAAAGTTCCAAAACAATTGAAAGTAATCGGACCCACCAGTTATTGAAACACAACCCCTACTAACGACCTCGCCTGTCAGGTTTTTTCGTCAAACTTTTGACAACCGAAGGACCCACCAATTATTGAAACACTACCCCTTTTAGCAACCCAACTTGTTATGTCTTTTTTCGTCAAGCCGTCCGCCTCCCTCATCCATCTCTGTTCATAGCATGGAATCGTCGATTTCGTAACCAATACGGTCTCCGGTCAACTATCTTTTATATGCAATTTTAATCTTTATTAAACATGTGTATCGCACAAGCGGTTTTACTAGTCTATAAGATCCAAAACTTTTGAAAACAGACAGACCCACTAATCATTAAAATACTGCCCCACCTAACGACCCTACTTGTCAGGCCTTTTTTCGTCAAACTTTTCATAGCCGACGGGCCCACCAGTCATTGAACACTACCTCTTCTAGCGCCCCTCTGCCTCCCTCGTCTGTCTCTGTAGTACGAATCGTCGAGTTCGTAACCAATACGGTCTCCGGCCAACTATCTATTATAAAACCTTAGTTTCTATTAAATGTGCGACACTGCGTTCTCGTTAATTTATGATAAATTCTAGACAAATATGACGTAATAGTTTGGTGGTGGGACTTCCCCATCTAAATTTCTAGATAAAGATCACAATAGTCGTAGTAGTTTTTTTTTACCAATAGTTGTAGTAGTTTTGTGGTGGGACTGCCTCCCATCTAAACTCTAGATACGGAGCTCCAAAACATCCTAGATTTTACAATTTTTACCTCCCGCTTCCCATTCCCTTCACGGTTTTCCCGGTCTGTACAGTTCCCCTCGTGGCACTCCGGTTTTTTCGCAGTTAGCACATCAGTTGCGAGTTCTATCCGGTTTTGTCCTGAGAACACCTGTTTTTCCATGGTCTCTGCACGCTAGGCGCAGAGTTCAACCCGGCCCGGTTTTGGTCCCCAAACGACGGTTTTTGCGCGTTTTAAATTTGACGGACTAAATTAGAATTAGGAAATAGAAATAGAAACCCATCCATCATGGAGTTAGGTCTACGATTTGGAATCCATCTTTAGGTGCGATTCAAATCCATCTAAACTCTAGGTACGATTCAAATCCATCCATCCATCATGCAGTCTTCGATCGAATTATAATTCCAAACCTACAGGCGCAGTTTCTCCGGTTGGAAGTTCTGAATCGTCACGACGATCTACGTATACTTCCGACAAACTACAAATCTTCGGCGGAGTCCAACTGTAGGTTATCTGTAAGAGACCTCGTTTTTCTCGACGGTTACGCGATGGAGACAACGGCGTCCCAGGTTCCGCCGGCCGCCGCGACCACATCGACGTGCACGCCGCAGACAGCGCGCGGCCGGCATGTGTTCCAGATCGAAGGGTACAGCCTGCACCGTGGCTTCGGCGCCGGCAAGTTCGTCCAGTCCGCCGCCTTCGCCGTCGGCGGCTACTCCTGGTGCATCCGCTGCTACCCCGACGGAGCCGGCAACGATTCCAGAGGCTACATCTCAGTTTTCCTGAGGCTCATGAGCCGGAACGCCAAGGTGAGAGC
>OAMR01000276.1:662145-677103 GCA_900205405.1 Echinochloa crus-galli | reverse complement strand
TGCCTCCCTCGTCTGTCTCTGTAGTACGAATCGTCGAGTTCGTAACCAATACGGTCTCCGGCCAACTATCTATTATAAAACCTTAGTTTCTATTAAATGTGCGACACTGCGTTCTCGTTAATTTATGATAAATTCTAGACAAATATGACGTAATAGTTTGGTGGTGGGACTTCCCCATCTAAATTTCTAGATAAAGATCACAATAGTCGTAGTAGTTTTTTTTTACCAATAGTTGTAGTAGTTTTGTGGTGGGACTGCCTCCCATCTAAACTCTAGATACGGAGCTCCAAAACATCCTAGATTTTACAATTTTTACCTCCCGCTTCCCATTCCCTTCACGGTTTTCCCGGTCTGTACAGTTCCCCTCGTGGCACTCCGGTTTTTTCGCAGTTAGCACATCAGTTGCGAGTTCTATCCGGTTTTGTCCTGAGAACACCTGTTTTTCCATGGTCTCTGCACGCTAGGCGCAGAGTTCAACCCGGCCCGGTTTTGGTCCCCAAACGACGGTTTTTGCGCGTTTTAAATTTGACGGACTAAATTAGAATTAGGAAATAGAAATAGAAACCCATCCATCATGGAGTTAGGTCTACGATTTGGAATCCATCTTTAGGTGCGATTCAAATCCATCTAAACTCTAGGTACGATTCAAATCCATCCATCCATCATGCAGTCTTCGATCGAATTATAATTCCAAACCTACAGGCGCAGTTTCTCCGGTTGGAAGTTCTGAATCGTCACGACGATCTACGTATACTTCCGACAAACTACAAATCTTCGGCGGAGTCCAACTGTAGGTTATCTGTAAGAGACCTCGTTTTTCTCGACGGTTACGCGATGGAGACAACGGCGTCCCAGGTTCCGCCGGCCGCCGCGACCACATCGACGTGCACGCCGCAGACAGCGCGCGGCCGGCATGTGTTCCAGATCGAAGGGTACAGCCTGCACCGTGGCTTCGGCGCCGGCAAGTTCGTCCAGTCCGCCGCCTTCGCCGTCGGCGGCTACTCCTGGTGCATCCGCTGCTACCCCGACAGAGCCGGCAACGATTCCAGAGGCTACATCTCAGTTTTCCTGAGGCTCATGAGCCGGAACGCCAAGGTGAGAGCCCAGTACGAGATCAGGCTGATCGGCAGGACAACTACTGCAGGGTTGCCTCCGGCGGCACCCAGCACGTCAGGGACGAAACTTTTTGACACCATGAACGCCAACGAAGCCGCCTGGGGCAGTAATCTCTTCATGAAAGCGAGAGAGCTGGAGGCGTCGGCGCAGTACTACCTGCACGACGACCGCCTCGTGATCGAGTGCGATGTCACTGTCATCATGGATCCACTCGTGACAGAGGCTACCAAGGCCGTGGAGGTCCAGGTGCCTAAGTCAGACCTTCCACAGGACTTTGGGAAATTGATGGAGACAGGAGAGGGGGTGGACATGATCTTTATGGTTCAGGATGAGTACTTCTTCGCCCACCGGATTGTGCTCGCGACGCGGTCACCGGTCTTCAGTGCGGAGCTCTGTGGGATGAGAGAAGGGGAGCACAGTAGAGGGTGCATAACAATTGAGGATATGCAGCCAGCTACCTTTAAGGCATTGCTTCATTTCATCTATACGGACTCGTTGCCCACCATGGATGACCTCAGTGTGGATGAGGTTCATGACATGGTTAAGAATTTGTCTGTGGCTGCAGATAGGTATGCTATGGAGAGGTTGAAGATGGTCTGCAAGGGAATTCTTTGCAAAAGTCTTAACGATGCGACCACGGCTTCCAAGCTAGCTCTATCTGACAAGTATAACTGCAGCGAGCGCAAAGACTATATGAAATATACCAACGACTCTTCGGATCGAGTGTGTGATGTGGTGGCTAGCCAACAAGGTAACCAAGGCCTCAAAAGAGCAAAATGTTCAATATGGGTAGTTTTGCGGGAGAAAACACGGTCCTTGTTTAGGTTCAAAAAATAGTAAGTTCAGTCCATGCATAGCTATATGGTACTAATTAATAAGCTTGGATCATGTCTTTTGTGTGATCAAATATTTTCGTATAGAAGGGAAGACTTTTTTTTTCAGAACTTCCGTCTGGTGCGACTGTGACTGCTCCGTAGTAGCTGTTATGAGCTTTTTTTAATTAATCCATGCTACCTCACAAGCATATGAACCAGTACAGTTTTTACTGCTGACGTTGTCTACTGTTATCAATTACTTTTTATGGCTCTTTTCTTTTGTTGTGGCAACATGTAGTTAGCCGGATTAAGTCTCAATTCTGTATATATACAGCAAGCTGTTTTGCAATCAGTTTCTTAGGATACAACGTTACCATAGTGTTGATGAATCATGCAATACTCCAGAGTTTTTATGTTACGGAGTATTAACTGAATATAATGTGAAATCCCCAGGGCCAGCGAGCTAAGTACTTCGTATGTGAGGTTCGATGTTATAAGTATCTTCTTCAAAATGTTCTGTTTGAAGAGGGCGCAACAGGAATCAACATAAATCCTGTTATGGTCATGATTTATTGGGTACGTGGCAGTCGAAAAGCTAGAAAAAAAATACTAGTCGTTCTATTTTTTTTCTATCAACCACGATATATATGTTGATACAGCCCCGGCCGTCTCTATATATAGAGAGGTGACCTGACCCTTATGTAAACTGTGCTCTGATATTTAGTCGCAAATGACGACTTGACATGGAGGGAAACAAAAATGCGGAGCCGGCAGCATAATGGAGTTCTAGCTGGCTGGATCTAATTAATATAAATTGCCCATCGATCCCTTTCCCCGAAAAAACTAAATCGAGAGGGCTCTCCATTTAGCTTAATGCCAGAGCACTCCTGACTTGCAGCTGATCCTCAAATAGTGGCCGGATGCCTTGATGAGATATCTGCATGTCTAGTAGTTTATATTAGTATAGATCAGAGTTTTGATGAGTAGAATGTCAGTCACCCTTTGCATTGCATGACGCTTCGTGTTAATCCGTGGTTCCATGTTTACAACAAGATACAACGAAGATTCTTTTCTATGGGAAACAATCTACAATGAATCTACCAGACCGATCACAATCTACCGGTGTTGGTTGCAAGATTTCTTACATAATTAATATATTATATGTCTCTAAAAACGTACTCTTATTAATCATAATATACTTAAGTTAATATTAATATGCCGAAAAACATCAAGAAAGCTCCATATATTGTTGTGAGAGATTTAGCATGAAACCACATCTCTTATAACTTCGATGCAACTCCTTGAACAAAATGGTAGTCAACCTCATTTTGTTTTGTTCGTACATACAGTAGAACGCAAGATTCTAAAACAAGTATTTAGCCCCAACATTGTCACACCAAATCTTTGCAACTGAAGAATGTTGAACTTTTTGGTGAAGTCAACAATGTTTATATTCGTATTACTTTGGAAATTGCATGTGCATGTGCCTTGTACTTGTCCTCAATACTGAACTTTTGAACAGTACCCCTCCATTATCTAAGATGCCTCACCAATTTGCATTAGAAAAGGCACTAATCTACTAATATGGATGTAGACCTCCTAATTTTCAATATAGTTCCCGAGCTATTCTGCAAATACTTCATTTTTTGTGATCAATTCTGCAAATACTTCAATGTCTACTTTACAGCACTACTCCATTTTGTTGAGCAAATACAGCACTACTCCATTGACAATTGGTTGGAGCATGAAAATCATCGTGTACACTTTATTAACAGGAAAAGGTAAATCTAGCTGAGCCATGGATAAATACTATAGGGAGCCAACAATGCTTCTCAAACGAGTTGCATCTTCATGTCCTATTTTATCAGATTCTTTTATTGACAATTTATATATTCTTCACAGGGTGTTTACATGTATGCAATTATGCATTCCTACTCGCTTCATGATGCCTGATGCTTATTTCTTTTGAGATGACAACAATGCTTATTTTACCTGAATACACAGAACCTAATATGTTAGTCAGAGAAGCTACGGCTGGCTTATTCTGACCAGAACACCTAATTGAAAATATGCAAGTTTGGCATACAAGATGGTACAACCCAGGTACAATGCCACAGCACAGCTGGGCAAGAGAATAGTAGGACAAGGTTACCTTAAGATGGTTCGGTTTGGTTCCAACTTAAGATGGTCTAACTTAGCATAAAGCTAGAATGGAAGGAGTAGTATGTTAGACTTTCAGCTCATTGCCTTATTTATTTGGAAACTAACCTTGACATGTTTCCTTAAAGCTCTGACGAGGTCAAGGGCTATCTTGTATGATTTACATTGGAGTCTTCACAGATGCTCTAGAGTTGAGTTATGCTCATGGGTCATCTGTGTTGCATTACTGTATTATAAAGATAACATATATAATATATCTCATAATACAGTAGCATCTGTTGGGGTGGTGCCCTGACGTTACCTCACAATAATGCAAGTAGCTCCTGAGGATTGTGTATCTGTGTGTTATCGCTCCTTTATGATCAAAGAAAAGATTAACAATTTAAATAGTAAATGCATTGCGAACAAGTATCCTGCAAACGACCTCTGCAAAATAACAGACATGTGTACTTCTACTAATTATTTCATTCTAAACAAGAACACACCCAGCTTGGTTGCTTTCTCCAGCAAATATGAAAAGATGTCTGCCCATGATCCTTTGACGTTGTGGTGTTCTGGCCTTGCCTTCTGACCACCCACTCTACCCAAAGAGTTCACGATATATTTATCATAAGCATCTTTAAGCCTGCTGAAATGATGCTGTTCGGCCCGAGCAAGACTTGATGCGCTTAGAATGTCTTCACAGATCAGCTTCAGCCTACTCATGGCATACCTATCTGCAGCCACAAGCAACTGCCTAACTATTTCCTCTTTCTCACCGTCGTCAAGGCCTTCCATGGCAGGCATCGTGTCGGTGTAGATGAAGTGAAGCATCGCCTTGAAAGCAGCAGGCCGCATGGCCTGAACAACTATGCACTCTCTCACCTTGTCTTGCATCAGCGCATCGGTCTCCGCCACGAAGATCGGCGACCGCACCGCGAGCACCACCTTGTGGGCATAGAAAACATCATCTTCAACCTTGAAAACAACGTCGGCCTGATCCTCCATCTCCAACAATTTCCCAAAACTACTCGATAGATATAGTACCTCAGCATCATCAGAAGTCACGGTGCTCTCCACCTGTGGCTCCATGATAACAGTGACGTCGCACTCCAACACGAGGCGGTCGTCTTGCAGGTAGTTCTCTTCCAGCTCGCCCCTCTCCATGAGCTCATCCGTGCCCCAAGCGAAGTAGTTGTCTTGCTTGACGTCTAGGGTGTCGAACACCTGCGGCGCGGCCGTGCTGTACGCCGAGCACGACGACCCCGTGGCGTGGTCCAGGAGCCTGAAGTCGTAGTGCACCATGACCTCGGCGTCCTGGGTCAGGAGCTCCAGGAACGCCGCGACGTTGCCGTCGTCCTTGGAGTCCTCGTCGCCGTCGATGTAGCCGTCGGGGTAGAAGCGGATGCACCAGCTGTAGCCGCCGACGTCGAAGGCGGCGGACCGGACGAAGCTGCCGGCGCCGAGACCGCGGTGGAGGCTGTAGCCGGCGATCTCGAACGCGTGCGTGCCCCGGGCCGTCTGCGGGGTGCACCTCGAGGACGTCCTCGCCGTTGGGCGCGGTAGATTGGACGCCATTGCCACGACTAGCTCTATCTCGCGATTTGCAGTTACGGAATATACTACTGATAACGCAGAGTACAAATAGAGAAAGAGTTTGGTACATGTACGCGCAATACTAAGTCTACCCTGGACCGGAAGATTGGGAATTGGCGGTCGATCTCCGACGTGTCCCAAATATAGATCTCCGACGTGTCCCAAATATAGGCCTACGGCTGTTGCCGTGACCGGCGGATCTCCTGCGTGATCCCCATGCCATCCTCTCCTGATCTTGCTCCATAAATCTAGGAGGCAGGGACGGCATGGTTGTGAACTTGTGATCTATATATACTCGGTGTGACCACGGCGTCGCGGAAGCACGAGTGGGAGGGCGTGAGATGGCCGTAGCTGCTGTCCTGTCCTGGCTCAGGGTGGCCTCGCAGCAGCCCTTCCCGGCGCACGAGCCGTTCCTCGCCTCCCTGAGGCTGCCCTTGCCATAGGCACCACCGGTGATTTTGTGGGAGCTGGCTGGCAAAATCAGACGAGCTCGAGGCGCGCGGCGTAGTCGGCGTACCTGGCCCGGCGGATGTTGGCCCTGCGCTTCCTCCATACGAAGCATCCCAGCCCGACGACCGCGGCGGCCGTGAAGGCGCCGACCACGACGCCGGCCTTCTTGCCGCCGTTCATCTCCGCGTGGTCCCCGTCCTCGTCCTTGTCATGGTCGGCTTCCTTGCTGTCGACGGCGGGTGTGGGCGCGGGAGAATGCGGCAGGGGCTTGTGAGGTAGGGTGGACCGTGGACGGCGCCTCCACCGGCGAGTCGGAGGGGGACGCGACGTACGGGAGAGGTCTCAGACATTGCCGGAGGCGATGCGTGCGCGGCAGCGTCTGCAGAGGGGGCGGACGCGGAGGCGGTAGGGGGCGGAGATGCGGATGCGGGATTGTCTGAGACGGGGCTGGCGGCCGGCTCCTGGGAGCGCGCCGCGGAGGCGAGGAGCGGCGGAGAGATTTGGGGAGGGGGCGGCGGACCGGCACAGTAGAGGAACATTTAGTGGGTGCCGCTTCAGACGGTATTCGGGGGTAGGAACTGTAGCGGTCCAGGAGCTTTTAGCAGCAACCGTTGCAAACAGTCTTACCCCCAAGTCCCCAGCCTTTGCTCTATCAGTGACCGTGTGAAATGGATAGGAAATTACTGGCCGAGAGTAATCAAAACATAAATTAGCTCGATCAGTTATAACTAATTCTCGTGGGCATCAAGCCGCATATGGGTTCAGCAGAAATTATGCAGTGCAACATCGATCATTGTCACAGGCCACATCGCTAATGAAGTACACATCAAAAGCAGATTCAGTGGTCTGTAATAGCCATCCACAAGCATTTACCATGCACAGAAAGGTAGTCCTTTGCATCAGCATTGTACTACTAACTTCGACACTCAAAAGCTAACCCATAGGTTGAAGCTCGGCCTCAGATACAGCGCATGCCAGTCCCAGCAGTTGTCTTGTCATGTTTCTGTCATGAGAGAAAAGCAACACAGCAAAACACAATATGGTTAGCAACAGATAGAAGTATTGTTATGTCAGGGGTACATGTAAATTTCACCCTCGAGATCTGTAAAGTTCTCCCTTAAGTGAGGCACACTACTTAGTATATGTGATGACTTATAGTTTTCACTTAACAAAGGTTCAGCTACTGCTCTATAGAAGCATAGGACAACTGTTTTTCCTGAAATGTGACTCTACTGCGACTACAAGTGACACTAGGAGTTTAACATCTGGCACTCAAATCTGTGAGGTCGCTTGTATAATCCACAACCACATGCATGAATAAAACATGAATCAAAACTGTACAGCGCATAACTAAATACAGAACACCACAAGGAAATGTTAACAAAGCTCAGGAATGAACACATGAAGTTGATAAACACGAGTGAAATGTGGTGCTGCTAGGACAGACTTCCCAGCTGGTCTTTTATTTCATTTCTCTGTAAAAGAGAGTTACATCAACAGGAAACAGTGCATGGAGAAAATATGGGCACACAAGAAGCAAAGCAAAATAGTTGAACAAAATGCAAGTTAGATCTGTGGAAAATCGAAATTGAGAAACATGCAACCCCCCCTAATTCTGAATGTCCACAAACCACCTATGGTGGATGATACAAAATTGCATACAAAAGCTCCATGCAGAAGACCTAAGAAATATCAAGATTTGGTGTATAAGTCATAACTGGTCAAGTATGTCCAATGTTCATGCAGTTGAAAGATGTGTCGTCATCAAAACGCATGCCTAAATTAATCAACCTACGTTTGCATAGTTGCATGTGAATATTCACACTGCATAATGGAAGAACTCAGAATGTCTTATTTTGTCAAATGCTAGTGATGATAATGACTTTGTAGTTGACAAATGGGAAACAAGTGCCTGATACGATTAATTTAGTACCAACATTTTGCTACCACTACACAGACCATCCAAGAAACTGCAAACAGTGTTGCGCTAGTTTTTATGACCAACTTGCAACAATCCAAAAGTGTATTTTGTAAACATCCACAATATAAAAACTGCAACCTTGTGATAATGGTGAACACACTAAGAAATACCAGTAACATGAATAAAATATAGATATACATGAAGTCATGAAGGAAAGCAATACTGACCCCTTTCGAAGCATTTAACTGGTGCAAAAGGGTCGTCATTAGAAAATTTTGCTCCTCGTTCAAACATCCACGGTTCACCACCTTCAGGACTCCTGCTGCCCATGACAGACAGTTTGAATCTCGTGGCCCATCTTGAACTATCCATATTCCGCACAATGGAACACATCTGTTCGCCGGATATGCCAGTGACCCTTACATTGGCTGATACGATTGCTGCAAACTCCAGCACCCGCGCATTCTGGTAGACAAACTGGAGGAAGGCCAGCTCATGTTGCCCCCCTTGGAACTCACGGATTGTCATCACCTTCATGCGCAACAGGACACTCACGATGGGACCAGCCTCTTTCCAGAAGTTGGGCTTCAGCTTGCCAGTGGGTTCATCACATTTTGCAGACTGCAAATGTTACAAACCAATAAATCGTTAAAAAGCTAAGCAAGTGATGGGTCATAAAGTAGCCAGCTCCAATGATTAAAGATTATAGCAAATGGGTAAACAATGTACTAGAATTGATTCTCCATAACGCATATTGCCCAAGACAAGCATACTAGTGAATGTGTCCAAACCATTCAGCTCACTATAGTATAGACTATAGAAAAGATATTTGCACAGCATTCCACTGGAACACAGCTCAGTTTACAAAACATAAGTTTCCCTATTAATGATCATGTTTAAGCCATGCCCAAATACCACATAGCAAGTTGTGCATTCTATGCCCAAATATCATGTTTAAAACATTCTTTTTTTTTGCAAAGTTACAGACTACAGAAGCTTCCCAGAGTAAGTTCATTTGACCAGATAGCATGTTAGTGTCTCTTGGTCCCCAGAATGTGTCAACCAAAGCATGAAGCAAAATACTTATCCATGGCAACAGTAAAGTAGCTAAAAATTCCCTACTTGTATTTATACAGATTGTTTGTTCTCACCCAGCAAACAGACACTGAATGTCGATATTACACAATAATTCAGTCTGGCAGGCATTGAAAAGTAACGAGAAGAGAATATGAAAGATTGACTCCGTATTATATTATTGAAAAAAAATGCTATGAAATCTTGAAGGCATGTCCATGAAATTGAAAGAACTGCTATTAACATTCACTCAGGCTTGTGCACCATATTAGCCTATTAGGCCACCCTATTTGAAGCTAGGGACAGCAGTATTAGAATGAAATGAGAGTATTACCATAACATGCAGCGCCTCAACATTGGGAAAGCACTTGAGGAAGGCAGGCACCATTATGGCACCACTGTCTCCAAGACACACTGTCAAGCTCAGGACCTTCACGCTTGTGAGTATTGTGCTTGTGCTTGGTTTAATCCCAGCCTGTAATGCAACAATGATCACACCACACGTTGAATTCCACATCTTTGCAAAGTGAAC
Source organism: Echinochloa crus-galli (assembly GCA_900205405.1). Lineage (NCBI taxonomy): Eukaryota > Viridiplantae > Streptophyta > Magnoliopsida > Poales > Poaceae > Echinochloa > Echinochloa crus-galli. Next base: position 667,460 of record OAMR01000276.1, on the reverse strand, counting down.
CGAATGGAACAATAGGAGGCAGTAGAAGTAGAACTGCAGAAGTACCGTGATGGTGGTGCCTCCAATCTCTAGCAAGTGCTGTGCTGGGTCCAGATACCCCAAAATGCTCAGCTTGGGGGCAATCCCAATCTTGATCCTGGTGCGCGGGCCACCGGCAGGGTTGGGTGATCCCCGGACTTCCCACAGGATGAGACGGTCGAGGCACGGGGTGTTCACCAGTGCGATGCTCTCCACCACGGAAGCGCAGATCTGCACGCATCGGAGGCTCCGGCCGACAAGACGCAGCTCCTTGATGCTCCCCTGGATGTTGAGGACCTCCAGCCTGGGGCTCCTGGCGACGAGGGAGTCGATGTCCCCGTCCTCGACGGCGACGCTGCAGATGCCGAGCTTGCGGAGGTTGGGGAAGGAGGCGCCTTGGAGGAGCGCCGCGCGCGGGAACTTCCAGAAGCCGAGGTAGAGGCAGGTGAGGTTGGCGATCCGGAAGAGCGTGTCGGGGAGGGGGAGCACCTCCCGCGGGCCGGGGCGGTTGACGAGGACGAGCTCCCCGACGCCCTTGGCGGCGAGGAGGCGGAGCCAGCGCCTGAGGAGGGGCAGGCGCGCGGCGTCGAAGCGGGTGGAGATGAGGTGGGCGCAGCGGACGGGGCCCGGGTGCGCGGCGAGGGCGCTCGACACGGCGGCGGTGACGGCCGCGGCGTCGTCGGGGGTCGGGGGCCAGTGGTCGAGGAGGTGGTCGTCGGCGACGGCGAGCGGCGCCGCGAGCCAGACCCGGCGCCAGCGCGAGGCGAGCACGGCGGTGCGCGCGGCGTCCTTGAAGGGGAGGCGGGAGACGATGTCGCGGAGGAGCGCGTCGGAGAGGCCGCTGATGCGGTCGACGCCGTCAGCGGCGGCGCCGCGGCGGGCGGAGAAGCGGGCGCGGGGGGAGACGGGCGGGTCGGGGAGGGAGTTGGAGATGTACCACTGGAGCACCTCCGGGTCCCCGTGCGGGCCGTGGCCCTGCCGCCGCATGTCGGCCGCCGTCGCGGGGTTCGGGTCGGAGAGCGGCGGCGCCGGTAGGGTTCAGCTGAGCGAGTGGCGGCGGCGGCGGATGGTTCGCTTGTGTGACACTGTGGGTTGGCTGGGCCAAATGTCGGAAGTGGGTTGCTCACTTGCTCCTCCTGGGCCTAGTATTTATCAGTCTCGCTCTTCACTTGTAAATATGTGCTAATTCACGGCCGCCCGGGCATTGCCATGTGTTAGTACAATTTTTACGGTTTTAAAATAAGAATATGTCTATTTTTAACTATTTAACTATTGTAAAGTTTGGTTTTGGTCATCAAATTTAAAAACTGGATGTTTTTCCTTATCCAAAAATTGGTCTTTTGGCTGCTCGTCTAGAACGGTACAATTGCTAGGGAAAAAGGAAAGGGGCCTTGGCCAAGTAACACCCCTGAAACATCTATATCCATTGTCGTAGGTTTTATGAATTTCCGTGATCTATGAAATACTTGTGGGTATTTGTGTATGGCTAGCTTTTTTCTTGTAGAAATGTATTATTCAAAGCCACACAAATATGCTTGAAATACATTTACAAGGAAACAAATATGAATAGAGCCCCTTCAATGCTCTTCAAAACATCAAATGGTCAATTTACGAAGGTTAAAGACTTGACCAAATCCAATTGTCAGAAGGATATTAAGGATACTTGATTTAGGTATAGGACCTTAAGTTTATAGCTTTCATGGCAGTATTATAAAGAGGGGCTTATGGGCAATGTAGCTTGACCATGCAAATTGAATTTGATGCACACTCACAAGTCAAGATGCAGTTCAAGAAGCTAATTAAAGCCATTTCAAGCCTATGGAAGCAAGCAAAATCAAATGAACTTAAGTGTGATCAAATTGGACAAGTTCCTGCTGAGAATGAAGTGCTGAATATTCCAACAGTCCTAGTATTTTAACTGTGCGGATGATTTACTAATCATCTAGTGCTTATGCACTAGAGAAACAAAGAGTGACCAGATTATCCAATAGTATAGCGTTGGACAAATCATTGGACCATCCAATTGTTTTGGAGTTCAGAGAGTGTAACACAAGATCATCCGACAATGCATCAGATTGTTCGATGGCTGATGATGTCAGCAACCTTTGGATGTACAATGGCTACATAGCATAAGAGTGTTCGGATCATCTGACGGTCTAGAGGCATATCAATCATCTGATTATCCAGTGGAACTACTTTCAAGAGAATTCTTTTTGAACGACTACCGTACCTCACATGGTTTAGCCTATATATATCTCCCCATATGAGTCCGATAAACTGTTCTACCCATGAAAACACTAGCAGCCTGTTAGGGTGATCAAGGACCAAAGATTGATATCAAAACCAAAACATTAAGATTGAAGTGAATTTCAAAGAGTGGACATCCTAAGTCATTAAAGGTCTTCATCTGAAGCTTTAGTGCATCTTGCTTAGGGCTTAGTGCTGCTCAAGTGAGGGCTCACAGGCTTGTTACTCTTCGTGGTTGATGACACAAAGCCCTCTTAGTGACGGCGGTGATCTCATTGAGCTCTTAGAGATTGTGGGAGACCCAAAGCCTTGGTGGCATTTGTACATAGTTCGAGCCAAGTGAAGCACTTGAGTTTTTAGTGACTCAAGGAGGCATATCTCTAAGTGAGAGGTTCAACATGGACTGGGGGAGCTTTAACTCGATACCATGGGGAAAAAATCCAATTGTCTCACGTCCCTTTTCTTTACTTTCCACATTTAACAATTGTTCTACTTTCTAATTATTTTGCTTGTTCTACTTTCTTCCAAGACATGAATTAGGATGTGTTTTGCCTTAGTGTGCTTAATTTGATCACTAGCATTTCCTTTGGCACGTGAATTCTATGTTTTGAGCATCCTTAGATTAGGCTAAGGTTTTTTTATTGCAAATTAGTTTCTGATTTTAGAGAAAGAGTGTCAAGAGTGTGGAAGCAGGGGCCAATGCAATATCTTAGGGATGTGATCCAAGGAAGTGGGACACGGTTCTTGAAGTTTGAGGCCATAATGCACGAGGCACATCAGAGGAGTCCCCCAACCATGGTCCTACACGTTGTCACCATCACCAAAGCACGACTTCTAGCCTAGAACTAACTAGGACATACACCAACTCTAGATAGCCTTGACGAAGAAAATGACATGGGCGCCCTCGGCCGTACTTTGGGGGTCACCGAACATAGAGTTCATATAGGGGGTATTATAGTATTTTGGACCTTCTATAGTTAACTTGAGTGGCTATAAATACAAGGGTACACTCACTGTATGTGACATTTGGTTCTTAGTCATCTAGCCACTCATTCCCCTAGAACCCTACTGGATTTGGGAGACAACCCTAGAGCCCTCACTCCGTGTTTGAGTTTTTCTGACTACCAGCAAGTGTGAGGCAACCAACAAAGGGTAGCATGTATCCTTCATTGACATTGACTATGAAGGAAAGCATATGCACGATCATTGACAGATCTTCGACTAACATTATAGATTCCTAGATAAGGATGATAACAGATCGAATACGGACGGATACCGCCGGATACAAATACGGATAGATTTTTTTTTCTCTCGGATTAAGATCGGATACGAATAGTGTCCACTTGTAACACATCGTATAGTAATAGATATCGACAAACTAAATATTAAACTTTTGGTATTCGGATTCTGATCGGCACCGAATATCAACTATCTAGATTCGGACGGATATAAACCCCTCCAATAAAAAACGAACTCGAATACGAACGGATAATATCCATACCATTTTCATGCCTATTCCTAGATCATGCTATGGTATTCATTTAATCAAGGAATAAGCAATGAGTTCATATTGATTTAATTACAAATGGCTCAATTTGGGATGGAACAATCTTGATCAATTAGTCTTCCGCGGTTACCCTCCATCAATTTTACCTATTCTTATGACCATGTGTCAAGTGTCTGGGAGCTCTGATATGGTTTATGTCAAACATTTCATGTCGAACCAAAAAGAAATTACAAGAAAACAGTAATCAAAACATGAATTATCTCGATCAATTATCACTGATTCTCTTTAGCATGATGCCGCATGTGTTCAGCAGAAATTATGCAATGCAAAATTCATCATCGTCAACCAAATACCCAATAGACATGAAACACAGACTCAATGGTCTATAAGGTCTATAATACCTATCCACAAGCATTTAGTACGCACGGAAAGGTACTACTAACTTCGACGCTCAAGCCAACCATGCTGGCAGAGCTAAACAGGAGCGGGTCATCAAGAGTAGCTACTTTTAATGTCATTACAGAACCAGGACACAAGCATGCTCTATGGGTTGAAGATCGACCTCAGATACAGCACGTGCCAGTCCCAGCTGTCTTGTCTTGTCATTTTTCTGTCATGAGAAAAGCAAAAAAAACAAAACACAACCTGGTTAGCAACAGAAGGAACTGGCAGGTGTAAATTTCTCCCTTAAGTGAGGCACACTAGTTTGTATGTGTGGTGACTTATATTTTTCACTAAACAACGGGAAAAATTCAGCTATCCTCTATAGAAACATAGCACAACCATGTTGCCTGAAATGTGATAGTATGGTCACTTGTATAATCCACAACTACATGCATGAATACAACATGAATTAAAATGGCACAGTGCATAATTAAATGCAGAATACAATACGGAAATGTTAGCAAAGCTCAGGTACGAGCTCATGAGGTTGATGAACACAAATGAAATGTGGTGCTGGCGCTGCTAGGACACACTTCTGGGCTGGTCTCTTTATTCATTTACACGTGAAAGAGAGTTACGCCAACAGGAAATCGTACAACATGGAGAAGATGTAGGCATACAAGAAGCAAAGCAATATATTTCATCAAAATGCAACTTACCTTTGTGAAAAAAATCAAAATTGAGAAATATTCAACCCCTATAAGTTTGAATATCCAGAACACACCAGTGGCCGGTATAGTATGATATACGATTTCATGCAAAAATTCCTTCAGAGAAGACCTAGGCTGTCTAGGCTAGGTGCTAATTGGTAAGTATATCTAATGCCCATGCAGTCAGAAGATGTATCATCACCAAGGCCCTGTTTAGTTCCCGGTCACATCATCAAACTTCTAAAAAATTCTCTCTCCAAACTTCACTATTCACCTATCACATCAAATCTCTCTCCTTATGCATGGAGTACTAAACGTGGGTAAATAAAAAAACTAAGTTACATGGTTTTGATGTACACGACGAGACGAATCTTTTAAGCCTAGTTAGGTCATGGTAGGACAACGATTACCACAAACAAACGAAAAGTGCTACAGTACGCTACAGTGTC